>CM046433.1:9306733-9906733 GCA_025506505.1 Flaveria sonorensis | reverse complement strand
CCCCGTCACAGCGGTCCATCCTCTTTGAAGCCACACACAACCTATACGAGACAAACGTTGTTGACACCTACAAAATCCAGGCCAGATTAAGTTTCTTTCCATCTAATAGATATGATCACATATCCAACTTCACCAATATCAGGTCTAACTCTTCACGGGCTGGTTGGAAGTTTCGTATTAGGTTGGCGTTTCATTTGGATGGGTACTGGTCAGTGTCTACAAGTAAGCTTTGTATGGTTGGATCGACTCGTTGGTTTACAAAAGAAGGTATTCCATTAAAACTGAATGCTGTTCTTAAGCTTAAATTTGATCGGTTCATAAGTTTGAATAACAGTTTAGTAAGTGGAAAGTTGGAGAGTTTAGCTTCTCCTAATGATTTTGATTACTTTGACCCGATTTCAATACTGGGATTCCCTCGAGTGGCTGCATTTAAATACAAGTATACATTGGTATCTAATGAAGAGTGTAATGTACCTGAAACTAAAAACCTGCAAGATTTTGTAATTAGTATGAGATCTCTAGAAGTATGTTCGATTTTCACACAAAGATTCATAACTTACAAGTTGGAGTATCCAAGCAACTGTAAGAATTGTTCTTTATTTGGTCAAGATAACAGTTACTTGCCTACTTTCGTGTCATTGTACGCAATTCAGTGTTCCCGAGAAGACAGAAAGCTTCGTTTTTTAGTCGAGTTTCAAGATAGAAGGTTTACTCCATATGATCAATCTTTCCTACCTAATATATCATTAATTGGAGAAGGAACTTGGAATGGGACAAGAAGCGAGTTGTGCATCATTGCCTGTCGTATCTTGAACCAGAGTGATCCTCTGGGCAGTGCCCGTGTGGGGGACTGCTCGTTTAGGTTGAGTTTGTGGTTCCCTGCGGTTCGATCAATCATGAAAACGCATACCACCGAGGGTCAAATTTGGACTACCAAGTTCACAGATGATTCGGGGTCGTTTAGAATGGCTAAGTTTCAAAGCTTTGATCATAGTCAGGAGAATTACAGGTCAAAGTATGAATATACACAAATGGAGAAAGTAAAACAGATTTGCCCGAAAAAGAAGCGCGTAGGGGACAAGTATCTAGGGGACAAGAGTCAATCAGGGTATTATAGCTTTGACATGTTTGTCAAACATAAGAACATGGTTTCGAGTGGTTCTGCAGTCGCGATATTTGTGGGAAGTCAAGGGTTCAATGATTACACAATTGAGAATCCAAACTTCAGTCCATGGCAGGACGTGGTACAACCGGTGACAGATGTTTCAGCAACCACCTACAGCGGCCCAGTGAACATCAGCTATGAGATCAGTTTTTTGCTGAACTATAGTTATATTTCAAGAAGCAGGATTTCATCACTAAATCTATCATCTACTGATAATGATAGAATGGAGATATCAGCAGAAGGGGTTTATGATGATGAAACTGGACAAATATGTTTGGTTGGTTGTAGAAACTTGATAAAAGATGCTTCTTTTGACTGCGAGATTCTGGTGAAATTCCAACTCCCGCAAGGTAATGAAAGTTTGATAAAGGGAAGTATCGAGAGCTTACGTGAAACAAACGATGTATTGTACTTTGAGAAGCTTGATATCATTTCACTCTCAGCCACTGAAACTGAAGCAATAAAATCAATATGGAGAATGGACTTAGAAATCATCATGGTCTTGATTACAGACACGCTTATGTGTGTGTTTACAGGAAGACAATTGTTTCATTTGAAGAAAAGGCCTGAAATGGTTAATTTCATTTCGGTTATGATGATGTTGATACTTACTCTTGGGCATATGGTTCCTTTAGTGCTAAACTTCGAGGCAATATTCTCAAGCACTAGATATGAGCAAAATGTACCCATTGGGATTAATGGATTGCTTGAAGTGAATGAAGTGATTGTGAGGGTAGTGACGATGGTGGCTTTCGTTTTGCAATTCCGTCTTCTTCAATTAACATGGACTGCAAAAAAGAATCGTTGGATTCATGAGATGCGGACTCTTTTCATCTGTTTACCGATGTATATTATCGGTGGGTCAGCAATGTTGCTAGTGAACTGGAAGAACAGTAATGATACTATTTCAAGTCTAGTTTCAAGTCAAAGTCAGCGTTACATCTGGGGTGATTTGAGGTCTTATGCTGGATTAACTATTGATGGTTTCCTATTCCCACAACTAATACTCAATATTTTCCAGATTTCAAAAGGAAATGCTTTGAGTCATTGGTTTTATATAGGGACCACATTCGTCCGATTACTGCCTCATGCATATGATCTTTACAGGGGTCAAACGTATATCAGCCATCAGTTTGATAAATTATATATTTATGCAAATCCAAAGGCAGATTTCTACTCACCTTCCTGGGATATTGCCATTGTTTGTGGAGGCTTAGTGTTTGCAGTGGTCGTCTTTTTCCAGCAACATTTTGGTGGTCGCTTTATGTTTCCAAAGAGATTCCAGGAGCATGTTGAGTATGAAATGGTACCTGTAACAGGCAATGAGTAATCTTTCACTTAATGTTTGTATGGTTTTTTACAGTCTTTCTGAAGTAGTAATCTAGATGGTTCCAAACATGTTACAGTATGGATGATGCCATGATGTATTTGCAATTCATGTAAAAAATGAGCTTCAAAAAATAATTAATAAGCAGATTCACCATGATGATATCAAAGCCTAAATTTGTATGTTCTTGCTTTGTCTGCTTATTTGATAATTAATTATATGTGCACTATTCTTATCTAAAGCAAACTATAGATCGAAAGCCAGCATCATCTCCGTCATTATTAGCATAGTATTGCTATGGGTTCCGGCCCAACCTTGTATAGAATAGTAGCCGGCCCTAGCATTTTGTATTTTTGGTAAATACCATTGTAATTGTATTATATGTAGGGGTTTTTACATCATGAATGGGCAGACAAATATTTACCAATTCTACAAGCTTACATGGTATCAAGAGCGCAGGCATAACCCTACTGCCGCCGGCTACCTTCTGCTGCCGGTTTCTGCTGCCAGTTCCCCCTGCTCCAGTCGCCAGAAACCCCCACTTCTCCCAACCCCCTCTCTTCTTCTCTTCTTCTTCTTCAATATCCATTGTCAAGCTTTTGATTGTGCTGATCACCTCACTTCTTCCACCCCACCTTCCCCACCGGTTACCACTGCAACAGATCCACCTGCTACAGATACACCCGCTACAACTCCATCTTCTCACGCTGTCTGGAAACGTGTTGATGCTATCGTTCTCCAGTGGCTATATGCCACCATCTCCAACGCCGTTCTCCATACTATACTAAAACCCAAAACCACTGCTGCTGCTGCATGGAAAGCTCTTCAATAGATTTTTCAAGACAATCAGCACACTAGAGCCATTCATCTTCAACAAAAATTCTCCAATCTCAAGCAAGATTCCTTTCCTAATGTTTCTGCCTACTGCCAATCTCTCAAGATGCTTGCTGATCAACTGAAAAATGTTGGCCAAACTGTCGACAATGACCGCTTGGTCTTACAACTCATTAGTGGGCTTAGCGACCAGTTTGAATGTGTCGCAACTGTTATTCAGCAATGGACCCTCTTCCTCCCTTCTATATCGCCCGATCCAAGCTAGTACTCGAGGAATCCCGAAAGGCGAATAAGGTTCCATCATCTGCCGACACCGTCTTGCTTACCACCGTTGAACACACCAGTAAAATCAGCCCAACCCCCTACCCACATCTCCTCTTCCCCAATTCCCAGAACAGCCCACCCGTCCTACCGACCAGCATATCCGGGGCGTGGCCGAGGTCGTGGACATGGCAGAGGTCGCGGTCAATCACACGTAGCCAATCCTTGGCACACACTTCGTCCTGCTTATCCATGGTCATATCCATGGGCTGCTTCGCCTAACCAGTGGACGACTCCACCATGCTCATACCCCACAACTGGACCACCTCATCAATGGCAACTGTAGTCGCCAACACCAAGTCCTGGTATTCTCGGCTCAAGACCATTCCAGGCTCACATGGCACACCCCACAGTCCCATTCCTACTGCCCTGGATCAGGCCTTTCAAGCAATGACACTCCACCCTCCGGACCACACTTGGTATGCGGATACCGGGGCCACGTCACATATGACCAACAACGGAGGTAATTTCTATTCCTATTGTAATAATGGTTTATTCCCTTGTAGTCGGAAATGGTCATCAAATACCTATAGTGGGCATTGGAGCACAACACCTTTCACCACCCGTACCACCTCTAAAACTAACCAATGTTCTTCATGCTCCTCATTTAATCAAAAATCTATTACTGCACGACGTTTGACAACTGATAATAATATCTCCATGGAATTTCACCCATTTGGTTTTGTTGTCAAGGACCTCAAGACCCGCACTCCTATCATCCGATGTAACAGCACAGAAGGCTGGTACCCGTTCAATCTATCATCCACCAACCATGTCACAAGTCCTTCTGTTCTTGCTGCAATCACTCAAGATCTTTGGCATTCCCGCTTGGGTCACCCGGGATCTACTATCTTACAGTCTTTACGTCATGTTCTTAATTTTGAAAAACAATTAAATTCTAGTATTTGTCATTCGTGTGTTTTGGGAAAACATATTAAAATTACAATTTATTGATTCTACATCTTCCTCGTTACCTTTTAATATAATTCACAATGACTTGTGGACTTCGCCGTTGCAAGTTCAAAAGGTCACCGCTACTATGTATTGTTTTTAGATGACACCACCAATTTTCTTTGGACCTATCCATTGCAAAATAAAACCCAAGTGTTTAATGTTTCTAAACAGTTTCATCAAATGATTCAAACCCAATTTAATGCTTCTATTAAAATGTTTTAATGTGACAATGGCACAGAATTCAATAACCATTTCTTTCATTACTTCTTCAAAAGAACTGGAATTCAATTCCGTTTCTCTTGCCCTCACACTTCCCCGCAAAATGGCAAAGCCGAACGTAAAATTAGATCCATTAATAACATAATTCGTACAATCTTGTCCCACTCTGCTGCCCCGCCTCCTTCTGGCATCATGCTCTCCTTACTGCCACATATATTCTAAACATTCTTCCTAGTAATTACTCCGCAACTTCTCACCAACTTCACTTCTCTATCATCGACAACCAAACTACTCTCATCTTCGTGTTTTCGATTGTCTCTGTTTTCCCCTCACCCCTTCCACCTCCATTAACAAACTCCAACCACGTTCCACTCCGTGCATTTTTCTTAGCTACCCTTCCGATCATCGGGGGTATATATGCTACGACTTCACATCCCAAAAATTAATCATTTCTCGTCACGTTGTCTTTGACGAGACTATCTTTCCCTTCAAACTTCCACCCTTTACATCATCCTCTCCATGTTTCTCTTCTGATCCTCATCCATCTATATGGACTCAATCCCAACCAAACTCGATTACTTCACCCTTAACTCCCCCTTCTCGTTTCGGCCAAACCTATCAACGCCGCCAGTCAAAACCCACTGCCATTCCAAACCCTACCATCGGCACTCCCCCTTCACACCACCTAGCTCCCAACCACCCCCTCCCCTCCTCAACCGAATCTCCTCTCTCTCCCACTAGCCAACCCACAGCCCAAGCAGGCCCACCCCACACTCCATCCTCACCCTCACAGTCGACTACACCTCCCCCACCCCCACCACCTCCGCCATCACGCACAATGACCACACGCACCATGTCCGGTACCGTCCCAACCAAAACATACCACGGCCTTCTTACCCAAACCGCCATTTCTCCCATCCCCAAGAACCTCTCTGATGCTCTACAATGCCCAGAAAGGAGAGAGGCCATGAATGACGAATTTGGGGCCCTTAATGCAAATAGGACATGGAAAGTGGTTCTGCGCCATCCAAACATGAATATCATTCTGTAACACCCGGCCTTTCATACCACCAATATTGTCCGCTTTGCCCACGAGGAGCTCACGGATTTGCTTTTGGTTGCTCCGGTGAAAACTTCCCAGGGAGGTCACCCATCCCTGGATTGCTGCCACCTGAGCACGCTTAACTGTGGAGTTCTCCTCTCATCCACAGTCAATACGCCCAAAACGCGTTGGTGATATTAGATGCCAGACATTACTTATGAACCAGGAATCTCTCCTGTCCACGGCCGATGTGGGTTATATGTAGGGTGTCACACATTAGATGCATGTGGATTTTTAAGCACAAAACTAATGCTAACGGTAAACTCGAGCGCTACAAAGCTTGTTTGGTTTGTGATGGCAGGTCTCAACAGGTCGAGGTGGACTGCGGTGAAACTTTCAGCCCTGTGGTTAAACCTCAGACTATCCGTACTGTCCTTAGCATTGCTCTCTCACATTCTTGGTCGATTCACCAGCTCGACGTTAAGAATGCCTTTCTGCATGGTCACTTGCATGAGACAGTCTACATGCATCAGCCTCCAGGTTTTCGAGACACCCACTTCCCGGATCATGTCTGTCTACTTAAACGGTCTCTCTATGGGTTGAAACAAGCTCCATGGGCCTGGTACCAGCGCTTTGCGGATTATGTAGCCACTATTGGATTCTCTCACAGTCAATGTGATCATTCCCTTTTCATCTACCAAAATGGGAGTGACATTGCTTACATTTTGCTCTATGTTGATGATATTATTCTCACTACCTCTTCACCGGCTCTTCATCAACGACTTATGGCTCTATTATCTGCTGAGTTCGCTATGAAGGATTTGGGTCCTCTTAGCTACTTCCTTGGCATTTCAGCTACAAGAACAACAAACTCCCTCTTTTTATCGCAACATAAGTATGCAACTGAAATTATTGAGCGAGCTGGTATGTCATCGTGCAATCCGGTGGCCACCCCTGTTGACACTAAAGGGAAACTAGGGGCTTTAGATGGTGATTTGATAGACAATCCAACTCAGTATCGCCAACTTTCCAGGGCTCTCCAGTACTTGACATTTACTCGTCCTGACATCTCCTATGCCATTCAACAAATCTGCATGCACATGCACAGCCCCCGCACCTCTCACTTTAATGCTCTTAAACGAATCATCCGCTACATCAAAGGGACTCTCACTCTCGGCCTCACGTTGAGCCCCTCATCCACACGGTCTTTGGCCGCCTATACTGATGCGGATTGGGCTGGTTGCCCAGACACAAGATGGTCAACTTCTGGCTATTGTGTCTACCTCGGAGCCAACTTAATCGCCTGGTCCTCAAAACGCAAGTCTGCTATGTCTCGATCAAGTGCTGAGGCTGAATACCGCGAGGTTGCTAATGTTATCTCCAAAATATGTTGGATTCGCAACCTGCTCTTGGAACTTCATCATCTTCCATCTCATGCCTCCATAGTATACTGTGACAACGTCAGCGCAATATATCTCTCAGGCAATCCTGTTCAACATCAACGCGCTAAACACATAGAAATGGATATTCACTTTGTTCGGGAAAAATGCAATGTGGTCAAATCAGAGTACTCCATGTATCTTCTCGTTACCAGATCACTGATATATTCACATAAGGGCTTCCTAGACTTTTATTTGATGATTTCGAAACCAGTCTAAACGTCCAGCAGCCTCCCGTTCAGACTGCGGGGGTATATTAGCATAGTATTGCTATGGGTTCCGGCCCAACCTTGTATAGAATAGTAGCCGGCCCTAGCACTTTGTATTTTTGGTAAATACCATTGTAATTGTATTATATATAGGGGTTTTTACCTCGTGAATGGGCAGGCAAATATTTACCAATTCTACAAGCTTACGGTCATGTTTTGGGCATTAGCCATTTAGCACTTCATGTTATAAATAAGACTTTATTAACTTCTTTGATATTCACAATGCAGTAGTCAATAACACCATCACATCAACCAACAGCACAATACATTCTCACAATGAAATGAACTTTCAATGCTAAGGGAGTGTTTGGATGTGAATTCTGAAAATAGTTATCTGATAATCACTTTTTAATCGGTAATAGGATAATGTATAAATGTCTAGTTTTGAATAATCAGTTCCATTGAAGTGGCAACAAAACAAGTTAATCAAAGTGTAATTGCTGTTTTGTTATCCATTGCTTCCATAAATAATCATAATTTTGCAAACAATCAACACAATATGTGATTATTACACCTTAAAGCAAGCAAACAGATCCATCTCTATCAAATAGCTGATTTTGGCAACCCTTTATCCCCAAACAATCAGATAAACCCTAGATATATTCAAGGCAAGAAGCATATAATTTAACAACTCCACAGATTCACCGATGCGTATATAGATATATATTACTAAAAGATTGAATATATAAGGCAGAATTTAATACCTAATGATGATCAGAAACAAGTGTCCATTATCTTCATCGTGTTTTCTTACAGCCTTCTCTACTAATTCATGATAGGGTGGTGCTATACCTTACACCTTTTAAACTATTTTTAAACTATTGTTATATTTTTTACTTTTAACTTTTTAAAATAGTTAACTTTTCATTCTATATTTTTTTTATTTACCTCTTAATATGTTAAAAATAAAAAATTTTAAGTTTTATTCATTTATTATTTCTTTTAGTTTATTATTTTTGTTTTTTAATTGTAGTAATTATGAATGTTCAAAACAGCCAAACACATATAATAATTGAAAAATGTCTAACTGAAAAAACCGAATCAAATCGTGAATTCGGTTTTTTATACCAATTGCTTGGATGCGTTTGAAGCCTCCAGATGACTTGCAGAAAAAAAGCTTTCTTAACGATTACACAAAGTTTTGTTTATTCGGTTCAGTTATCTATATAAACCGAATAATAAACGGGTTTAATAGGTTAAATCGGATAACCGAACCGAATATATCGGTTTTGAACGGTTTAGTTGGTTGAATTCGGTTCGTTTATAAATATTTCTAATTCTAAAAGATATTATTTAACTTTTTTATTAGAAGTTTTTTTTCTACTTCAGAAATATTTATATTTAATTTTATGATTATTTTTTATCATTTATAAATATGTTTGTATATATCGTTATATAATAAGTGTTTTTGGAAAAAAATTTAGGAAAAATAACTTTTTTCTAAAATTCAAAAAAATTTCAAAGTAAAATATGACAACTTTTGAAATTAGTTTTTGAATGGGAAAGTATAACAAGTAATAGAGGGGGTATGTATAATTTTAGCTTTCGTGATAATGCTTCTTGTGATTACATGCTCAGTCATTGTATTCACCTCATATAATGATTTAGGTTACGGTGTATCTGAAGGATCACTTATCAATTTATCATCCTCATTTGGAGTTTAACAAGTGAAAAGATGAAACTTGAAAGAATCATCAGATCATCAATTGAAGGAGATGATGACAGAGAACAAACAAACGGTTTGGGCTTGGGGATGAACATATGTGGATGTAAATCGGTTTCTGGGTCTTCATAGGCCCAAGGCCCATCAATATTCAATAATCGTGTACTGGACTACTGGAGTAGTGGAGTGGATGAAATCAAAATGGGCTCCAACAGGTAGGTTCCAACTAAATAATTGTGAAACGTGAAAAAATATGAATTATTTATTTACATAATAAATCATGACTATATGAATTATGTTATTATCTTCAAGATCTTTTAGATGAAAAGTAAGTTTACATATTCAGTCTCTCTTATCTCTTCTTAGCTATTTCTTAATTTTAAATATCTGTTTTTATACCAGTTAACCCTATAAATCTATACTATTGTTGTGCTAAATAGTATAATTCTTAACTAAATAACCGTCACCTCAAGTGTTTACAGTTAAAAAAAAGTATTTTAAAAGGAAAAAAAAGTTAAATTAACCATAATATATTACTAATATCAATGGCATATGCAACCAAGCACCACGCCATATTTAACTTTAAACCTAAAATTTTAACACGAGATTCAATTTTAGTTTTAAAGTTTCAAGTTTAGCTCCTCCACTATATATAATGTGTGCTTCCAACATATTATATAATTTTTACTAATTTTCACTCGTTAAAATTTTATTTTTAAAAAAGCTATTTTGCGTGTTTTTATTTTTTATTTTTTATGTGCAACTATAAATATTGTTAAAAACAAAATTTATATTCAAAATAGAGTATATTTTTTAGTATCCATGTGTCTATTGACACTAACGTACTTTCATAAGTTTTTTTTTATTTACTTACTGCATTAACCACCGCAACATACTGAAGTTTACAAACGTGATTGATCACGAGAACTTATAGTTTTCCTCAAAGGCTTACTACCGGAGAGAGGGAGTCGTCATGTTTTTATAGATTTGATCGTACAACACATAAGTTTCTTTCATTTTCTTCTAATTATTCCTCAAATTCTCCTTACACATTGTGTGTAATACAATACAACTTGCATGCACACCAATCAACCAACAATATCAGTAAATATTCCCCAGATCAAGAGTTAATTTCAGTCACCAGAGATGGTGTTCCCACCCAACGTCGGATTTTAACTTTAACCACCTTAACTAAGTTTACTTTCTACACCATGTACTTAGGGGTTGTTTGAAATCCCTTACTCGGTCAGAAGGTGATGACCGGGTAAGGGATTGTTCCAAAACTTATCGCGTAGGGGAAAAATATGCATGGGTCAATGGTGTCGAACCGGATCAGACGAAAAAGAGTGAAAATCAAAACGTCAACCAGTCAAAATGTCTGACCGGATCAGTGGGTCAGACATTTTAACCGGATCAAAAGCAAATCAAACGGCCCTCTTACATTTCTTCTAACGGGAGATCTAGTGACAAAAGCAGACATGATACCTAACTCTATAAACTACGTACCTGGCCTACGATCACGCCACGTGTACAATCACACCACATTACGCCAGCCACGTCTTCAGATCTCTCTAGAACCCTAAACACCCTCTTAAACCCTCCTCCTTAAACCACCACTCACCGTCGCCTCCACAACCATGTCATCAAAAACGATTCTCCGATCGTACGGCCCCGCCGTCCGTACACTCATCCACCGCCAACTCCGCCCCACCGTATCCGCCACCAACATCCAATCACAAACGCCGGTGAATAATATTAACCACTGGCACTATCTTCTCCCCAACAGTTTTGTTCAACAACCGGTGATTAATATCGGCAATGGGTTTGGTGGTGAGTTCGTTGGATGTTCGGTGATGGAGGCGGCGAAGAGGAAGTTTGATGAAGATGATGATGATGATGATGATGATGATGATGATGATGGTGATGGTGAGGTTGAGTATATGGGCTCTGATGATGATGATGGGGATTATGAGTCTGAAGATGGTGATGGGTTTGGAAGCGATGATGGTTGAATGTTGATGATGGTTGTTGTTTATGGTAGTTGATTAATACGATTTCGGTTCATTTTTGCAACGTATTTCGATTTAAATCGTGGTTTTTTATGTTTAGAAAGTGTGCTGGTGTTGTTTCAATAACTGTTGATTTAAGATGATCAATAGCGATTTGTTGTTTTATTAGTTTGTTGCTTGTTATTCATTCATGTTGCGCCGTTGCGGTTTAGCTCGCTCGATCATTTCCTTTTCAATTTTGTCTCAAAATCTTCAAACATTTAGGATTCCAATGGCATATGCTTACATTTAGAACTAATACAAACGTATTATATTGTGTTAACGAATCAAACATGACACGGCATGTTTAACATGACAAGCAAACTCAAACGCAACGTTTTAAACTAAACATATCATTTTATTAAACAATAACACGGACATGCTGAATTAATAAATGGGTTACAATTAAATTTAAACAGTTTGACAACACATAACATCACAAATTTAACGTAGTTCCCTAATCAGTTTTTTCTCTTGTACTAAATTTTCTTGCTCCTTGTTAGTTTAATTTCAACATACCATCATCGTCTAAAAAATATAACATATTTCATAATTTGTAAAACTATTAAAATAGTTTATAACATTTTTTTTTGTGAGGTTATTTTACAAAGTGTATTTTTGTTACAAAGTGTGAGAAGACACAATGAGGCTAAAAAAGTCACAAAAAATTATATCTCACAATCTAAATCGAATTTCAAAAAAATAATTCGGAGTCTCTACTCCTCTCGTCGTCCTCTTTCATAAAAAAAATAAAAAAAAATTTATTGTGTCTTTTATGACACAATGACGTCATTGTGTCTTTCATAATGACACATTGACGTTATTGTGTCTTTCATGATAACACAATGACGTCATTGTGTCTTTCACAAATGACACAATAAAAAACGTTAAATTTTTTTTTGTTTATTTTTTTTCTTAGTGAGGGCAGCTAGGGGAAAAAAAACTCGAAATTACTTTTTTGAAATTCGATTTAGATTGTGAGATATAATTTTTTTATGACTTTTTTTGACTTATTATGTCTTTTCACATTTTGTAACAAAAATACACTTTGTATTTAAACATTTTTTTTTTCTTTTTAACCTACAAACTTTTTCATGCAAAACCTCTTTTACCAACAAAAAATAATAATCTAAATTACACTTTCGAGCACGTGAACTTGTATCAACAAAAAAAATTACCAAATCAATGATTCAGAAATCGAAGCATAGGCTTCACCAACCACCCAAGAACAAAATGTCAACCACGTCAGAAAATACGGGCGGGCGATACCGCCAGCAACGACACCGGCAACGATCAAGCCGTAACAAATCGATAACATACAACCACAGATCACCGACGTTATTTTATTCATATTTCTAAACATTTGCAATATTAATTTCTAAGTTTTGAGGTTTGAACTCAAATTTTCAATAACCAAATATAGCATCTGCGTTACAGTCGATTAAAATTCGAAACCTGAAGTGTAAAATTTCCATTTACAGGAATCACAACTGTGTGACAACTAATTACAAACACAAATGAAAATGATATTTTAAGCAGATGAATGTAAATCACCAATCAATTCGACGTGTATCAAGTAATCTTAAGGTATGAAAAAACGCACAAATTAACGCCGGCAAGTCGCTGGAGGACCGTCGGAGATCAAGTGAACCTCTGTCTTGAACAGAAGAAGAGAATACGAATCAACGGAAAAGTAAACAAATCCTCCCGGCGAGTGCGTCACGAACGATCCAAAACTCTTTCCGGCGACACAGTGCCACGCCGGTCCATAACACCGATCAAATTCCTACAATCCATTCGTAGATACATAAACACATAATAATTGTATAAACACACATACATAACTCTTATATACAGAATCAATGGCAAGACATGATACGATTGTATTTACAATTGATGATAAGTTTATAGACCAAATAGGCTTCTTATCACCTAGGTAGACTATTTAGTCTGTAAACCGTTAGTCAATTGTCAATACAATCGTATCATATTTTATAATAATTCAGTCCATAACACATAGATGTTACCTTTTTGACGGAACGGGCGAGGAGAGTGAGATTAGGGCGTCGTGAAGAAGAGGAGTCGAGGAACGATCTGGCGAGACGAAGAGCGTGTTCTTGCATAGCGAAGGGCATATCGGCGGATCGGAGGCGGATGTTGAGGCTGACGGCGATCGCAGCTAGCTTGAGTTGTTCGGGTGGAGGTTTCGGGTCGGGTGGGGAGTGGTGGTTGATTAGCTGCTTCTCCGTCCACTCACCGCCGGAGTTGGCCATTGATGAACGGTGAGAGAAGTAGAGTTGAAGAGGAATTTGGGTCAAAGGAGCAGAGGATTTTGAAGACTAACTACCCAATGCGGGCAGTCTGAACTTGTATGCGTATGAGAGATAGAGATAGGGGAGTCGTTGGAATAATAGTCACACTTTGACTGGTTGTACGATAGTGAGAGGATATCATGTCTGTAAGAGTTTTCTTTTTTTTTTTTTGGATATATTGGATATGTGTTTGTACATTCGGACAAAAAATATTTTTCTTTAGATTGTTTCAATTAGAGGTGGGCATAAAAACAGGGTTCGGATCCGACTCGGAATCGGGTACGGGTACGACCCGGTATATGTATACCCGGTTTGAACTCGAAAAAAACCCGTAGGGTTGGAACCGGGTATGATTTTCTAGAATTTTTTAGAACCCGACCCGACCCGGAACCGGTTGAACCCGGGTTGGACCCGGTTTTGACCGTTTTTTTTTTTTTTTTTAAAGTAGCCGTTGGGATCGATTTTTGGCCGTTTTTTGTCACTTTTAGGCTTATAAGTTAGTATAAATAGGTGTGGGTTGATATGGTTTAGTACCTAAGTCTCAAACGCAAAAACATACGCAAAAAACGCAAAAAATACTCTCGTTTTACACGTTCACTCTCTCGTTTTACACGTTCACTCTCTCGTTTTACACTTTCACTCTCTTCAATCTTGATATGGCTCACTCACAATCTTCCGTTGGTCAAGGTTCGTCCAACGCTCCAACAGTCGTTCGTGTTCTTGCACACAATCGTAACATGGATGTTTGGTGCAATTGGGATATGGTTGAGTTGAGTGACGGGTCTGTAAAGGCTCGTTGCAAGTTTTGTGGAGCTTTGCTTGCTAAAGATTCTAACACGACTTTAAACAAACACATTAGCAAGAAGTTTTGTAAGTCGTTGAAAAGTAATCCGGATTCGCAACAAACACAATTGGGTGGAGACGGTGGAATCTTTAATTACGATGTTAATACGGTTCGAGATCGAATGGCGAAGTTCGTGATTCAAGAAGCTTTGCCTTTTAGTCACTTCGACAATCCTCGGTTGACCAACTTAATTCGAGAGACGCTTCAACCTCGTTACACTCACGTAAGTCGTACTACACTTAGACGTTATTGTTTAAAATTATGAAAACAAGCAAAAAATGATTTAATTGTATTATTTGAAAATTTAAATACCGGTTTAAACTTAACTAGTGACGTTTGGTCGGCTCCACACGGTTTATCCGAATCGTACCTTTGCGTCACCGCTCATTGGGTGGATCCCAATTCATGGCAATTGATGAAACGTACGATTGCATTTGATATTTTTCCACATTCACACACACCGGAGAATTTTGTTTTACTTTTTAGATAATGTAATAAGTACTTTTAAATTACAAAATAAACTTTTTTCAATTGCATTTGATAACGCCTCTAACAACACAGCCGCGGTTGAAAATTTAAAATTAAAATATCTTCCGATTGCAAACGGTGATTTTTTCCATACTCGTTGTGTTGCACATATTATTAATTTAGTAGTGCAAGACGGACTATCCGGGCAATATGTTAATAACTTTATTACATCTTTTCGATTTATGTTACATGACGTTTTTAAAAAAGTAGAAGAAGATATCAAGATTATAAACAACTTTGTAAGGATACGCACTCTAGATTTTTAGGTCCTAATTGGGATGTACCTACTCAGTGGAATTCGACTTGTCACATGTTTGAATGTGCTTTAAAACAAAAGGGCACTTTGAAAGTTTTTCATAATAGTCTTTCGGATAATGGTGAAGCCGACCCATTTCCGGATGCGGGTTGGGAGAATCTTCAACGTCTATCCGAGTTTCTTGAGGTTTTTAAAAACTCAACAACAAAATTATCAGGAGTTTATTATTCCACTAGTTATTCGGTGCTTCAAGAACTATATTTTATGTCTTTGAATTTTAAAATTTTCAAAATAAAAATAATATGTTTAATCAAATGATAGAACCAATGAAAGAAAAGTTTAAAAAATATTTTAAGGACTTACCACCCGTTTTTACGTGTGCCGCCCCTTTAAATCCGTTTTTAAATGTTGCGGGGGTTGAATGTTTGATAGATGAGATAAATGACAATTTGGATATGCATGACGAAAACCCTGATTTTTCAAACGAGGCAAAAGAAAATTTTAATCATAGTTTGAAAACAATTTATAATTTTTATTTAAATAGATATGGGCCTAACGTAAACATAACCATGCCAAGCGGATCAACCTCAAGTGCTAGTATCTCGTTAAAGACCCTGTTTTGACTATGTTGAATGTTGTTCGGGATGTGACGGCTAAACGTCAAAGGGGTAACACCCCAACAAGTGAGCTCGGTAGATATAGTGGAACGGATTTTATTCCACTATAACTACCGAAGATTATCGTGCATTCGATATTTTGGCTTGGTGGAAAGAAAAAGAATCTCAATTTCCGATTCTTTCTGCTATGGCCCGTGATTTACTAAGCGTCCAAGCTTCTACGGTAGCTTCGGAATCTGCTTTTTCTCTTAGTGGCAGGGTAATATCATTACGAAGAACAAAACTAACTCCGGAAGCAGTGGAGATGTGCATTTGTTTAAAAGATCACTTAGACGCAACGGATCGTATACAAGACCAAACAAGCCTCGAAGACGAGATTACACTCAAAGCTAAAGTACATGATGAAGAGGTAGAAGACGGAGTATCTTCTGGCATATCCGATGAAGAATTATAATTTGATCAAGCATCTCGTAGTAGATAAAATTAGACGATATTGTTATTTTTAAGTTGTTTTAATATTATATGTCTTTCATGTTCTTTTAATTTTCTTTGTTATTCAAATGTTTTATATAAAAAGTATTTAATATTTGTATATTATAAGTGTAACATTTTCTGCTCAAGATTTGTATATATTTATTTATTAAGTTGTTAAATTTTTGTCATTCAAGTGAACCCGGTTAGGAAAAAAAAAGAAAGAAAAAAAAAGGAAAGAAAATATAAGAAAAAAAAACATACGACCCGGTGTTCGACACACACGCAAGAAAAAAAAAAAGAAAAAAAAAAGGAAAAAACCCGGTTGAACCGGGTTTCATACCCGAACCGAACCCGACCCGACCCGACCCTACCCGGGTATACCGGGTAGGGTTTGTATCTAGCTGAACCCGACCCGGGTTCGTACCCGGGTTCACCAATACCCGGGTACAAAAAACCCGGTTGGGCCCAAACCCGGTTTGTACCCGGGCCCGGGTACGGCCCAAACCCGATTTGCCCAACTCTAGTTTCAATTACTAAATTTTAATCACTAAAGATTTGAATCGAAGGCCGTTTAGACGTTTAGAGCATTCACAGTGGAGTTTCAAAAAATATGTGGATGTATTTCCTATATAATATGGAATGATTTTGAGTAGTTTTGATTGAAGCAGAGAGAAAATGTTACTATCTATCAGTATGTTTGGAAAATCATTATTGAATTTCTATAAATTTTTTAATATTTTTAAAATGATTGTGAGTGAAGGAGAAAGGAAAAAGTAATGATAAAAATATAAAAAGTATTATTTAATTGAAAAAAAGAATTAATTATTTTTAATGTAATTATATAAATAAAAATAAAAAATCCACTGTGAATACAATTAGTGGTAAACTTTTAGCACATAAAGGATTTAAACCCTACCAAGATATAGACTAAAACCAAATAGTTATATAGCGATGAAAGAAAAGAATAGTAATAATTGCAAATGATATTGTCATTTTAAATAATTTTTTAAATTGAAAGTTAAATTGACTGGAATGAAACATATTGAATTCAAATTATTATACGAATAGTAATATTTGATTATTTAAAAGTTATATAAAATATTTACTTATTTTTTAAATAGTGTTTTGTTGGCTAAAAACCTCTTCGGGTGTTTTAACTCAACTAACATCCTATTATAAGAATGTATAAAGAGATACATATGTGTGTGCACGAGTTTAGAACAAGAGTACATGGCATTTAAAAGTGTTTGTACGAGTGTATAAGCAGGGCCGACTTAATTGTTTTGGGGGCCCGAAGCGAAGCGTAAACCTGGGCCCCTTTCCAATAGTTATTGTTATCAACCCTCTTCTTTTATTATGCCTTCGGAACAACAACAATTAACTAGAAAGTTAATAGTTTGTGAGTTAACTATGATCTCTAGTCTAATTTTCTTTTTATTCGAGGCGCTTAATTCATAATTTTTAATTTTGACTTGACCTGATAGCAACTAATAACTAAAAGTAACAACTATAATCCAAGTAACAAACTAATACCTAAATATAATAACTGTAATCAAAGTATCCAGTGTTCCAAGCATGCAATAGCTTGTTAATAACCTTAATCTAGTTGAGCAATAATCCAAGATTGTAATAACTATAAAACAACATATATGCTAAGGTTGTTGGAAGAACTTTAATTGGCTAATTTGTAATTTCATATTCGTATTCAAATCTATGATTAAATGGTAACCTGAACACCAATCTGCTAAACAACATACTGTAACTCAAAAAACTTATTCAATGGTTACCTAATAGCTAAATTCCTAAACAACAATAGTCAAATCAAATACCTAATTCACTAAACAAACTAAATTCCTAATTCAAAGGATTTTAAATAAATGATTCACTGGTAATTTCTTTAGCCTAAACACTAGGTCACTAAACAACAGAATGCATAATGTAATTTAAATCATCAAAAAGTCACAAACAATAGTAAACAAATTGTAATTCAAACCTAATCAATAAAAAATTGATATTGAAATTTCTCATAACTTGTTGCTCACAAAACCCATTGCTGACTTCCGATGTTGTTGAAAAGTAGATGAATCGGAGAAGAATTCAAGCAGCGGTGATTCTCCAGTTTGTGCTCAGAAATGGAGATTTGGTAAATCGTAACACACTAGAAAATGATTTGGTGAATCGCTAGTCGATATTCATAGATGAGATCATGAGAAGCATAAAAGAAAATTTAATCACTAAAGATTTGAATCGACAGCCGTTTAGACTTTTAGTGGTAAACCTTTTACCACGTAGAGGATTTAAACCCTACCAAGATATAGACTAACCAAATAGTTATAGTGATGAAAGAAAAGAATAGTAATCATCGCAAATGATATTTGTCATTTTAACTAATTTTTAAATTGAAAGTTAAATTGACTAACGTCTTGGAATGAAATATATTGAATTCAAATTATATTATACGAATAGTAATATTTGATTATTTAAAAGTTATATAAAATATTTACTTATTTTTTAAATAGGGTTTTGTTGGCTAAAAACCTCCTCGGGTGTTTTTACTCAACTACATCCTATTGTAAGAATGTATAAAGAGATACATACGTGCGTGCACGAGTTTAGAACAAGAGTACATGACATATAGAAGTGTTTGTACGAGTGTATAAGTGTTTTAAAAAAACCAAAATCTAGATTACATAGTAATAAAAGTTACATTTAACTATTTTCTTATAGAATATTATCACACAGAAAAATTTAGTTTGAATAAGTCCGTTTCACTCTATATGTCTTATGTATCACATGTATTATATGGTTGGATTGTATAACATAGAATACAATTTAATTATATAATAGAGATTTGATGAAGATGTAAACTAACAAAACATCATATCAATTGGGTGAATACAATTAAATGATACTGATTGTTGTTGTGGACAGGCTCATCTTTAAATTAGACTGATGATTCTGTCTTATTTAGATATGATGAATTTTATAAATTATGTTTAAGGTTTGACCATAAACATATCGGCCCCAGCCTTGAAACAACACCAATAAAAAAACAATTAAAATCTTGCAAATTAAAATTAAAATAATGTATATTTATGGTAATAGTTGATTGTTGACAAAGGTCGGCTCCAGTCAACCAATTCAGAATTTGTTCGTTCACACGATAATCGCATGGTTGCAAACAACCACCGACCACCCGTGACTTCAGGCGCTTTTCTTGACCCTTCTCCTAACTAATAACAAACTTCCCCCCTTTACAATTTTTATTAGTAAGTATATTAATATTGATTTTTAACAACTCATAAATCGTGTCAAATGAACTTCGATTGAATTCGTTTTAACTACGTTGTAACCAACTCATTGAACTCTATGATCTTAGTTTTTTAGGTTTAGCTTTTGAGGTTTTAACTTGTAGGTTTTCAAATTTTGTTTGCGTCTCATTGTGTCTTTTAGCTCGTCATTGTGTTTTTTCTGCTCATCATTGTGTGTTTATTGCTCGTCCTTGTGTTTTATTGCTCGTAGTTGCTCTTCATTGTCTCTTTTTTACACGTCATTATGAAGTTAATTATGCAAATGGTCCCTGTGGTTTATTTAAAATAACAGGTTTTGGTAGTAAGGGTTTTTTATAACAGGTTAGGGTATTCTGTTTTTAATTTTGTAACAAAGATGGGTATTAAGACTAACAGACATTAATTTTTCTATTAATTTTAAATAAAATGACTACAATACCCTTTGAGTGACTACTTTTGTAATTCTATATTTTTTTTTAACAGAGACCATTTATTTAATTATCAATAACTTAAAAATATCCAACCCCCACCCACCTACGTCTCTTTCAAAAACCAGACAACCACCACCATTGTTACCCACCATCACTGTCGGAAACCACCACCTTGGTCAAACCCCCTTTCGGTTATATACAAACAAATTAAAAGACACGTTTTTCTCATAAACTTACCAAAGTCATCATCAATACCTAATCTCAAAAACCCTAATTCACAAAAAAACTAATTTCTGGTGATGGTGGTTAGGTTGTTAACGACGATAGTGGCTGGGTAACCGGGTTGACGGATCTGGTGGGTGATGTGTGGTTGGTTGGAGATTAGGGTTAACAGTACCCCACCTCCAATTCCTTATCGTCGGTTCTTCACCTTCCCTAGTTTCTTATTTTGATATGATGAGATAATGTGATGTTGTTGATGATGATTGCAATTGATTTGGGTTTATATAAGAGAGAAGGTGGAGATGGTTCAATGGGAGGCGGTGATGGTGGTTGTAGAGATTAGGGCTAACAAGGGAAAGGGAAGGGGAGATGATGAGACCATGGTGATGAATAGGGTGTTAGTGACAGCGATCAGTGTTAGGTGTAAAAAAGATGGGTGATGGTGATGGATGGTGGTGGTGGAAGGGTGCCGGAGTTGATGCTCCGATGGTGATGATGATGAGGTTGTGGATAATTTATTTTTTATAGATATTTGTATATTGATTGGATTTAATTACATAATCAGCCCATCAAATATAAATGTTACATAATTTTCCCCTTAGATGTGAAAATACTAAAATACCTTTAAACTTAACTAGAAAAATTAACATCCATTAGTGTTAATACCCATTCTCGTTACATAGTTTAAAACACAATACCCCAACCTGTTACAAAAAATCTTTAGTACCCAAACATACTATTTTGGATAAACCATAGGGACCATTTGCGTAATTAACTCCGTCATTATGTCTTTTACATAGGGTGCAAACGAGACGAGCCGAGCCGAGCCCGAGCTCGTATGGGCTCGAACTCGGCTCGTGATGACCTAGGAGAGCTCGAGCTCGAGCTCGGCTCTACAAATACTATTTCAAGCTCGAGCTCGGCTCGGGCTTGGCTCGTTTATTTATTTAAATATTATTTTTAATATTTTATATTTAATTTTGATATATATTTAAAATTATATATTTTTTAAATAACATTATACATATTGTTTAATTGTTTTTTTATCATAACCTTATATATAATAAATATTATTTATATAATGTATTTAATAAATTAAATAAAAAATATCTATAAAAAGCTCGTTTAGGCTCCCTAGCCGGCTCGAACTCGAAAGGTAAAGCTCGGGCTCGGGCTTGATAATTAAATGAGCTTTTATTCAAGCTCGAGTTCGGCTCGGGATCGATAAAACTTGGTTCGTTTCGAGCTTTTTATCGATCTGATTTCGAGTACCTCGCGAGCGGCTCGGCTCGTTTGCACCCCTACTTTTACCCTTTTTAAAATAAGAAACTTTTTTTTTACTATCACAATATCCTATTAATTAAAACACACATTCTAAATTGTGACTAGAAACAATCTCCTGTACCAAATGTATAACACATCTACTTACATCAAATCGTGAAGCAATCCGGTTCTTTCCTTGCCTCTATGCAACATGGAAGCTAAGTCAAGCTTCTATTTTAAAATCGTTATTCATGGTTTAAAAACAATATTCCGTTGCTTTAAAGTGGCAACGTAACAACCAAACCGACCTAAGTTCGTCCTTCAACAACAATCATTTTGGAGCTTTTGAAGCCTTAACTTATCTCAAATGTTTTTTGTGATTTGATTCGTAGGTGCAATCCCATCAAAGATTCTTAAAGAGAAGGTGTTGGTCATTTTCAACATTAGGTGTATCATGTATGGTCACTTTCATAAATAAGAGAAGTCTCTTGTCATTTCATTAAATTATGGATACATGCTCTTTGATTTGAATCTTGTTAATTATATGGGTCTTGAATTAATAGCTTGGGACATGAGCTTCCAAGTTGTTGTTAGAGTATATTGTGCTTCAGCTTTGTTCGACGTAGGCTTTCAATATCCGCTGTGACTTGGTTTTCTTCCGAAGCTTAAGTCTTCTTCCGAATCTTAAGTGTTCTTCCGCTGTATATTAGTTAAAGGGTGTAATGTATCATTCTTGATAGTTAGGGGTGTTATGTGTCAAGTGTTTGGTTAGGTTGTTAATTCTTGTTAATAAGCTGTTGAGTATAGTGAGTTAAGATCATCTTCTTTATTGTAATCAGTTCATGTGATTAGTGCTAGTTCAATCAGAGATTATCATTTTCATTGATCTGTCATTTGTGTAAACTCCAATTTCGTTCTATCAAATTAGATATCGAGGTTAGAATTCTACAATTGGTATTAGAGCTACGGCTCAACCCAATTTAATACAATTCATCGATTGATCGATCAGTGTGTACACAATCAGTCGATTAAAGGAAACGATGGCGATTACGAAGTTTGATTTGGAGAAGTTTGATGGGAAAAATGATTTCAGTCTCTGGCGATTGAAGATGAGAGCGCTTCTTGTGCATCAGGGTCTAGTAAAGGCATTGGCGGGAGGTCAAGCAAAGGTACTTGATGGAGCGTCTGATGAAAAGAAAAAGGAGATTCAAGAGAAGTGGAAGGATATGGTTGAGAAGGCACACAGTGCAATAATCTTGTGTCTTGGGGATCGTGTTCTTTGAGAGGTTTCCAAAGAAACCACTGCGGCAGGTGTATGGACCAAACTTGAAGGGTGTATATGACAAAGTCGT
This sequence comes from Flaveria sonorensis, assembly GCA_025506505.1. Lineage (NCBI taxonomy): Eukaryota > Viridiplantae > Streptophyta > Magnoliopsida > Asterales > Asteraceae > Flaveria > Flaveria sonorensis. The sequence continues at coordinate 9,883,863 of CM046433.1, read as the reverse complement.
TGATCTTAAGAAAAGATAATACACCTTCCATATGAACACAAGTAAATCCCTTGAAGATCACGTTGATGAGTTCAATAAGTTGATCTTGGACTTGAAAAACATTGAGGTAACAATAGATGAGGAAGACAGAGCTATTCTGTTCTTGGCCTCGTTGCCATAGGTGTATGAACATTTTATTGATACCTTAATGTTTGGGAGGGATACTTTGTCTATGGATGAAGTCATTACTGCAATGAATTCAAAAATAAGAGGTCTGAAGTGAAGGATGAAGGTGTTGAGGGGCTAACTGTAAGGGGAAAAACTGACCAAAGAAAGATTGTCCTGACAGAGAAGCACATAAAGAAATATTGTCCTGACAGTTCAAAAGGAAGAAGGTGAGACATGTTACACAAAGAGCTCAGGCCCTCACTCCCCCAATACTGAGTCTGAAAGGTATGAAAGTTTGGATGTATTGATGGTATCAAAGGCTGGAAGTGGTGATGACTTGATTCTTGACTCAGGTTATTCATACCATATGACTCCTAGACAAGATTCCTTTAAAGAATTAAAGATGGGTTCAAGGGTGTTATTCAACTAGGTGATAAATAGGCCTTATGAAATACAAGGACTAGGAACAGTGGAGTTGAGATTGGCCTCCGGCACTGATGTCACTCTTCGTAGGTGAGATATATTCCTAGTTTAAAAAGGAACCATATCTCACTGGGTACTTTTGAAGGTAATGGCCATGTAGTGAGCTTAAAGAATGGGAAGGCCAAAGTCATAAAAGTATCAATGCGTTTGCTATCTAGGACAAGAAAGCAAATAACACTTATATGTTAGATGGGAAGGTAAAGGTAGGGCAACTAATGTTGTAGAGTCAAAGAAGAGTGCACCTGCCATGCTATGGCACAGAAGATTAGGTCATATAAGTACTCAAGGTTTATATGAGTTAAACAAATAGTAGTTAGTAATGACTTGAACAATTATGATGTTGGGTTTTGTGAGAACTGTGTTATGGGAAAGTCCTATAAGGTGAGGTTTAGTAAGGGTGCTCACACTTCCCAAGGTGTTCTAGACTATATCCATGCTGATTTGTGGGGCCAGCAAGAACATCATCACTTGGTGGGGCAAGGTACTTTCTCTCTATAATAGATGATTACTCTCGAAAGGTTTGGGTGTTTATCTTAAAGCATAAGGATGAAACTTTTTCCAAGTTCAAGAGTGGAAGGTGATGGTAGAGACTCAAACTAGAAGGAAGGTTAAGAAGCTTAGGACTAATAATTGTCTTGAGTTCTATAATCACCTGTTTTAATCAATATTGTAAGGATCATGGGGTTGTAAGGCATCGTACAGTGGCTGAAACCCCTCAGCAAATGGACCCACTGAGAAGATAAGTAGGACTCTTCTAAACAAGTTGAGATGCTTGTTAATTGAGTCTGGTATGCCCAAACAGTTCTGGGCAGAAGCATTGAGTATATCTGCACAACTAGTAAATATGTCACCCTCTAATGCCATAGATATGAAGACTCCGTGGGTGTTATGGTCTGGCTCTCCAGCTGATTACTTAAGACTAAAGGTGTTTGGTGCTTTGGCTTATGCTTATGGGAACACAGGCAAGTTAGAGCCAAGGGCAGTAAAATATGTGATGCTTGGGTATCCTGAAGGTGTTAAAGGATATAGACTTTAGAGAATGGATGGGGGTGTACCTAGAGTTTTGGTAAGTCGAGATGTTGTATTTAGAGAGGAAGTACTCTATAAAGATATGGTCTCAGGACCTGTCTCGACTGCTGAAACTAATCCGGAGGAGGTTCAGTTTGAGGTGGAGCAGGAGTCAAGGAATTCTCACATAGATAATGGGAGTGATATGGGTGGCTCTAGCTCAAGTAAAACTCAACCCACTTATAGCATTTCAAGAGATAGGCCTAGGAGACAGATTGTGCCCCCTCCTAGGTTCAGAGAAAGGGATGATATCTCAGCATTTGGCTTCAATGCGGCTGCTATAGAAATTATGTGTGAACCTCTGAGTTATAGTGAAGCTGTGACTTTGAAGGATAGTTCAAAGTGGATGCAGGCTATGTTAGAAGAAATGGAGTCTTTAGAAAGGAACAACACCTGGATACTGGTGGATAAACCTAAGGAGCAGAAGTTAGTAAGCTGTAAATGGTTATTCAAGGTTAATGAGGGAATGCATATGGGTGAGGCATCTAGATACAAAGCCAGGTTAGTTGCAAAAGGGTTTACTCAGGTAGAAGGAGTAGATTATAATGATATTTTTCACCTGTGGTGAAGCACTCCTCCATAAGAATAGTGCTTTCACTAGCTTCTATATATGATCTGATTTTGGAGCAGCTGGACGTCAAGACTGCTTTCCTACATGGTAGTCTTGATGAACAAATCTACATGAAGCAGCCTCCAGGTTTGAGGTAAAGGGAAGTAAAGATAAGGTGTGTCTTTTACAGAGGTCTCTTTATAGGTTGAAACAGTCCCCTAGGCAATGGAATAAGAGGTTTGATGACTATGTGGTGTCTCAAGGGTTTAGCAAAAGCTCCTATAATGCCTGTGTGTATTATAAGAAGGCTCAAAGTGGAAGTTATGTATATCTATTGCTTTATGTTGATGACATGCTCGCTGCAAGTCGAGCTCAATCAGATGTAGATGATGTCAAGGATTTGTTGATGAAGGTGTTTGACATGAAAGAATTGGGAGAAGCCCGGAAGATCTTAGGCATGGAGATTGCAAGGGTTCGAAGTCTTGGAGTGTTGAGACTGTCTCAAACGGGTTATGTTGCTAAGGTGCTGTCTAATTTTTATATGGACAATAGTAAGCCTTTGTTGACTCCTTTAGCTCAACACTTTAAGTTGTCTTTAAGTGATTGTCCTCAGTCTGTTGAAGAAGAGAATCAGATGTTGAATGTTCCTTATGCAAGAGCTGTTGGGAGTTTGATGTATCTCATGGTATGTACTCGTCCTGATATAGGATATGCAGTGAGTGTTGCGAGTAGGTATCTCAGCAGGCCTGGTAAGCAACATTGGGAGGCAGTGAAATGGATACTTAGGTATCTTAATGGGACTAGAGATGTAGGTTGGTTTTTGGTAATAGTGACAGTTCTGATTCATCTGTCATGGCTTTGTGGATACTGATCATGCTAAGGATCCAGATAAGGGAAGGTCTGTGACCGTTATGCTTTCAATGTTTATGGTAGTCTGATGAGTTGGAAGTCCACTTTACAACGAGTAGTTGCTTTGTCCTCTACAGAGGCTGAGTATATTGCACTTATTGAAGCCGGTAAGGAATTTTTATGGCTTAAAGGGTTTGTATCTGACTCCTTGATAAGGTAACCAATATTATAGTTTGGTGTGATAATCAAAGTGCAATTCATTTGTCAAAGAATTCCATGTATTATGAGAGGACTAAACATGTTGATGTTAGGCTGCATTTTATTAGAGATGTAGTTAACTCTGGAAAGGTTCAAATCTCATATGTGGATACTTATGAAAATACAGCTGATATGGTGACCAAAGCTTTGGGTGGATCTAAGTTTTTCTATTGTTTGAAGTTGCTTGGAGTTGTATAGCTTTGCACAAAGGTGGAGTATGTTGGAGTATATTGTGCTTCAGCATTGTCCGCTGTAGGCTTTCAATGTCCGCTGTGACTTGGTTTTCTTCCGAAGCTTAAGTCTTCTTTTGAAGCTTAAGTGTTCTTCGCTGTATATTAGTTAAAAGGGTGTAATGTGTTATTCTTGATAGTTAGGGGTGTTATGTGTCAAGTGTTTGGTTAGGTTGTTAATTCTTGTTAATAAGCCGTTGAGTAGAGTGAGTTGAGATCATCTTCTTCATTGTAATCAGTTCATGTGATTAGTGCTAGTTTAATCAAAGATTATCATTTTTATTGATCTTTCATTTGTGTAAACTCCAATTTCATTCTATCAAATTGGGTATCGAGGTTAGAATTCTACGGTTGTACTATTCCATTGGATCACTGAAAAAATGTTGTCATCTAACTTTGGGCTTTGGGTCTTCCATTTTTCCTTTGGTGGAGTGTCCAAGGGACCATGACTACGTGGCTGGAACTTATCTTTAAGAGATAAACATTCATTTCAACTTGAAACTAAACAAATTATATCTATATTGTACTATACTAGGTCTAAAGAATGTATTCTACATAAATGAATTTTTTACTTATGTTAAAAATAAATATTCTCTCGTATTTTTGATTATATATTATGTGTTTCATGAAGTCTTTGGCACAATTGTTACTAAATTATGTTGGTGTAAGTGTTATATTCTTAGATTTGATTTAGAAAATGACATGATTTTCATGAAAACTATCAAAAGAAAATGGAGATGGTTATAATTTACATAATTGATATACAAATCACCCTTGTTTATGTCTTCTTCCTTAAAACGTACAAAACTTATGAATGCTTTAGGAGCTTATTTCCAGTTTTGTTTGTTTTTTTTCGATGTTTTACATGAGTCTGTTAAATCTTAGATCTGCTAGTTCAATCTTTATAAATAATAGTAAGAGATAGACAAATGAACATTTAAAGAATAATTGCAAGCTAAACGCATAAACTAAACACTAATTCTCAAGCAATCGTAACCTAACAAACCATTATCTTTCCAAGCCACACACCATCCTAATAAAACACTTCTCAATGTATGCAGTATGCACACATAATATCTATTTTTATAGCTTGTGGTGGTTATTTTTATTATTTATTTTTTTGTGTTTGTTAGCACAAGCATATTTAATCTTGTGAATCAAAACGTTTACAGTCTAACCAGATCTAAGATTTAACATACTATCGAATTCAAAAATTAAAAAAAACAAAACTATAAACATACTCACACATAATATCTATCTTTGTTATATTTGGTGGTTTAGCTGTTAACACAAGTATATCTAAACTTGTGGATCACAAGGCTTACAGTCAAACAAGTTTAAGGGGCTGTTTGTTAATTTTTGAATGATTAAGTATTGAACTAATAAAAGGTCTAAACCATTAAGTGCTAAACCATCAGGAGGTCTGAACCATTAAGAGCTAGTATATCGCTTAACTATTCAAAGGCAAATATCTGACCAAATCAGATAAGAGGTTTTAACCATTGAGCATTAGTATAATTCTTAATCATTCAGAGGCAAATGTCTGAACCATTTAGACATTTACTCACGAAACAAACACTCTGAACCATTCAGACATCTGAACCATTAAGAGACTGAAACAAACAACCCTAAGATTCCATGAACTATTCCACTAAAAAAATCAGAAAAATATATATAGCTTTATCATTTAACTTGTTCACATGCAAAAAAAAACAAATAAACCGTGTTTATATCAACATATAAATATACATGTCGTGTTCAGATTCATAAGCCAAACATAATTTTCTAAATCGTGCCGTCACGAAACACAGCCCATTTAAGAGCCCAAAGCCGAACATCAGTTAAAGACAAGGCCCAAACACCTGCTCTATGACCCAATCCAGCAACAAAACGTGTGCAAAGCACGTGACACTCATCTATTCTCACATCCACTCAATCATCTAATCCTGTTAACAGAGCCCCAAACTACCACTCATCCACACACACACATCACATTCTCCATCTTCATCTGCTCAGATAACTGCTAGTTTTTCCGATGGCTACTGTGGCATCACTGTCTCCGATCGCCTCTTCCTCCGTCCACCGCCTCTCCGGTCGCCGGAACTCCGTAAATTTGTCGAAATCAAAAGGTCTGAAAGTTCAGTCGTTAGCGTCGTCTGGATCCGTGAGCTTAAGGTCTAAATCAAGTCGCCGTGGAGCACGTGTCGTATGCCAGGCTCAAGAAGCCGTTCAAGGTTAAAATCGTTTTGTATCGTTAATATTGTTAGTATTGTACTCTTGATCTACTTGTATTCGTTGTATGTAGGTAGTTTTTCGTTGATGCGATGATTTTGAACTTGGATGATCTGTTTGTGTTTGAATCGGTGATGAATTTGTGCAAGTGATATATACTGTTTTGCTCATTCGTTATGAATTTATGAATTTGCAGTGCTTATGAGGTGATTTTTTTTGTACTGTTTTGTAGCTGAAGATGTTGTGCTTTGTGTGGAAGATTTCTAAGCGTTTTGATTTGTATTTGGTGAAGCTCTTAGAATTTGGATGCAATTATGCAAAATCTACTAGGTTCCGAGACTGAAATTGATGTGTGTTTTAAATTAAATGTAAGAATACTTTTTTGGTCGTTCGTGATGATTTTGCACTGCTCATCGGGAGATTTTTTGTGCTGTTTTGTAGATGAAGATGTGATTATCGTAGAAGATTGTTAAGCATGTTGATTTGTAGTTGGTGAAACTTTTAGAATTTGGATGCAATTATGCAAAATCTACTAGTTTTCGAAAGTGAAATTGATGTGTGTTTTAGTTCAAATGTAAGAACAGCATTATGCTTGTAACACTTGTCATGAACTTGTAACATTATTAGCTAATTTATAACATTATTAGATAATTGTCCTTGACTCCATGTAATACTTCTCATGAATTTATAACATGATTAGCTAAATTTCCTCAAGAATATTAAAATTCATACCATATTGAAGTTGAAATAAGTTGATTGACCACATAATGAGTGTTCAGTTTCACTGTTATTGCTAAACATGCATATGAACATGATATGATCTGTCAATTTATCATCTCATACATTACTATGATTATCATTACATGCTCACATATGTATATGATATATCACCTGATGTGCATCTGACATTGCAATCTCCAAAACTGCAGTTCTTCCTGTGAACGATTCAACATGGCAATCGCTTGTGTTGGAGTCCACTCTCCCTGTCATGGTTGAATTCTGGGCACCATGGTGCGGGCCCTGTCGCATGATCCACCCTGTTATTGATGAACTTGCAAAGGAATACACAGGGAAACTCACTTGCTACAAGGTTAATACTGATGAGAGCCCTTCGATTGCAAGCCGATATGGCATCAGAAGCATCCCCACTGTCATTATATTCAAAGATGGAGAGAAGAAAGATGCAGTCATTGGTGCAGTTCCCAAATCAACACTATGTACCTCCGTAGAGAAGTTCATCTAGAGGTATTATGTACATATAAATACTCTAGATTTGTTCGTAACTAGTCTATGGTATATTGCGTGATGTCCACCTATTGATATCGCTAATAATTTATATATTGTATCTTGCTGTGCCACATTTCAAATGTTACCAAGTATATAGCCAAGATTGGCCAACTTTTTTTTGTGATGTTGTCATACTGTTGGTTTTTGGGTATCCTGTTAGTTTTATCAATATATTCTTACCGTCAACGTAAATCATCTTGATGAATTTAGGTGTGTAGTACACACACCACAACCAGAACATCCATGGGCGGAACTAGTGGGAGCGAAATTGACTTTCTGATAGCTAAATTATATATCAGTATGGGTGTTCAGCTTAGTAGTTTTCTTCTACTTCGACTTCCCAATTACTTTTGAGAGACTAGTTAAAACAGAAAGAAAAATTCTATTATGAACCTTTGGTTTGAAAGTTTCTAGACGTACCCTAGACTTCAAGTTCATGAGATGTGATTAGGGGTGAGCCGAATTTTAGGTAACCCGACAACGCTCGACAAACCTGCTTGTTATGTAGAAAATAAGAATAAATTATCATGCAATTCTCACACAGACATTGAAGTATTGAACATGTGGTATGTATACTTTCAATACAATGTATCTTGGTTCAATTTATTCGATTAAGTCATAAAATTACTTCAGACAAAGAACTTCGTGAATTCAATCACGCAAGGTTAAAAACAAACTTCGCAATGCAAAATACGAAAAAAAATAAACAAATGCTTGAATTGTAGCCCGCGACCAAGTTGATAGCAAACTTATGAAATATGTTGCTACGAAAATGAGATGATGAAATGTGCAACCTGCAAACCTGAGATATGGTGAAGGTTAGTATCATTAACCCCAAGTTCAAATCAAAGATGATGGAATCAGAGTCTAGTGCTAGGTCTTAGTCTTCAGCCTAAATCGAGGTACCCAAATCTGACAAGACCGATATGCTGGTTGTGGAGGTTTTGCAACGGGCAGCTGGTCCTAGGTTCCCGTCTCAGTTTATTTTAGGCGACTTGCCCAAATTAACATTTCTTGTTCCTAAAACTATAAACCCAAATCTAGTAATTATAAATTAGATGGTATGACATTTGAAATTCTTTTAGCAACTGAACAATAATATAAACTCTTTCTTGCAGCACGTGGATGTACGTAACACCGACCAAACTATTTTAAATTTTCGTATTTTGTTTTTCTTTTCTAATTGTCTATGCGAGAGATAGTGTTTGTGTGTATTATGATCATATCTAGACTTAACATGATACTGAGACCTATAACATTGATTTAGTCCTCATTTATTCTATTAACTGTTTTCAAGTTGGTCGAGGTAATATCTGGTTCAAACAGGGTTGGTCCAATTGCTCGCTCTTAGAAATAATAATGCTTATGTCAATGGACTTGTGAAGATGGTCTTGAATAGGGTTGGTGAGAAAGTCTGTAAAGTAATAACATAATTGACAAAATGATTTTTGTGATTGTATTTTATGTCAAAAGGACCTTTAATCTATAATTTTGTTCAGTATTTTTATAACTTCCTCCATTTTACATATATATTGAGGGCGCTATGTCAACGACTCAACCCCTTGTTTGTTAGTGGTGAACATGAATGCTTTGGTTGACACCTCAATTGCTATAACAATATAATACTATTTGACACGTTAGCTGTTTTGCTAATACACGAGACATAATCACGTGAATATCCAATATATGCACCTGCATAAAAACGAACGAATAGTATGCGAATATGAGTACTTGGTGATATGGACCAAAGTGTACAAAATATTATAACTCAATTATTAATTTGGCAAATAGTTATTTGGTTTATCAATCTCACAAAAGATTTTTCTATATGTATATATCATATTAGTACTAAGCCTTGGTTGTTTATTTGAATTAGGTTAATTTAAGTTTTATTATAACAAATTAGGATTTTATAAATTACTATAGTAGAACTTTGTATTGCACAAAGATTGTTTAATAATGAAATTTTACTTTAATAAATAATAGTTTTAATGCTACTTTTTTAAAGTTCTCATAATTTTGCTAGTTCGAGTTTTGTAGTTAATAAATAAACCTAGCTTAAGACAATATCTAGACACCTCTAATTATAAATCAATACCTCATAAGTCCATACTCGTCGTATAAGTGTATAACCCCATACGCGCCGTATAGGATGGTGGGGTCGCATAACACTATATGATACGTATAATCCATCTGGCAGCCCATTGAATTTTTCCTCGTAGTCAGTGTTAAATTTTGTTACATTCGTCATATATACCTAATGTGTCGTATAAGGCTAGACTTGTTAATACGTTAATGAGTGGACCACCTCTTTTGTATAGAGTGATATGATGTTTTAAAAATAGGGGTAATTTTGTAAAATAGTAACCAACTTTCAAAATTGTTTCAATTATGTAACTCAAGTGTTGCAATTAGGTCATTCAGTTTTCATATTTTATATAAATTAAATTAACATGTTTTTAGCATGTTATACATTTTGTTTCAACTAGAAAATATTTTTTTCTATCTTTTGATGCTGATATGGAACGTTGACGTAAATTTAGGTACTTTTTTTAATTTTTTTTCCATAATTAACATGTTTTTTTTATTTTTTAATATAATTTTATTTGAAAATTCTGACCCCAACGTCTTCTCCTCCATTACTTTCTTGACATAAGAAAATTCGATGATAACTCAATTTGATCGTTTAGTAGTCAAATTTAAAGAAAATATACATGAGTGATTAAATTAGAATAATTTTAAAACCTTGATCACTGTTAAGAGACATATTCTCTTAAAAGTATACCTCATGGAGCTAGTTTAATGAAACTAAAAGTAAAATCATTTTTGTCAAAGCTTAAATCAAAGCAAGAAACATTACACTTTGCACCCCACACCTAAACTAATCTTAATTATATGATTAAGTCGGTTTGCCGGAAATTAGTCCTTCAAAACAGCTGGCGTCGCCCCACATATCATCACTTGTGTTTGTGAAAAAATCTGTTATTTCCCCTTTAATCCCCCTTTCAATCCATCAATCTGCAAATCGTCTTCAAAGCTATACGCTTCATACAAGATTCATCGCTAAACCATTACAAGGTTTGTCTTCAATTCACTGTTTATTCATTGTTTATGTATCTTGGGCCGCTGATCCTATGTTTTCTGTTTGTTTTCTTCAACAATCATGGCTTCAAGTAACGTGATCACCTGTTAATGGTGTCATTGTACATGTTTGTAGTTCAGATCGATATTTGAAGGTTTGGGTCGATTTTTGTGATTTAGGGTTATCTTAAATTAGAGTAGAAATGAAATCAATCGGATTCTTTTCAGTATCTGATGTTATTGATTCGTTTATGCACAATATGTTACTTTGAAGATTTCAGATTTATAGGATTCATAATCATTCAATTCGACTATGATTTTCGTGTTTAGTGACTGTTTAGATGTGAAATTTTAGGTATAATCAGTAGTCAGTCTCCTTCTCCACATCCGATTATTTGTTCCTAAAATCAGAATCAATATTGACAAACACTATGGAAAATTGGAAATTGGAAACTTTTAGGCCTCTTTGACTTTATGTGTTTTGACTTTTCTGTTTGTCCTACGGAATACATAATATATTATGCTGGTGACAATTTAACATGCTGGCGTGACAAATAGTTCAATGTTTTTTGTCTGTGCACAATTGCACATACAAACACTATCTCTTGCAGGCTGCAAAACATTTAATTATAGCTGATTGTTTGATTATGATCATTCAGTATTAGATAATCTGTTTCAAAACACGCATCCAAACACCCTACTATCAATAATACGATGATCCACTTCTCGTGCCAGTTTCCTTTATCGAGTAGTTAGTTAAGTTAATATTAGTTGACTCACCGACTCATGAACCATAAGTGGCCTGCATAATCTTATTATACGTTGCAGGCTATAATTGATCTGTGTAAAGCATCTTGTTAATGGTTTATACTCTTTTGTGACCTCCACACACATGCATATATCTTAACAAACGTGTATATATGTAATATGTAATTATGTATGTGTATATATCGTAACAAATTCTTGTTGTTGTGCAGTGTTAATGGCTTTCCAACAGACGCCATTGTTTGATTCCTCAGGAGACGCATCACTGAACAAGAACTCGAAATCAGTTTCTGAAAACTCCACAGGATTTTGCGAGTGCAACATATGTTTGGACTCAGCAAGAGACCCGGTGGTAACCCTATGCGGCCACCTGTACTGTTGGCCCTGCATTTACAAATGGCTCCATGTTAAGACAGACAAACAGTCCAAATGCCCTGTTTGTAAAACCCATATATCCAATTCATCATTGGTTCCATTATATGGTCGTGGCAATCCGCCAACATCAAATGAACCCGAATCCGACTTGAAAAGGGACCGTCAATCAGAGCTAGTTATACCCAACAGACCATCAGCACCTGGTGGTGGGATTCCGCATCTGAACCAGCTGAGCCAGCAGATCCATCCGGTTCCTTTTCAGGCTCAGGTTCAACCTCACTCACACTCATTTGGAAGCTATGCGTTTGGACCACCTAACCTAGTTGGGGCCGTTACCCCAACCAGCTTTTCAAGCCCAATTGTGGGGATGTTTGGTGAAATGGTGTGTGCTATGATTTTCCGGAGCTCTGATTCAGGTTTTTATGCTGCTTATCCTTATGGGTCATACCAGAACTCGCATCTGGTTTCGGGCACTAGTAGTCCAAGGGTGAGAAGACAAGTGATGCAGGTCGAAAAATCATTAAACCGGTTGACTATCTTTTTCTTTTGCTGTTTTTTGTTGTGCCTTCTCTTGTTTTGAGTTTTTCCTTCATTTGTATAGCTTGAATTCAATGGGTTTTATGAAGAAAATATGCACACATGATGTGCTTCCTATGTAGATTCACATTAATGTTGTGATGTTCCCTTATCTTTATGAGCTTGGTTAAGTGAATAGTTTCTTATAATCGCATTTGATTAGTGTTTTGTGTTATCTTTTTGTTCCCTATACCGCAACGTGTATCAAACAATACTAGAAATTTAGAATCTGTACGGATTATGAATTATACGAGTATGTCTCGGAAATTTTTGGCAAATTAACACATGTTGCTTATAACCTATACAGGTTATGAATTATACAAATATATATATAAGTATTTGGTAAGTTGACCTCAAGTGAACATAAGATAAAACTATAATTATATAAACATATAAAAAAACAAATATCAGATACTATATAACATATAAATTATTTCTAGAACGACAATCATACTCATCTAGTCCACAACAACGTCAACACCATAGTCCATCATAGGACACAAAACATCACAGGGACATCATTACCTACACTCGAGATACAATTAGAAATTAGAGAAAATTGCATAAATAATCCCTATGTTTTGCTCAGATTGCGCGTTTAGTCCCCAGGAATAAAAAATTGCATACTTAGTCCAAAGTTTTGTTGGATGGTTGCATAAATAGTCCCTACCGTTAATTCATCGTTAGTTTTAATGAAAATAGTTGTCATGTGACACACATGTGAGGGCTTTTATGTCTTTTCAAGTAAAAAAACCCTAATAAAACTGTGAACTATTATCGGACGAGATTTATGGTACGTTTTATGTTTTGTTCATGCTAATTTTGGTTCAAAACGTGATTTTTAAAAATCCTAACCCTACTTATGTTTGAATGTGTTATGTTTAATGTTCAGAATGACAACCTCACTTGCTTTCTCTTAAAATTTTTATGGTGGTGTGTTTAGAAATTTTCCCGGAAGAAGATATGCATGTGGTAGTGTTAGGTTTGTTGACTATGTGGATATTAATGAGTTTTCAGTCCAGGGAATTACTTCTATGATTGAGGAACTAGGTTTGAATCATCTTAAGAAAAAAGTTCACTTTGAATACTAAAAAAAATTTAGATGTAGGTTTAGCACATGTTGATGATATTAATTTTGGGCAATATATTAAAGACAATAAAGTTATTGATTTGTACATTAAGTATGGTGACGAGGCTATCAATCTTGGTGATGATCATGAAGATTCTGATGATAGTGACTATATTATTGATAAGATCAATGAATTTGATGATGTAGAAGTAGACATGAGAGACTACGATGCTTTTATTGATATTTGTGAAGAATTTGTAGGGACAATCACACATGAAACTAATGAAGAATGTAACCAAGATGTTGATGACCTTGTTTGTTATCCAATGGCTCTTGTATGTTATTGTTCTTGTTGTAATTTTGTCCACTTTTAATGTATGTTATTGTTCTTTTTGTGCATATGGGTAATTTAGTGCACTAATGGCCTGCAAATTTTGGGTAATAGTAATGACTAAAGACCTGCAAATTATCTGTAAAATTTTGGCTAAAAAGTTGTCACTAAATTAGTGACTAAAAAGTCTGCAAATTAGTGACCAAAGGCCTGGAAATAATGCCTTTGGCTACTACTGCAGGCTTCAAATTGCAGTGCATGTTTCGCCTTTGGCTACTGTTCAATGCCCACTTGAATGCCACTTTAATTAGTTTTAAAACAAACCCATTTTGAATCGGCTAAAAGAAACAATAACTACAATCTTAACAATTGCTAGATATAAACCCATTAATTTGAACAAATCCACAAAAATACCACTTCAAAATGGCTACTGTTGAATGCTCTCTTCCATCACAGTTAGGAATTCACGCAAATGGATACACAAAACAAAAACTACAATCTAACAATTGCTCATTCGGCATAATACATAAACAACAATATCATTAAACATGGTTAAATGCATTACATTACAAGTAAGGAGCTTCATAGCTCATGAGTTTCAATACTAGACAAACTAACAAAAACAACATAATCCTTATTGCTACCAAGAAGGAAAAAATGACAATGTTTTTCAACTGATTTCGTGAATGTAGTTTTTTAACTTCAATCTAGAGTTTGTTTTTGTTCCTCAACAGGGCAAGAATGATCTCCACACTCCTCTTGCACATTGGTTGATCAACCCATTTGAATAATCCACACCCGGGCTTCTGAAAGTAACAAAAGTTCACATGAGTTCAATCAAATTCATTAAGCTTCAAGTCACCATCTTTTTGCAAAATCATTAATCGCACACAAATAAAAAATAAAACAAAGTACATTGCATTTAAGGGTCTAACATTGATAGATGATCATTTTAAACCGCCAATTTTCAAACATTATGCACTCCATTATGCATTTAACTAAGACTGTTTCCCAGCTCATCTGGAAGTCAAAGTTGCCATTAGATCTGGTAGTTGCAGATGTGTGATGGACTTGAAAACAGGTAATACCAAAAAGGATAATTATAATATGATTAATTGTCAAAATACAATAGAAAAACAGTGCTCATTAAGTCAAAGTTGCCATTAAGTTTTAACAACATATCACCATGAACTTTAAGCAAGGAATTAATCAGACTTCGATTCAAGCAAACTATGAAAACAATAAATATTGTTTCTCAACTCTATTAAACGAATCAAACAAACCTTATTTTTTTGTAGCGTTCTTGAAGGTTCATTACATGAATCACAACTAAACTATATTCATCGACACCATGCGAGAATCACCTGAATCCTGGTACACGACTTCAGCGCTATCAGTCGTCAGATTCATCGACACCATGCGGGTCACGTATCGTTGAGCTTTCTGGTGATCGGTGGAATCCAGCGACAATCACTCGATTCCCCAAGACACGACTGCAACACTGTGTGAATTAACTGCAGGGACTATTTTTGAAACCATCCAACAAAACTTTGGACTAAATTTGTAATTTTTATTTCTGGAAACTAAACGTGCAATCTGAGCAAAACATAGGGACTATTTATGTAATTTTCTCTACAAATTACTTTAATTTTATGTATGTTTCTACTTAAATTAACATTTTTTCTTAAAGTTGATAATCCAAGCTTGTATAGTTGTATAATTTTATGCTTATTGAGTTATTTCCCATGTTTTGCTTATTTTGGTTAAAAAGTATTTTTGACAAAAAAAAATTATTAACTTATGATTTTTTAAAATAAATTTTTAAAAAATATTTGAATTAGCTTATAAACTAAAACGTTATAAAATGATCAAAAAAAACATAATTTAAAAATTAAGAGAGTCAATAGAAGATAGTAGATGGGTATAATAGAAAAATTAAACTAAAAATAATTTTTAAAAGTTAATAAGTAATACACTCTTTATTTTTTAAAACTTAAAATAAAGTTTGAAAAATAATTTTGAGTTTGACAAATATTTTTTTTTAACTTATTAACTTTTTTTAAAATGTTAATAAGTTAAAAGTTATTTTTTAAAATTTGTTGACAAACATGCACATACTAACATATGAATGATTTTTGTTTTATGTTGTAGGTTTCCCCCTTCATTTTACACTCCCAATTCATCAAAACCCTTATCGACCGCAGGAAATCACCAATGGCGAAGGACCGAGATGATTCTCCAGACGACGACAACAACCTTCTAAAAGCAGCTTCATCCAAAAGAGATCACCGCCACCATCACAAATCCAAGAGGAAATCCGACGACATACCCGACCCCGAATCCAACATCTCATCCGAATCCGATCACAAAAGCAAACGCAGCGGCAACCGGAGCACCAAAACGAAACGTCGCCGGAAATCCAGATCAAAATCACACCGGAATCACAGCAACGACGATCGATCGGATTCCGATACTGAATCGGAATCGGAGTCGGAATCGGAGAGTCGGAGTTCGGAGTATTCGTCGGAGGATGAGTGCGAGAGTGAGAGTGAGGAGGAGAGGCGGCGGAGGAGGAGGAAGGAGAGGAAGAGGAGGGAGGAGAAGGAGAGGAGGAGGAGAAAGGAGAAAGAGAAGAAGAGGAGGAGGAATGAGAGGGATGAAGATAAGCTGAAGAAGAAGAAGAAGAAGGATAAGGATAAGAAGAAAGATAAGGTGAAAGTGGGGGCTGTTACAGACTCTTGGGGGAAGTATGGGATTATTAGAGAGACTGATATGTGGTAAGTGTTTGCTTCATGTTCTTGTGATTTTTGTTCATTTTCTGTAATCTGTTTGATAAGTTAGGAGCTAATTTTAGTTGGGATTTATAGATTGATGACAGAGTGATTTAGTATAAGCATGTGAATCTCAATTTGGGTGGCATTGAGGTGATCATTTCAAGTAGCAGGTAGGTTGTTGAAGTCGCTAGGTGCACTCTCAAGGAGAAAAGGTTGAGCTTGAGCCTGGGCGTGAGAGAAAGCGAGGGCCTTTTTAAGCATGACAAAGTACACACGGTATAAACAAGTCAGTTTTAGGGGTCATAGACATGTTTTAAGCTGGTTTAGACGTGTTCCTGATCATTTTTAGATGCTTCAGACCATTTTTAGATGTTTAAGATCAATTCTGGCTGGGATCCTCGCCTGAGCATCTTGATGGATGCAAGGTGGTATGGCTCTTCCTCGCCTCACCTGGGCGCCTAGACAAGCACCTTTTGTGCCTTTGACTGCATAGAGTAGCAAAATCATAATTTGTAAGCCTGTGAATTTTGAAAACATGAAGTCTGAAGTGTACTTGCCACCTCAAAGTTGAACTTAAACTCAGCAGTTATCTATAATAGATAATATTTTGCTATCACCTTAGTCAACCGTTGATTTACTGGATGAAAATAACTGAGTTTGTTGTAGACACCGAAATGTATTTGTACTCAGTGTCAGACACTCAGACCAGCTAGGCATCCTGTGGGATCAAGTAATATAACAAAAACTGATGTAAATGCAGTTTTAAGTTTAATGGTAGAAAATCATATGTATATTATTAGTTAAGCCGATCGCTTTTAGATGGTTACTCCTTTCAGTTTGTTTTGCAGTTTCTTTTGTAGTTAAATTGTCAAAACACTAGCTTTCTTTTTTATTTAAGGAAAATGCTAAAAGTCCCGCCCTTAAGATTATGGTTAACATCAATTTTTATATATTTTCTTTACCGTTTGTGTAAATATACTGTCAGCCATGGCCATGACTTGGTTGTTAAGATCTCATATTTAGAGGAAGAATTTTTCTATTATAGATGAAAGAAAATCCTTGATGAAAAAAAAAATTAAACTTTTGACAGAATAATTGATCAAGTATATCTATTCCATCATTGATTTAACGAGTTATTATTCTTCTTTCATGTACAATTTCTCTTTCTTTCAATAAAGATGAATGGGTGACCTTTTAAATTTTGTTTTATAAATTAGTATTAGTATTATTACTACTTTTTTTCATTTTAAGAACACCATCACCTCCTACAACCTCTCTTTCGTTTGGTTCTGCCCCTTATTACATGAATCTCTATTTGTTTACAGGAACAAACGACCAGAGTTCACTGCATGGCTAGCAGAAGTGAAACAGGTATTGACTTTGCACATTTTCTCAATAAGAACTTAAAGTCTTTGCATATCAGCGCATGCGAATGTGTATTCATTTTCATTTTCCAGGTAAACCTTGAAAGTCTGCCAAATTGGGAAGAGAAGCAGATGTTCAAACAGTATGTTTTACACTCATTAGTCACCTTTTAAAAAACTTAAAATCCAAAATTTTTAGTTATTTTTTTCATTTCTCTTATTTGAGACTAGTAAATGCAACACAATCTCTGTCCTTGGTATCTGTACAGGTTTATGGAGGATCATAACACAGCCACATTTCCTTCTAAAAAGTAAGTAAAAGAATCATAAAAGACCCATTTCCCTGATCCCTTTTTGTCATCATAACTCAAAATTGTGTTAATGTTGTAAAGTTTACAACTTGTGGGTGCAGATACTATAATCTTGATGCTTATCACCGAAGGAAAATGGAGAAGGCCATGAAAAAAGGCTCCATGAAAGCTACAAAATCAGAACGTGTTGTGTTTAATGATGAAGAACAACGACGGTATGTTTCACTCTGTTTACCAACAAACCACAGGGTTCCAAAGATAGTAGTTGAATCATTCGATTGCATGTTTGAAAACCTGTGATTTTATATTAATTGACAGATCAAAAGAAAATGTCATTCTCATTTGAAAAAATCGATTGTGCTCTATTTGCAGACTGGAATTGCAGAGAGAACGTGAGAAACAGAAGGAAGCTGAGGTAGAAGCATTGAAACGCTCGATGCAAAGTGGAATGGTACTTAATACCCTTATGAAAAACCTGATTAGCTTATTAACTCATGAAAGTTGGACTTATTTACATGTGTATTCTCTTGATTTCTTAGGCACAAGCAATGAAAGAACAAGCTCAACTGAGAGAAGAGATGAATTATTTGTTCAAAATTGGCAATGTTGAGGTGTGTATCGAAATAATAAGGAAAAAAAAAAAAGATACCTAGTTTCAAACCTTGTATATATTGCTGATAAGTTGATCTTATTGTTGAATTACAGGCGGCTACTGCTATTCAAAGACGATTGGATCCTGATCTTCCTATGTGAATGGGTGTATCAGAAGCTCAACTATTAGTGGTTTTTAGCTTCAGCATATTTCTTTATCTGTTCTTGCGCAAAAGCATAGACTGGCCATTAGCAATGAGAATAGTTTTTTTAGTTTTTACACTGGCTGGCTGACTGGCTGACTGGCTGGTTGTTTACATGTAACTTTTAACACTTGAAACCTAACAATTACAAGTTCTGTTATCATGATTGAAATTGTTATCTTTTGTGATTCAAGTGTTACAATGTAATATGGTTTAAGTCCTCCGAGATGATTGCTTTCTTGACTGGTTCAGTACGTGCAATCATCTATGAGGACTTCATGCTAAATGAGTCAAGAAGGCAACTTAGTGGTAAACCATTGCCACCTAATCGTGTTTTGGATCTTGAATCGGATAATGGGAATGGCGAAGACCCCTTACAAGTTGCACCACCTACGAGCCTTGGTGGTTCCACTCAAATTGCTAGTGGTTGTCCATGTGAACCCAGAGTCGTGGTTCCCGACTGTTCTCTTAACAATTGTGTTTCTTCCCCAACCTGAACGCCTGCATCCACCCCAGCCTAACCCGAACTTGCTTATCCTCAGCCTGAGCCATTCTATCCTCTCAAGACTGACCAGCCTATTCTCCCCCAATAACTGGTCCTCAATTAATATTGATTCTCTTTTTTGGTAGGAAATGTAGCCCGACTAACTCAAGAAACTAGCCATAGGAAGTGAATAATGGAAGTCACCAATGCGGTCATTAAAACAAGGGTGGGCCATGAATGAACAAGATTGTTGATCTAGAAACTTTGTTCTTAGCTCTAGAAACCAACTGCTCTGTCCACAACATTGTAGAATATTGGATACAAAGTGTTGCTTTTCTGTCATTATACTGAATAAACGCTCATTGCACACACACGCACACACATACAAACATGTATGTTTGATGAATGAGCTATAGTTTTTAATGTTCTAGGATAATCACACGTCATATAAATCATCAACATGCTATGTGAAAATGGCTGGTGAACTTTATATTATATTAACAGAAAAGTAAATTCAAGAGACATTTATCTTAACTGTTTTTCAGGCGGGCAACGAGTATGATCTAGTAACGGTTTTTAGCAGAAAGCTAGGTGAAACTGGAGATACAGAAACAGATGGTCGAAGACGAGGGGAGCTGGATGTCATGATTATAGGTGGTTGTAATTCAACTGCCAAACCATCACCGGGTGTCGTCTCTGTTGGAGGACTATTGAGCCCTTGGTGGTCAAAATCGTCAAAGGATATGACAGTGCTGGTTTCTGTGCGAACTGTTGAATTATCACTATATATACCCAACTTTCTCCTTCTCTTAGCGTCCTTTCTCCATCCTTGGATTGTTTCTCTTATTCTTTGCGGAATCAATGCAGCCTTGTGATTCGTACCCATCTGCAAAACAATACCAAGTCAAATGAGTTTTACACTTTCACAACTACAGTGTAGATTAGAGGTGGCAATTTAACTAAATACATTGATATTGGTCTATCTTAGTCATACAACCTCCTAAATCTATCTTTCTTTCTTCTTTTTAAAAAAAATAAGATTTAGAATATAAAAGTTGGACAAAAACTTGTTAGTAGGTCACCCTGACTAGACCTGTTGTTTACTTTTTTTGAACAACTTTCTTGCTCCTAAACACCACATAAACTTCCACTTGTAGTGATTTGAACCCACTAGAAGACCATCGTGACAGACCCATTACTTAACCCCCTCATTTTGCCATCTCTGGTGTAGAAGAAATTCGCTTTCAAACACTTGGAAGAAGATATAAAGTAAATCCGATGACCGATGTTTATTGAAGAGAGGGCAAAAGTGCATTTTAAGGATTATCAATCAACATCAAAGAACTTCATTTAATAATAAGGGCCGTTAGGATTGTCAGTGGTGGCGTGTTACATCTGTCAACTTTAGTAAGTTATCAGGCCCAATAATATTGTAATGTGCTCATATAACACATCATATAACCACATTTGATATGTAAGCATAACACATAATATGTCCTATATAACATCGGTCCCATATAACACCTCATTCGGCCCACATAGGATCATGCGATGTATGACATGTTAATTGTGTGAGGATAGCATGCTAGCGGTGTGTCTCTAGTCCACCCCTGTAATAATATCACCAGTCCAAATCTGCCAACAATTTTAGAGGCCTTCCCTTTTTAAATAAACAGAATGGTACTTCTAATATCTCTTGACATATATAACCATAACTCTTACATAAATAAGGTAAATCGACTCTCACAGCATTCATACCTGAGTAACTAGGGCATACAGTGGTAAAGTGCTATAGCTGCAGAGAAACTGCCCAGCAAACCTAATTCGTTAAAACAAATGAAGAACAGATTTATCAATGGGTGGATCAAAGAAACTCTAGTTATTATGAATATATGATAATTAGTAGTTTATGCTAACCCCAAAATCAGCCTGATATACACCATCATGTGTTGGTTTAGGAAGCAAGAGTTATATCCAAATTGCCACTGCAACAAAGATAACATAAACTTAATATAAACACAACATTCTTAAATAAATGACCACATCAAAACTCCCTTATGCAAAATCACATTAATATAGTAAGATAAATAATTTCAAAGTACTTTAATTGAAGTGGAGTTGTTAAAAGTTTTAAATGTAGAATGTAGTTAATGAAAAAAAGAGATTACCCAGAACCAAATGACCGAAGCCAGCTCAAATGCATTCTGAAACAGTATGAACATGTTGGTCACATATTAGGCAACAATGTCCATTAACTATAATGGTAACAAACTCAAAACCAACTAAAACCAGATAAGGTTCAAGATTATGAAAGTTTAATATGATAACATATGTAATAAACATGAATGCATATTTCAGTAACTTAGATATACAACTAACCTGAAATAGAATAAAATGAATCAGTGACAACAGTAGTTCCGGCTTTTTAAACCAAAAAAGATCGTCTCGAGGCTTTAATCTGGCTTTAGGAAAATACCCAGTAATTGCAGCACTTTCCAGTGCCAAAGTAGCTATAACATGTTGCAGTTTAACGCCCAGGAGTAGAACAAGCTGAGCATAAACACAAACCACAAGAAAATATGCTCAGGATTATATACGTACAAAGTTCTTCAGTATAGGAACAAAATTGGCTGAATGATATTTGCCATTAGATTTCAGAAAAAATATGAGCATAGACATGTTTTATGCAGAAAATAAACTTGTTTTGGAACTTGATGTGATTATTAACAGGAGATCAAAGCTTATAGGATGATGAGAGTTGATTAAGCAAATGTTTAACTTAGTTCATCCGTGTGAGATACAACAATGAGATGAAGTACAGTTGCAATAGTATAAGAATATAGTACTTACAGCAACAGGAACTAAAGAAATCCAGAAATAGAGATTAGATCCTGCAAAAAGGGTTCAAAACCTAATTATATTCTCAGATTTGAGAAATTGTAACAATATCAAGACTGTGTCTTCGCGACACCGGCCCTGACATATATAATTGAAAGGTGTTATCAAGCTTCCTCATTTTTCAGCAATTCCTATGTTGCCACAGCAGTAAATAAAACTTTACCATTGACATTAAAATACATAAAAGCGACCACGAATCCCCAGAGCGGGACACTGCAAGAAATAACAGAATTTTAGCAGTTTTTAAATGGTAGTAATGATCATAAAACCAACTAAGAGATCAACAAAGGAATTTACCCTTTTTGATTATTGTTTTAGCCAAAAAGATGAATACTGCATAAATCAATAGTATTGTTGCAAAGTCATCAGTGCTGAGAATCTAAATTTTTACCTCAAGCCAACTATGCTCTGAAATTCTTCTTCCATAGAGCGAATCATATAGCTGTGGAAATCATATTTTGATGTAAGATTGTGATTCTGCATAATAGGAAAAACAAAAAAAAAAGCCCTTTTTAATATAAAGGTATAAACTTTACAAAAATATATTTATAAAAAGATCTTGTGGCATCGCAACTTAATTTAGCTCAGGGTTCATACCATGATGAAGGCTTCACGTAACATAAGGTAATCAGCACGAATAACTGAACTTCCGAATTGCCTAAAGAAACAAACCTGCAAATTAAGTTAAGAGAAAAGTAGATAAACGAATAATTTATCTGCTTTGCATAAACAGTTCTCATAAGTTATTAAATTACATTTATCTGAATGGGGAAGGGAAGCTCGATGTTTAGCACTCTGATAGAGATAGTGCACCTACCGTCCAAGTGAAGAAGCCATTCCTAACCAAAGGACCTGATATGTGGAATTTTAAAATGGCTGGTTGCCTCCTCAATATCTCATTTCTTGATATTTCTGCATACAAAAATAAACTTAAAGCAATTTACCTAATGATAGTCGATTAAATTTATTACATATGACCATATCATACCACTTAGGACACCATGTTGGTCCATTTGGGCATCATCCTCCCATTTCCTCCAACTGCGGATCTGGTTAAATTACCAAAAAATAAAATCAGCACGGTCATCTATAATCATAATCTGTACAAATTATTAGAAAAACACAGTAGTCCCTAAGAGTAAATAAAAACATAGAATGTAAGACGAATATTGAGAATCAGTAAAGAATAGAAAGAAAAATGATAAAACCTTCATAATTGCCAGAAGCATGGTTAAGCAGCTATAAGATACATGTGTAATTGCTATGACAAAGATAAAACGATGCAGTTGCTCAAGTCCTTCATGTGATATAAATGGCTCATAATTCTGTAGATTAAAAGTTAAGAACATAAATTAGTAAGATAGAAGTTAGAAAAACCATAATGATAATACAAATAACTGTCTCACCTTTTTACAAACTTTTTTATCTAATTCATCTAAATGTCTATGCTTACTGTCTCCAACTTGTTGATTGTTATTAGGCTTGCTGCATGGATAAAAACCACCATTGTAGAACTTTGAAGGGATGCAAATATCAGATATACCGTTAGAGGTGGCTGCAAGAAGGAGTGATATGAAGCCAAGAAGCATCAACTCTACAAACAGTAAAGAATCAACCATCAACCTACTAATCACGATAATGATACGTACGCTCGATTATCTTTAGCAGATTTCATATTCTCATTACCTTCTTTCATCTTCTCCACAGAAGCAAGCAATGGCCTGCGATTCACTCTCTTTAACCACTGTCATGCAGAAGAACACATGTATCAGACCATGAAGATGATTTCATTTGAGGAAAAAGAAAGATGATGACCCAACTTACACTGACCAACCGATGAATAGATCGCTCCACGAGCAAACATATAACAACAAAAAATGTCAAAACTATAGCAACCGACCATGTTGGAGTTAAAGCTAAAGATCTTGATTCTTCTTTAGATTCCTCTGAAGACATTTTTCACCACTTCAAGATCTTTTTGTCCCCCAAAATCTTGATGTCTAACTGAAACCCATGATCAATCACTCAAAGATCTTTATATCCCTCCAAAATCTTGATGTCTAATACGCATAACTCTTTAACAAGCATTTAGGCGAACCGATTATGTGCACTTTTAGATTCAAGATCATTCATCTTTTTAAGCATAAGAAGCGCATACACTGGCTTAATAATGGCAATGAAATCCATTTATTAATTTCCGTTAACAGCGAATAAAGTATGATTAAAAAGCGATTAAACAAGTGATAATTTTTAAAGTTTTGTTCTAGAAAGGAGTGGCAATCCCTCCACATGGAATCTATTCTTGAGGTACCTCGTTCTTGATTATGTTATTCTTGGTAAACTGACTGTTTCCACGTATTAATGCAGGCGTTAGAATGCTATAGAGGTGTTATTTTTTAATCTATCACTATTTAATAAACATTTGTTAAATACAGTTGCAATTATTCTTTTCGGGTTGTCTTTCTTTTTTTCTTTTTATAAATGCATAACTAAATATATATGTTAATAGGTAGTCTATTATAGGCACATAACACCTTAAATACATATCGTATTGTCCAATATGCTTCGTATTAGTCTTCAAGATATTAAATCAGTCAATTCATGATCTTTTACAGCCTATATCGGCCATTACGGCCCGTAATGACATTAGCTTGGGAGCCGTAATATGACTTATGACCGTAGGTAACAATTTAAAAAAAAAAAATCATGTTTAGATGTAAATTTTTAGTTTTTTATTTTGATAAAAAATTCAAAAAATCTTACAATCATAAGTTTTATTACGGCCTTATAAGTTTAAGTCATTATGGATTGTAACAGCCGATACAAGCCGTAAAACTTCATTAATGACAAATTTGATATTTTGTAGGGCAATACGAGTTGTATGTCCAGATAACAATGTCTAGATGTACGTATATCCTCACCCTCTAGTAATCTATTTAGGATTTCAGATTTCTTAAATTATCTAAAGTTAGATCCTAAATGCTATCTATTACATGTTTGTTTTTTATAATTTGTTGTAATTAAAATCTGAATTCCATGTATTATTAATTTGGTACTTTGGTTGTAGGACAAATGACCTGCGCTTTTGCCCATGACAAAATGTATCAAGTGGTTACTCTCTTATTTGTCTTTAACAATCCCTATGTGTTATTGTAATTTTGTTAGGACATATGAAATGAGTGACGGTCTGACAGATGATACAAGAAAGGATGAACAAGAATTAGACCGAGGCGGAGATGATGCGGTGGGGATGCGGAAAGATAACAGAAGCGGGAAGAGATCTGCAGAAATAGTGGGACAACACCCCATGGTCTTCGGGACAGGATGAAATTCATTGGGGAAAAAAATTAATGCCCGAAATACATCCACCTGACCTTATAGTAATCTTTCTAGTCTAATACAATAGTATCTCAAAATAACACATGATATAACTCTAAAGAACCACAATTTTCATTTTCTCGCCCAAATTACTTTTACCTTTTTTTTGGCAATAATTCATTAAGATGATAATTTATTCATATTTTTATAACTACTGCTTCAATTTTTTTTATTCAAAGAAACAATTCAATGTTTCTTAATTCACTTATCATTTACAAATGAAAATATACCATATATATCATATCTTGTGAAACTATTTTATATATAATAAGTTATTTTGGTAATTAGAAATTACTATATACAATCTTTTTATTTTTATCATTACACGGTTTTTTAAAGCTAGTTACTATATACTGTAGCATGCTCTTTTACATTTCAAAACAACTCATTTTTTACCAGCAAGATCAATTCACGAAAATAATCTTTTTCCACACACCCGAATAGCTCCTTTTGGCACGTAAATAAAAAAAATAGTCACTGAACGCTATTGGTCACAATAGTCGGTGCGTAAACACGCAAAAAGCACAGAGCAGCATCAAAATCAGATAAAGTTACAAAAAACTATGCAGGTAAACCAAAATCTATGATCTCTCTTCATTTGTAGTGTCGCACTTTAACTCATTGTCAGTAAAAAGATCCTCTTGAACAGGAACATCTTTTAGCTGCTATGCTGAAACAATATTGTTTATGCTTCTTTTTGCTGCCAAATCTTTGTTTTCACCCATTACTGCATCTATTTCTGCCACGCTAGTTTCTTCGGGTTCGTTTGCCATGTCATCTTGCTTCGGGGGTGGAACAAAGAAGGATATTTTACCCCTCTGCTAATCATGTAGAACCATC
Source organism: Flaveria sonorensis (assembly GCA_025506505.1). Classification (NCBI taxonomy): domain Eukaryota; kingdom Viridiplantae; phylum Streptophyta; class Magnoliopsida; order Asterales; family Asteraceae; genus Flaveria; species Flaveria sonorensis. Next base: position 9,857,719 of record CM046433.1, on the reverse strand, counting down.
TTTGCTGCAGTCATCAAATCAGGTTCACCTCCCTGTATAATATACAAGTGTTTAGGTAAAGATTCTCGGTTCTGGATAAACATGATGTGTCTTAAAAATATTATAGAACAATGTATTTATTGCAAAAATAAAGCAACTTATTCTGTGGCATGCATCAAGTAGACATGTTGACCCGTTATAATTTTAAAACATAACCTGAACTAACCCATTCATATCAAAATAGCCACCTCTATTCGCTTCCAAGTTTCATGTCTTCTCAACTATTTCCTTATAGAAACAGGACAAACACTTAAGAAGTATTGGAATTGGGAATTAAGAAGTATAAACATATTTCATCTTCAGGATGGAATATCAAATTAAAATCAACATTCATTATAGCATTTTGCTTATCTTACATGTTTTATGTCTTACATTAGATAACCTTTTTTTTATTTTAAATTTTATAACCATGAGAACTCATTATTGGTAAACTCGAGGGACCCCTTCATATTGTTTGAATCAATTAGCTTTTATGCTTTGGTGATAGCACCTAGAAAAAAAACTTCACGGAACTTGAGTAAAAAAGTACCCGCAAACTGAACCAGAAAATCATTCTCATCTTCCCTGTCATACAAAACCAAATAATGTTAAAACACAAACCGCAATTCTAAGCATATTTTCTTTATGGGGCAAATATTTCAGGAAATAAAGCATACCACTCTTTTATCTTGTATGCTCTTGCAAGGTGCTCTTCTTGACACGGTTTAGAACTTCACCAATGTGTTCAGTAGCATCATGCAAATTTGTAACTCAAACCTGCAGACAAAAGGTGGTGGTATAAGCTAAGCGTAAGCAAAATCTTTGAAAAGACACCCCAGTTAAGGACCAAAGTTATGATTTACATACCACACCCTTCAAAACAATAGCAGTCTCAGTAATCAGTATCACTGCTGTCATAAACAACATCAGGGTAATCAATCAAGAATATTTTCTTTGCAAGTGTGATGTATTGCCAAACTTTGGTCTCTCCACGAATTGGGGCAACCTTGCAAACCTTTGAAAATAAAAACAAAAAATATAATCATGTTCCAGTTAGACCAATCATGCGTTGGATCTTGATTCAGTTATGATCTGATGTGCTCTGTTTTTATGATCCAAAGGTTTAAACAAGTGGATCTATAGACCCAAGAGGTCAACCTATTTAGATGGATCATTAATATATTAGGTTCATTTAGTTATTGAATTTTGACAAGTTAACTAATTCTTTAACATGTTTTAACAGCCACCACTACCATAAGTCCACAACCACCATCACTACTTCCCGATCACCACCAACAAAGTTCCTTTTTACACCCTTTTAGTTTCTGCCGCCTTTTTTTTTTTTAAATATTGCTTCGAGAAGAAGTTATATCAAGTAATAATAATAAATGGGACTTAGAGTCATGATAATTTAGATTAGTTGGGTCATGGGTCAGATCAAGATCCAATTGCTAGTGAGCTACATACAGTAACATGGGTCAAGTTTGATCACAGACATATTCTTGACAGGCCCAGTGTTAGTGGGCAAACAGAATAAACCCACATAGTTCAGTTGTCCAAGGGCACTTTGTTATATTTAGAATTTTTTTTAAAAAATTGGGTGTTTAGAAATTGTATGATGACAAGAGGTGCTTTTCTCTCCGAAGTTGCAAATTAGGGGTACCCGCTCGTGACAGGGGCGGGTTCTTGGGCCGGTCAAAGTGTGGTCATTAACAAAACAGAACTCGCTCATGGCAGGGGCGAGTTCTCCAATATTTTTTTTTTAAATTTTTGCTTTTACATGCAGGTGTCAAATCAATTCCAGAACTTACCCATGACAGAGGCGAGTTCTCCAATTTGTTTTTTTTTTAATTTCGCTTTTGCAGATGTTGACTTAGGTGGTGTATGTGGTTCGATAGATAATTGGGTAGTCAAATCAACACAGAATTCGCCCATGGCACACACATTTCATTTACCGGTTGGAGAAACCACGGTAACCCTTCAAGATGTACAAGTCTTATGGGGATTGCCGGTTGATTTGACTATCCAATTATCTATTGAACCACATACACCACATACACTACCCAACTCAATATCTGCAAAAGCGAAATAAAAAAAAAAACAAATTGGAGAACTCGCCTATGGCAGGAGCGAGTTCTAGTTGATTTGACTTTCCACTCAGCTACGAATCACATACACTACCTACCTAATAAAACACACTACCCAACATCTGCAAAAGCAAAAATTAAAAAAAATTTGGAGAACTCGCCCCTGCCATGGGCGAGTTTTGTTTTGATAGTGACCACACTTTGACCGGCCCAAGAACCCGCCCCTGCCACGGGCGGGTACCCCTAATGCGCAACTTCGGAGAGAAAAACACCTCTTGTCATCATACAATTTCTAAACACCCCATTTTTTTTAAAAAAAATCTATATTTAGAGCTAAGATATCAGATATGTAACAAGTTCTTGATATAGTAATTTCTCATTACATAATAACAAAGAACCATAAAATATTGCAAAAAAAGTATGTGGTATTAGATAGTTATCACATTAAGACCTCCATTTGGGTACCCAACAAATCCAACTGATATTGCTTGCTTGTCACTTTTAAGCGTGAAAATTGTCTCAACACCGACAGAAGAGAATTCCGTAAGCTTATACAAAGTTAGTAAATAATATCAACTATGACATTAGCAAACTTGATGAATAATGATTGCATATAAAAATATGCCTTTTGCAAGTATTGCACATTGTTAGTTTGTCTAGGGGCATACCTTGCCATAAGACTTATTAATGCTTGCATGAAATGCCAGGGTAGGATATTCTTTAGATAGTATCCTTTTGTGACCCATGGCGGGGTCAAATCACACTGCACGAATGCAAGTAGAAAGGTTAATGATCACTAAATTTAAGGGACATGCAAATCAGAGGTGGAAACCTCAAAACATACAGTAATAGAACATGGTTACCTTGTTTAACAATAATATCATGTGCTTGTGTTTGCAGTGCTCTTTTAGATGCTTTTAAAGATGATAACATCACATCTAGTACCTTGAGGATCCCTAGCATCCAGAACCTGTAATAAAAAGAAACATGAGTACCACTTGAGACAGTCATATTTCGTATGAAATATGTGCATGCAAAAGAAAACTAATTAAATTAATATTCGAATGAAACAGGAAATGAGTTAGCACACCGCTAACCTGGATAATAATATCTGAAACATCGTGTGACAAACTAGTTCCCTAAATCCATCCACATTTGCATCCGTTGGATCAATACCACCATATTTTTCTTCAAACGCATCTACAAAGTTGGCACACATATTAATGCAAGATTTGATCAATTAGCAATTCACTAGAGAACTTTCTTCTCATGATAAGTGATACGAGTGTGTTGGAATAGTGTTTTAAGTGTCCAAACGTTAAATATTACGTATGATTATTCGTTTTTATGCATGTGATTGAGTTGAATAGGTTAACTATGAGTTGGAAGTGATTTTGTAGGTAAAACAAGCAAGTTGAAAGCTTACATGGTGAAACAAGGCATTGGAAGAGTCAAGAAACAAAGTTTCAAAGTGCAGCAGAAAAGCTTCCACCGTAGCCTACTGTATCCACCGTAGGCTACGCCAGCCTAAGAAAAAAATCAACAGAAAGCCCCCTAGCGTAGGCTACGGTGGCCAGCGTAGCCTACACCAGGTCACTTTTTGAAAACCTATAAAAACGCGTTTTTGTTATGTTTCAGCCACCACTTGCCCCTCATTCGACCTAGATTGATTTGATACGACTTTAGGAGTTTCTAGGCCTGAAAATCATCATTCCAACTCTCAAAAACAAGATACAATCATCCGAAATGCAAATCAACAACGGTTTTGAAGATCATTCAAGAACGATGAGCGGCTAATCTTCTCCTGATCTACTTCGGGTATTAGGTTTTGTGTGATTAGGTTTTTGTTTATGTTTAACTTTGAGGATTAAACTTTAGAACCTGTTAAGTTCTTTCATAAGTTTAACTTGTGTGTTGGTTACTTAAACAATGATTTTGGAAAACTTTTATTTGAATATCATTTAATCTTCCGGAAATTATATGATTGCAAGTTTTGGTTTTTAATTGAATTGACATTGTGTATTAAGACCTATTAAGTCTTGATTATCGATCTCACTTAATCATCGCACGTACAGAGTCCCTATTAAGGATTTTCCATAAAGTTGAATTAAACAATTACTGAAAACCGAACCTAGATCCGAAGTGGATTACTCTTTCTTAAAATCGTTTTCTTAACCAAGTTTGATTATCTAATTTGTTCTCTTAGTTAATTGTTAGTCATTCCAAAAATCCAATTTTCACAGTCAAGAGGCAATAGTTTAATTATTTTAATAATTTGGTTATTTGTTTTCATATAAATCAAAGTACAACACACCGACCACTAATTCCACGAGGATCGACAACCCTACTTACCCTAACTAGTTTTAGGTGAATAGGAACACATAAATTAACATCTTATTTGATTGATACATTGACATCGATCAATAAGTTGAATTCTCAAAGCAATATACAACTAAGTTACCTTAAGAACCATCAACCCTCTTGACTAATGACTCATAATCCGACACCATCAGTTTCGGACGTTTCCTCTCCCCCTTTGGCTCAAATGCATTAGCAAATGGCTTAGTATCAAGAAGGTGAACTCTTGCTTGCTTCAAAAGTACACGAAACAAACACCAAAATCAGACCGAAATATGATCACATCCTAAATTGCAAATATAATCTCAAATCTTCCATTCTCTTTGGCAGATAACATAGCTTCTGATGATTATTCAACAATGACATAGTGTGAAAGAAATCACACTAGAAAGAGCACAATTCAATGAACAAAGAGAATAGAACTTGATTACTAATCAAAGTAATACAAGAGAACCATGAACATTGAAGAAGATTATTTTTTTCCAACTCCACCCTTCTCCGAGACTTTATACTACTCAATATAACAATCCTAACTAACTCAGGATTACAACTGACACTTAGACTCTTGTACTTAAGAAAAGTAACAAATAACAAAGAAAACATACAACTATCAAGAAATGACAAACTAGACCTTGCAAACATAACACAAATTCTTCCGAAGAATAAAACCCAAGCTTTGGAAGAAATTCTTTCACTAATTCTTCTGAAGGATAAACCATAAGCTTCGGAAGAAACTCTACACTTCGGAAGAAACTTGAATGTCAAGATTTAGCTTTACCACTTCACATTCTCCACCTTAAAGCTCAATCCTTGGAATCAACCAGACTAAAACTAATACCAAGAATCCTCAAACACTTATGAAACTTGCCAACAAGTAGAGCTTTAGTTAGCATATCGGCTCCATTATCATCAGAACCATTTCTCTAATAAAATGAAGTCTAACATTGATATGCTTGGTTCTTTCATGAAAAATTGAGTTTTAGCCAACTGAATAGCCCCCTTGTTATCACATAGAACTATAACACCATCCAAAACAACTCCTAACTCAGTAATAAGCCCCTTTAACCATATTGCGTCCTTAACTGCATCTATTAAAGCAATATATTCTGACTCAGTGCTAGATAATGCCACAACATGTTGAAGAGAAGCTTTCCAACTAACCACACTTCCTAGCACTTTAAAAACATACCCAGATATGGACCTTCCTTTATCTATATCTTTAGCATAGTCAACATCCACAAACCCCTAGACCAAAGATTTATCCACACTGCACTTGTTAAAACTCAATCCAACCTCAGGAGTACCCTTTAGATACCTAAGTATCCATTTTACCCTTCCCAGTGACTCTTCCCAGGATTAGACAGATATCTATTGACTACACTTACACCATAGCCTAGATCAGGCTGAGTGCAAACCATCAAATACATCAAACTACCCATTGCATTTGCATAGGGTACTTTAGACATATATGCTATTTCATCTGTCTCTTTAGGACAATCTTGAGCAGAGAACTTAAAATGCTATGCAAAAGGAGTACTCACAGACTTACACTTCTCCATTCTATAGTTCCTTAAAACCTTCTGAATGTATAAACTCTGCTTCAATTCAAGAATCCCTTTCACTCTGTCCCTATATATCTCCATGCCCAGAATTTTCTTGGCTCTCCCAAGCTCCTTCATGTCAAACTCATTCATCAGCAGATCTTTTATAGCTCATATCTCTAAAGGATCTTTACAAGCTAGAAGCATGTCATCTACATACAAAAGCATATAAACAAGCCCACCAGCTTTACCCTCCCTTGAATACACACATGAGCCATAACTACTTCTCTTGAAACCATTAGAGACCATGAACTCATCAAACCTTTTATACCATTGTCTGGGTGATTGCTTCAACCCATACAATGATCTCTTCAATAAACAGACCTTGTCTTCACTTCCTTGTACTACAAAACCCTTAGGTTGAGTCATGTAAATCTGCTCATCCAAATGACCATTGAGAATGCAGTTTTCACATCTAACTGCTCTAACTCCATATCCATTACAGTTGTGAGAGCTAAGATCACCCTTATTGAAGAGTGCTTGACCACAGGACTAAAAGTTTCATTATAGTCCACTCCTTCTTTTTGAGTAAAGCCCTTAGCCACCAACCTGGCTTTAAACCTTGGCTTATCAGAGCTTGACAACCCTTCTTTAATCTTGAAGATCCACTTGCATGGAACTAACTTCTTACCTTTGGGTCTCTCAACCAAAACCCAAGTTTGATTCTTATACAGGGAATCCATCTCCTCCTGCATTGCCTATTTCCATTCTTCACTATTTTCAGACACAACTGCCTCTTCATAGGAAATAGGCTCGAAAGAACTCTCTTCTTCTGCAGTCAAAAACACAAAAGCAGATAAGTCATCACTACTTCTGTACCTTACTGCTATAACTCTCCTAGGCTTGTTTTTAGATAAGCCTTGAGAAATAGTATTTATTGCTTGTGTTACTCCATTACCCCTAGAATCAACTCCTTCATTAACCTCATTATCACTAGTATCAGGATGCTCCACCTCAATGAAACATTTCTTATGACTACTAGTTTCATCCTCTTGAGATACACTTGATCTATCCCAGTCACATCTTTATACATATATCTTCATCCCAGGTTACCTCCCTACTCACAATCACCTTAGGATTCACATCATCAAGCTTCCACAGCCTATACCCTTTGACCCCTGTAGGATACCCTATCATGACACATTTATGAGCCCTGGCTTCAAGCTTACCTTGCTTGACATGTGCATACCCCACAGAACCAAATACCCTTAGGTTGCTGTAATATTCTTTCTCACCTGTCCATGCTTCCATAGGAGTCATCATATCAATGGCTGCAGAGGGAGACCTATTAACCAAATAAGCAGTTGTAGAAACTGCTTCTGCCCAAAATGTCTTTGGCAAACCAAAGCTTATTAGAAGACACCTTACTTTGTCTAACAAAGTTCTGTTCATCCTCTCAGCTAAACCATTCTGCTGAGGGGTTCCAGGAACTGTTAGATGCCTTGAAATTCCTTGTTGTTTGCAAAAATTATCAAACACAGAGTTGCTAAACTCAAGGCCATTATCTGTCCTCAACTTCTTGATTTTGCTTTCAGTCTGAGTTTCAACTAACACTTCCAATCTTTAAACTTACTGAAAGCTTCATCCTTAGTCTTAAAAACATATACCCAGACTCTTCTTAAATAATCATCAATTAAGGATAAGAAATACCTTGCACCTCCCAATAAGTGAGTCTTTGCTGGCCCCTACAGATCAGAATGTATGTAGTCCAACACACCCTTGGACTTATGATGACTCCTAGCAAACTTAACTCTATGAGACTTTCCAAACACATAGTTCTCACATATACTCATCTTGCCAACTTTCACATCGCCTAATACATTCTGTTCTGTAATTCTATCAGCCCTTGGTGACTTATATGTTCAAGTATCTTGTGCCACAGATCAGCATCATCTTCAAGTTTGGATGAAGAAATCGTAGCACTGATTTCTTGAGAGACTTCTCCATCCAACAAGTAATTATTGTTGGAACTTCTTGTGCCAGACAAGACCACCAAAGACCCCCTCACAACTTTTGCCTTGCCATTCTTTAGACTCACATCATAACCAGCGTCCCTAATGAGATCAAATTCCTTGTCAATTTAGGAATATACCTGACCTTTTCTATAACCACTTCAGTTCCATTATTCAACTTCAGTGACACCGTCCCTAGACCTTTGATTTTGCATGGTCTATCATCTCCTAACTTCACCTCTCCAAGATCTTCCATCTTGAGACTTTTAAAGTAGTCTAGATGTGGATTCATATGGTATGAACAACCTGAGTCTAGAATCCATTCTTTTTCTCCTTTCAACTTTGATACAACCATGACATCAGCACTATCATAACCCTTACTGGATTCTTCTTGAGTAACATTTCTCTGACCCTTAGGAAAACCATGTTATGAATTCTTCCTTTTTCTTTCAGGGCATTCCCTTTTGAGGTGTTTATCTGAGTTACAGATATAACACCTTCTTTTCACTCTAGACTTAGACCTTGAACCCCCCCCCCCTTCGGATTAGAGCTCCTGCTATCAGATCTGCCCCTTACAAACATTCCATCACCGACGTCCTCTTTTTTATTGGACCTCTTCTTGAGTTCTTTAGAATTAAGTGCTGACAACACTTCTTCCATGGACAATGTATCTCTTCCGTACATCAACGTGTCTACAAAGTGTTCACATGACTGAGGAAGAGAGATGAGAAAAATAATTGCCTGATCCTCCTCATCTAGGGTAACATTTATATTTTCAAGATCTAAAATCAACTTGTTAAACTCATCCACATGACCTTCAAGTGATTTACCTGAAGTAATCTGAAACGTGTACAATCTTTTCTTTAAATAGAGATGATTTGCGAGCGACTTGGTAATGTACAACTCTTCCATTTTTGCCCAAATACCCACAGTGGACGTTTCTTTGGACACCTCTTGCAAAACTCTATCTCCTAGACACAAAATAATCACACTATGTGCTTTTTCAAGTATCGTTTTCTTGTCCTGATTAGTCAGATTTCCCGGTAGTTTCTGTTTTCCAAGCAGTGCATCGACACACCCTTGTTGAACTAGCAGTGCTCGCATCTTCACACGCCATAGACCAAAACTTTTCTTCCATCGAACTTTTCAAGATCGAATTTCGTGGACACCATCATTCTCTTTCAAATTTCCAATCGAATCACCCTGGTTCTACCGTTCTCTTTCAGATTCTTGATCGAATCACCCCTGTTCTTATCTGAATTTGAGCTTCTCACCAAGCTCTAATAGCAATTGTGAAAGAAATCACACCAGAAAGAACACAACTCAATTACCAAAGAGAATAGAACTTGATAACTAATCAAAGTAATACAAGAGAACTATGAACATTGAAAAAGATTATTTTTTTCCAACTCCACCCTTCTCCGAGACTTTATACTACTCAATATAACAACCCTAACTAACTCAGGATTACAACTGACACTTAGACCCTTGTACTTAAGAAAAGTAACAAATAACAAAGAAAACATACAACTATCAAGAAATGACGAACTAGCCCCTGCAAACATAACACCAATTCTTCCGAAGAATAAAACACAAGCTTCGGAAGAAATTCTATGCTTCACTAATTCTTCCAAAGGATAAGCCATAAGCTTCGGAAGAAACTCTACACTTCGGAAGAAACTTGAATGTCAAGATTTAGCTTTACCACTTCACCAATAGGCAACTTCCTCTCCTTTAGAATAACATTATAATTACTTGAAAGTCGAGTTTGTAGTTCCTCACGAAAGAATTCAAGCTCTTTCTGATTCACAACCCTAGTGTTACCTATAGTGTTAAGTACCATAATATTAATACAAAAGAATAAACATGATCATAGTTTGGCACAAATTAGCTTCATCGTGCTTCAATAACTCATCAGTCATGAACACCTAACAATAGAACATATCCAACACCATCGATAGTCTACATAAAACAAAATTAATAAATTTATAAAAGGTTTAGAGTTTCTGTGGTAGTTTCTAGTTTGAAAATGGATATAGAGAGTCTATAGAAGACAAAATTAATAAATTTATAAACGGTTTAAAGTTTTTATGTTAGTTTCTAGTTTGAAAATGAATATAGCGAGTCTATTATCTTTGACTTATTTAATTGTAATTGTTGCATCGTTCTCAAACAGACTAACTTTTTTCATCCGTAAAAAAGCGGACTCTTCGTAAACTGTAAAACCATTTTATAACTAGAAAGCACCACGAAAGCTCTAAATCATCCGTAAACTTAAAACATCACAGAAAACACACAGTACGAGCAGAATGCGAAACAGCACGTACCGAACCAACGGTGATCAGGCTGAATACGAGTAGAAGGCAACTCCTTCGACTGCAGATCGTGTTTTAGAATGGTGCCTTTGGCGTCATGCTTCGGCCTCGTGTTGTGCATCTTAAGGCGGTGAACGGTGGCGACCATACGACCGCTGCCACCGCTTTTGTTCTTGTTGCCTGCATTTCTATTGACGTCGAGAGAGTGCTTTGGCTTTCCTGATACGTTAACGGATCCCTCTTTCGTTTTCACCATTTTTGTTAAGCATTCAAGGTCTCCGACCGATGACGAAAAATGGTGACCGATGACGGTACGGAACTAATGGTTCGTTAGGGTATTACATAAACAGTCCTTGAATTTCTAATAAACACACGTTTAGTCCGCCAATTTGCTAAATGAAAATATTATAATTGTTTATTGAATTTGTGACTCACACGCCCACCGTTACTCCTCAATTACATAAACATTTAGGGGTATTTTAGTCCGTGAAATTTTTGTAATAGAATTAAAATTTGAATGAATTCTTTTTATAATACTTAAGGTGTTTGGTTGATAAATTAATGAATGGAATTGGATTTTTAAAATTTTAAAAATACAAATTTGTCGTTGATAAATTACATCCTTCTTTCTAGCCCTAAGACAACAATACCAACGCTAAGGAATCCAAGTTCTACTTGTGTTTTCTAATTGGAATTTTGAATTCGATATAATCTTCAACTCAATTTTTATTCAAGCCAGTAAAAAACTGATTTATGTTTATGATTTCAAACTCTATCATAGTCTATCAATTCCTTGTAGAAAATCATCAAGAATGATGATGAAGAACACCATCCACATTGATATTTGAAAAACCAAAAGGTTTGATTCTGTTTGTTGCCGAGGAGGTTCGATTTGATTCTGATTAGATAAAAGGTTCGATTATGCTATTGCCGAGGAGGTTCGATTTTGATTCTGATTAGATAAAATTGACGATTGCTCATCTTCATCTTTTCAATTTTGAGGAAGGTCGATGTAAATTTAACACATTGGACCTTCAAATTTCAAAAATTTCAAGTTGGATCTTAAATTTTGAAAATTTCAATGTAGCACGTATATAAATTTTTTTACTACTTTGATTCATGTTAAATAACTTTTGTTCGCTAATTAAAATAAAACAAATTTGTGGTTGTGTTTAAGTTTTTTTTTTATTGAAGTTACGTAAAAAAATTTATAAAAAGCACAATTGTATTTAACATCTGGTATTTTTTAGATATTATAGGTTATATCGACTGATGGTGACATACTTTTACTGTGAAAAATGAACCTGATACCATTCGAACAACATCGGTATCATTATATATTTGATTTTATCTATGTTTTGATCTATAGAAACGAGTCTTTACAACTTTATACGTTTCTTTTATGTACTTAACCATATTAATAAAACCAACGCAATATACGTAACAAAGTGCGCAAACACGCTGAACTTAATTTGTAGTTTAAATAATATAATATAAATTTAAATCTACTAATACATTGATATATAGTAATTGAAAGAAAATAATGTATCATAACATAAATGAGTTATATGAGGTGACTTGTCACTAGTTTATCATCTGATTTCTTGAAAAGATGTTATTACAATTCAAGCCCTAAATCAAAGACATACGATAGATGTAATAGATCGGTAGGCGCCAAATCAAGATCCAACGGGCATTCTATCATCATCATCGACTCAGCACAACCCAAATAGATCGTACAGTATTCATTGAAACACAAACGAACGAAATCAAGAAACATAATCAATGCATCTTCAATCGATGTTCATAATCTTCTAACCTTAGTGAGCTGATCTACAGAACAGATCAATGGATCGGATGCTAAAAGCTGCCAGAGCCTCTGGTTCCCTCAATCTTTCAAATCGCTCTCTCAAGTAACCAATCCATCGATTTCTTTTACTTATATGATATCGTGATTCATTTGGATCTGAATATCTGATTTTCACTTCTGTTGAAGGAATGAGCTGTAAAAAGACGCAATTTTTTTGATTGTTGTTGAAATCACATTCTAATGGCAGCTGATTTACGTAGTTTTTGATTGTATGACCATGTGTTTGTGTGTTATCAGGGAGGTGCCAGATGAGGTATACAAAAGTTTGGATGCAGTTGGTGAAGGTGAAAACTGGTGGGAGGTATTCATCAACAGTTCAACATATCTTTGTTCTTATACAAATCACCTCTTTATATTCACAGAGCTGAGGCTTTACCTGTTTAATTGAACAATTTGCTTTTACTGCTGCAGGCAGTTGAGTTGCAAAAGCTGATATTGGCTCATAATGATATTCAATTGTTAAAGGAAGACATAAGAAACTTACCATTGTTGTCAGTGTTGAATGTTAGCCACAATAAGCTTTCCCACCTTCCAGCTGCTATAGGAGAGTAAGACACTTAAAAGCTTATTGATCTAAACCGTTTATCGTTTTCTTGGTTATAATGTATCTTAATATATTCATAACAGGCTTAAAGCACTTAAGGCATTAGATGTGTCTAATAACTTGTTGTGTGACATACCTGAAGAAGTTGGATCAGCTGCTTCTTTGATAAAGTAGGGTTTTTTTCCCTTTTAATTGTAAATTCATATGATATTATGAATAATAGTGATGCATGATTGAAATATATGAAATGAAAAGTTTCTGTTGACTCTTGTTGAATGTTATCTTGAAAACATGGTTTTATAGGTTTGATTGTTCTGGCAACCAACTTAATGAACTTCCTTGCTGTCTTGGAAACTGCCTAGATTTATCAGATCTCAAGGTTTGGCTATTTAATGCAATATGTTTTGAAATTTGTGCTTATGAATTATTTTTAATGTACTGTTTTATGCTGCAATTTGTGCTTTATAATAGGCATCAAACAATCACCTCACCAGTTTGCCAGAAGATCTAGCCAATTGTTCAAAAATGTCAAAGTTGGACGTAGAGGTATCTGAAAGTACTGCTATACATTTTTCATGTTTCTTTTTTCTTTATTTTCCACACTGTTGTTTATGCATATTTGGTAGTGGGCATAAAGCTTTTGTTGTTTCAGGGAAATAAACTGACAATGCTATCTGAGAAGCTGATTGGATCATGGACTTTGCTCACTGAACTTAATGCAGGCAAGTCATCTGCTTTGTTTTGATGTTTCTAGCTCATTTTGTATGCTATTTAGTCTGAGGCTATTTGTAATCTTTTAAGCTGTTATTCTGTCACTGATAATGCAGCAAAAAATACGCTTAGCGGTATCCCAGAGAGTATTGGAAGTCTTTCACGTCTCATTCGCCTTGACTTGCATCAAAACAGTGAGTATTTCAATTTTTTATTTTAACTTCTATTTTTATTATGATCTTGTTTACTTTAATATTTTATCACATTATATGGTGCTAACTGCTATATCCGCCATTCATTCTGGTGCAGGAATTGCATCTATTCCATCATCAATAAAGGGCTGCTCTTTGTTGGCGGAATTATATATGGGGTATTTTTTTTAATTCTTGTAGATATAAACCAACATTGCTAATTATATACTTAATTATGCAGTATAGTTCCTTCTGATGTGTATACTTGCAATTCATCTTGTTTTATATATAGGAATAACCTTCTGACATCATTACCACCAGAAATAGGAGAACTTATAAATTTAGGCTCATTTGATCTTCATTCAAACAAGGTAGAAACAGCAATGTCAATTTTATTTGTAATAGATCCACTCTTCATTGTTGCTCTTACAATTCCCTGTGTTTCTTTTTTATTGTATATTTTAGTTATCTTTTTTTATTATTAATTGTAGTTAAAGGAGTATCCAGTGGAGGCATGCAAATTGAAGCTTTCAGTTTTGGATTTATCTAATAACTCACTCTCTGGGCTTCCCCCTCAGATTGGTAAGGTCAGCATTTTATCATACAAGCAGTATGCAGTAGCAAACGAAAACTATATTGCTGTATAAATAGCTCCTATTTCAGCTTTTCTTTCTTGATCAGCATCTTTTTCTTCATCAACATCTTTTTGGTCTTCCATGCATAGTGCGGCATACGTATTCCTTTTTTGGTGACCATGAGAACCCATTGTCGGCAAACTCATGGGATCCGTGGTATACATATATATTATATTTACTCGGGTACAACCCCGTGTATTACACGGGTTGAATAAAAAAATACTTAATAGTTATAATGAAGAGTTAGGAATTGTAAAATATTATTTTGATATAAGATATAACTTATCGAGTATAATTGGCACAAGAGTTTAGCAGAAAATAGCTAGAAAAATGCTGAAGTGGTCAGCACAGATTAGTCTTTATTTATGGAAGACAGGAAGGGAAAAACTAATACAAGAATACCAAAGCACCTATCTCTATTTATAATAAAAGCAGGACATGGAAATAAACTACTGACCAAAATAAAACTCCTATCTTATGGAATGTAATAAAGACTCAAATCAATCAAAAATAAACCCAATTCAGCAGCTGTAGCTTGCTGTCAAAATACAGCTGTAGCTTGCTGCTGAAGATTCAAACCATCCGGAATTATCCAACATTCACCCCCTTAATTCCGATCTTTCGCATTCCTCTCTTCTTTTTGTTCTTCCGCTTCAATTGTTTGAAACATACCTGTTTGATAGGTTCTCGAAACTGAGCATTTAATCCATCCATGTCTTGCTTTGGTGCTTCACTTGTTTCCATTTTCTTATCTTGAACACTTCCTTCAATCAGGCTTCTTGGGCTTTCCTTTTTGATTTCTGGGCTCCCAAATAGGATTGTTTGGGCTTTCTCAACCTGAACTGGGCTGTCATACGTTTCTGTGTTCACCTCAACATGTATTGGATTGCTGTTTTTCACAACTGGCCTAATATTCAGCTCTGATTTTGTGGGTTCAGAAGCTGAGTTTATCATCACATTAGGTTCTGATGTGTTATGTTGCTGATCAATGAAGTTCACTGGTTCATTCTCAGCTTTTGAGTTGTTTGCTTCAGATAGTAAACATACTTGAAGTTTGATAGTATACAATCTGTTTTTACTTCTTTGAATCTTCATCAATAGGTTGTCAGTTTGATCATATAACTTCAGGGTTCCATCTCCCAAAGTTACCTTGCACCCTTGCTCATCCAATTGCCCTAAACTCATTATATTATTGTGCAATTCGGGTATATAGAACACATCAGAAAATACTCTTTTCTCACCGTTCTTGCATTTCACGGTTACACATCCTTTACCTTTGATTTCGACAGTAGAGCCATCTCCAAATTTTACATGACCTGTTACTTTTCCATCCAGTTTAGAAAAATAGTTTCTATGCCCGGTCATGTGGTTGCTTGCACCGTTGTCTAAAAACCACATTCCATCTTCACACTCATAGTATGCATACACCTTAGGAAGCACTTTCTTTTCATTCAGCATCACAGCTTCTGCTTTCGCCATAAGCAATGTGGGTTCATCATCTTCTATGATAAAATTAGCTTCATTCTCACTTTTGCTAGGGGCTTGACACTCGGCCGAAAAATGGCCAATTTTGTCACAATTGTAACACCTTAGATACCTTCTGTCTCGTCTCTCGTCTGATCTTCTTGATTAGTTTCTCTGCTTCTTTGATCTGCCTGTTCAGCCATATGATCATTGTTCGTGAAGTGTCTTCTCCCTCGGCCACGGTTGTTCCCTCTACTCCTGCCAGCTTGTCTTGACTCCTGTTTTTGTCGAATCTGCCATTCTGATTTTGTTAACAACAATTGACCTGCCGAGTCTTTAATTGGTTCAGCTGGCTTGAGCCTTTCTTCGTATGCCTTGAGACGCCCGACCAACTCTTCAAAAGGCATATTGTTTAGGTCCGAATACTGTTCAATCGTAGCAACGATTGGTAGGAACCTAGTTGGTGCAGAGTTCAACAGCTTCTTTACCTTGGCTTTCTCATCCAATGTAGAGCCAAGTGTTCGAAACTTGGACACAATCTCCCCAATCTTTCCTGCAAAGTCATCAATGTTGTCTGTCTCCTTCATGCTCAACAATTCAAACTCTCGGTTTAGAGTTGAAATTCTAGCTTGTTGCACCCGGTCAGCTCCAAGATACCGCGTCTTGAGAGCATCCCATACCTCCTTAGCAGTCTTGTGTCCCGCTACTTGCAATAGAATATCTTCCGGCAGCGCCTGGAAGATGAAAGCCTTTGCTTTCTTTCCAATCTTGGCATCCATAGCAGCTTCATCAGATGATTCGATGGCATCCCAAATTCCATGGGCATCCATGATTGATTCCATCTTGATTGCCCAAGATGTGTAATTCGTTGCAGTAAGTAACGGACACTGGTATGATATTGAACTCCCTTCTCTAACTGGAACAACAGCCTGATTATTGGGTGTGACAGCAGCCATTAAACAGAACTGGGTCTTTAAACTGAAAGGAATAATAAGGCTGAACAGAAAACAACCGAGAATGCTGCTGTTTGACTTGGAAAAATCGCTGCAGCAGTAGGATTCTTTGATAGGCAATAGATTGGCCTCTTGGACAGGTTTTAATCGACGGCTCTGATACCAATTATCGAGTATAATTGGCACAAGAGTTTAGCAGAAAATAGCTAGAAAAATGCTGAAGTGGTCAGCACAGATTAGTCTTTATTATGGAAGACAGGAAGGGAAAAACTAATACAAGAATACCAAAGCACTTATCTCTATTTATAATAAAAGCAGGACATGGAAATAAATTACTGACCAAAATAAAACTCCTATCTTATGGAATGTAATAAAGACTCAAATCAATCAAAAATAAACCCAAATCAGCAGCTGTAGCTTGCTGTCAAAATACAGCTGTAGCTTGCTGCTGAAGATTCAAACCATCCGGAATTATCCAACATAACTGAAATTACGTATGAGTAATTACTTTGATTAATTGTAAAAAAGTCTCATTGCTTTAGAAAAAATCATAGTTTTAGAAAATATTGTTTTTGAAAAAGTGTATTTTAATTAAAATACTTAGTTTTTATTTAATGAAAAATATCTTTTTAATATTATTGATTTAATAAGAACATAGATTTATAATATAGAGAGAAAGAGAAAGATTTGGAAATTAGTTATTTGATTTTTTAAAATGAAATAAATAATTTAGGCGGGAAAATAAATGGGAGAGTGAATGTGGGAATGACATGTGTCAAAAAGTGTAAAGGATTATTAGGATAGATTTAACAAATTGAGATTCAATTATAATGTTTTCCAAAATCTTATGACCTAGGCTTGATGACAACTTTAAGGAAGCTTGTGCTCACCGGCAATCCTATACGGACTCTTAGAAGGTTTGAACCACCTTTCTGGTTTCTTTAATCTGGTCTGGATTTATGTTCTTGAAGGAAGCTAAATTCAACAGTTTTCATGGTTATTTTACTTAGCTCACTGGTGTCCGGACCCACTCCTGCATTGTTGAGGTTTCTTCGAAGTAGACTTCCAGCTGAAGAAGGTACCCAGTTCTTAGTGGTTTTTTTTATGAAACAAAAATCGGTCTGTGCTTAATGTTGACTGTTGTGATATAAACATCTCCAGTACTTGATTGAGTGAGCTAAAATAAATTTATAATGCAGAGACTGGAACATCTGAGAGTAAAGAACAAGTTATTGCTATGGCGTCTCGGTTATCTCTTGGTTCAAAGGTTTAATATCCTTATTATATTAATTAAATTGATACTCTAATTTGAGGAAAATGAACCATGTTTATGGTTTTTTGTCAGGAACTTTCTTTAGGAGGTCATGGCTTGAGTGTTGTTCCACCACAAGTATGGGAGACAAGTGATATTACAAAAGTTGATCTCTCAAGGAACTCAATTGAAGATCTACCCGTTCAACTTTCTTCATGTGCTTCCCTTCAGGTTAAATCTTTTCCAAGTTTTTGGCATCTTTTAAGCAATCTAGGTACTATTTTCATAATCATTGTTCTTGCAGACTTTGATTTTATCAAGGAACAAGATTAAACAATGGCCAAGTGCAATCCTGGAGTCACTTCATAATCTTGTATGTTTGAATCTTGACAACAACCCACTTAGACAGGTAATTGAATTAAAATTTTAATATTGTTGTCATTAAGGGTTATTCAGCAATCAAATGTGATTTGTATCTATATCTCATTTTCCATCGGTTGTAGATTCCATCAGATGGGTTTCAAGCTGCTTCTAAGCTCCGGGTTCTGGATCTAAGTGGCAATGCAGGTTGTTTACCAGAAAACCCTGCATTTTCTTTTTTGATGCAGTTGCAGGAACTATATTTGAGGTGAGTTTTATAAATTATTTACTTCCTGGTCAGAATGACTTTGTAACTCACGAAACTACTACCTTAATTAAACAGGAGGATGCAAATTTCGGAGATCAGGGCAGATATATTAAGTTTGCCTAAATTAAGAATTCTTGATATGAGTCAGAACTCCATTCAAATGGTTCCGGAGGTGACTTTCTTTCTGGTTGAAGACTTAAAGTTAGGGGTGTAAAACTGTAAATGAGCCAAGTTGAGCTCGACTAAGCTCTAGCCATGCTCGTTTAACTTAATAGAGCTTGATGTCACGACCCGCCAAAACACAGATCGCAACACCCTAATTCTTATCAGTTAGGGGCACTTATGAGGCCAACAAGGTTGCCCGGAAGTATCTGGAACAGCCCACACAACTCTGGAGCAACATATCAGCATTGGAAGGCTCTAGAATGTCCCACAAGACACTAGAAAACATGACTCAAAGGGCTGCTATGAATAACTATCAAGAACAACCCTAAAATATCTTAACATACTCTAGAATGGGCTACACAAATCAGCCATGAAATCACCTTGAAAGATCATGGGGATTCTAGAGAAATCCTAGTAAATATCTAGTCTTAGATATTATGTAAAGACATATCTAGATATAGAACAATCTAGAAGATATGTAACTAGTATAAATAGGTTGGTGGTGCCTCATTTGCACACACCCGAGTCCTTTGTAACTCAAAGCATTGTACTTGTGTTCCTGGTAATACAAGCTTAATACTTGTGTTGTAATCACACATCACGAGCATTCCACTTGTGCACTACCAATCTAACGTTCCCTTACAAAGAGTTCCGCTGCATAAACCACCCATTTGAGATCAAGAAGGCTGACTTAGAACGGATCTAAGTGCCGCACGGAAGCTGAACAAATCAGTCCGTGACAAGTGGTATCAGAGCCGCGTCGATTCATTGGGATGGCATCTAATCCAGAAAAGGTTGTAGTCGCAAGCGTTGCCAGTGACGAGACCCGTGGGCGGGAGGATACTCGTAAAGGTGACAAGAGGACTCGAAGCATGTCTAAAGACTTGGTTGCAAGCATGGACAAAAGAGTTGAAGACGTCGAGACAGCATTGTTCGAGTTCAAAAATGAAATCGATGAATTCAAGGCCGAAGTCGATATCTTCAAAACACACACCTACGACTCTTTGCAACATGTTGAGTCGTTAGGCAATGACTTCAATGAAATGAGAAGTGATCTCAAACTCGCCCTCTCCTTGATAAAGAAGGAGATGGAAGAGGCATTCATAAGGGAGTTGGGTCAACTCAAAGCCAACTTTGAGAAAGAAATCAAAGACTTGCAAACCGAACTAAGTGTTTGCAAGCGTGCACTAGCAACTGGAGGTGACAACATAATCCATGCCTCTACAAAGGTAGACATCCCCAAACCATCACCATTTGTTGGCAAACGAGAGGCGAGGGCTGTGGATGACTTTCTTTGGGAGATGGAGCAATACTTTGAGGCCATCGATATTGTTGATGACGCCAAGAAGATAAAGACGGTGACTCTTTACTTGAAGGAGACCGCAGCTTTATGGTGGCGACGAAAGCACATGGAAATGGATAAAGGTACGTGCACCATACAAACCTGGACTGATTTCATAAAAGAAATCAAGAAACAATTTTATCCGGAAAACGCTGAACACGAAGCAAAGATCCGGCTTCGTAATCTAAAGCAAAAGGGTAGCATCAAGGACTACGTCAAAGATTTTACTACCCTTGTGCTAGAAATTCCGGACTTGTCACCAAAGGACTCTCTCATATACTTCATTGATGGCTTACAAACATGGGCAAGAACCGAGCTTGAACGAAGAAATGTTCAAGACCTGTCCTCAGCCATCATTGTTGCTGAAAGCTTGATCGACCATAATGAAAGGCGATCACAAAAACCCACCATTATGGAGGATAACGAAGAAAAAGGTGGGGGAGCGAGACCACACAATTATAACCAAAATCAAAATCGAAGAGAAGATAATCAACGACCACCAAAATATGGAAAGGATGTACAAATAATCAAAGAATGTTTCCTTTGCAATGGACCGCACAATGCGCGAGATTGTCCGAAAAAGGCTAGATTAACAGCCTTGATCAGATCTGATGATGAACCATCAGAACCAGAGGAGGTTCGTCTAGGAACAATGCAACTTCAACTACTTAATACTTTAAGTAAAGTTGAAGGCAAGCCCTTGGTGATGGTAAACCAATCAAACCCGACCACAGTCAAAGACAACTCGAAGACAAGATCAAAGGGTCTTCGGCTTGTAAGCATTGAAATAAAGGGGCAGCTTGTGAAAGCGTTGGTTGACACCGGAGCAAGCCATAATTTCATCTCACCTGAAGAGGCTCGAAGACTTGGCTTAAGGATCACCACGCAAGAAGGATGGATCAAGGACGCCTTCGGGAACACCAAACCAATAGAAGGAGCAGCATGGGGCGTAAAGACAAAGATCGGTACGTGGGCAGGGAAGTTGCACTTCTCAGTCGTTCCACTAGACAACTATGATATCATACTGGGAATGAACTTCTTCCGAAAAGCAAAAGCTTGTCCAGTAACATTCCTAAACGCCATGTACATCATAAAAGGAGATCAAGTGCACACAATTACCTTGGAGCCGGAGACAAGGCGTCAAGGCAAACCCATCTCTATTTTGCAACTCATGAAGACAACTCATGGGGCATCCATGCAACACGACGAGGACGTCGTGGCTTTAGGTGGGGGAGAATGTCACGACCCGCCAAAACACAGATCGCAACACCCTAATTCTTATCAGTTAGGGGCACTTATGAGGCCAACAAGGTTGCCCGGAAGTATCTGGAACAGCCCACACAACTCTGGAGCAACATATCAGCATTGGAAGGCTCTAGAATGTCCCACAAGACACTAGAAAACATGACTCAAAGGGCTGCTATGAAGAACTATCAAGAACAACCCTAAAATATCTTAACATACTCTAGAATGGGCTACACAAATCAGCCATGAAATCACCTTGAAAGATCATGGGGATTCTAGAGAAATCCTAGTAAATATCTAGTCTTAGATATTATGTAAAGACATATCTAGATATAGAACAATCTAGAAGATATGTAACTAGTATAAATAGGTTGGTGGTGCCTCATTTGCACACACCCGAGTCCTTTGTAACTCAAAGCATTGTACTTGTGTTCCTGGTAATACAAGCTTAATACTTGTGTTGTAATCACACATCACGAGCATTCCACTTGTGCACTACCAATCTAACGTTCCCTTACAAAGAGTTCCGCTGCATAAACCACCCATTTGAGATCAAGAAGGCTGACTTAGAACGGATCTAAGTGCCGCACGGAAGCTGAACAAATCAGTCCGTGACATTGAGCTCACTTAATATTAATTAATAATTTTTTTTATTTATATACACATATAATTATTTTTACATATATTTATGTTAATTAATTTATATCTTAACATAATACATTATGTAGTTATACATTACATTACATAAAATTTATCATTTATATAAACAATAAGCTTGTTTAGGCTCGCAAGCAACTTGGCTCATCTATGCCCCTCGTTAAAGTGCATCTAAGAATTAAGATTATCGTAGTCATTGTATTAATTTCAAGATAATGCCATAAGTATGACTTGATGTGATACTTATATGCATGCATGCATCTACCCGTACACGTACATATGCTATTCGTAATCGTAATCAATACATGAATTACCAAGAACTTCATTGCACATCTGAACTCTGCCCTGATAAATTGGATATTGCAGGGTTTCAAAAATGCTACATCTATTCAGGAGCTTCGCCTTTCAGACAATAACATCAGCACACTTCCTCCTGAACTGGTTTGTATACAAACTTTTCTTGGTTCCACGGTTCTTAATTTGTACACCAAATAAGATCCACTCGGGTCAATTATGACACCTTTGTTCGAGTTCCGAGTTTCTTAATTTGTGCACAAAATTTGTTGGCTTTTTAGTTGTACACTGAATCCTAATGTTGGAAGTTGGTTTTTGCAGGGTTTACTAGAACCCACTCTTCAAGTGCTACAGCTTGATGGAAATCCCTTAAGAAGGTATGCTGAATTTTTATATTTCTGCTAGATCTGTAAAAATGTTCTCAAATATACGATGTTGTGTTAAGGAATGGGTTAATATCATAGAAAATCAACATACTTTACACGAAAAAAAAAACTCAACTCAATTTTGGTATATTAAAGTCCCCAAACTTGTTTAAAATGCACGTATACGTTAGATCAACGATAAATGTTGGCAACTTGTACACTGAGTTACATAAATGTAGATGGTTTTTGTTGACATGGAACCTTAGTTCATCACTTTTTAATCATTTTATACGTTTACTAGCTTCGGTAAACTCGTGTGTTACACGGGTTGAATAAATAAAATATTATTATTAAATAAAATATTAAATAAGCCGATTTAAGAAAATTTCATTTTTAAAATATTTCTTATTATAACTTCAAATTTTAATTATTTTTGGTTTATAAAGTTTTTACTTTTTGAAAACACAAAATTTAAAATTTATTTTATTTTTAAGAAAGTTTGACTTTTTGCAAAAGTTTCTTATTTTATAAAAAATTATTTCTTTAGGAATAACATTAAAAAAGATCTTTTTTTATTTATTAAAAACTATTTTTAATCTAAAAAGTATAAAATAAAATTATTATTATTAATAATTAATATCATCATCTAATAAGTGAGAGAGATGCAGGAAAATTTTGATAAGAATAAATGTAATGCTGTCACGTGTTCCCCTTAAAGTATTCATAGTAGATTACTTATTTTTATGTGTATGTGCGTCCTATATTATGAAGATGGTTGTGAGTGGTTGTGAGTGAAGAAGAGAGAAAATTATAGGGAATGCACGTGTTTTCTCATATTTGGGGAAGCACGGTAAAACCCCATATATTTTCTAATATTTTTTAAAGTGATTATGAGTGGAGAGGATAGAAAATATAATGATAAAAATATAAAAAAATATTATTTAATTGAAAGAAAAAGATAAAAAATAATATTTTTAATTTAAATATAAAGATAAAGATTAAGAGCAGAAAATAATGTTTTTGGAAACACCACTTCATCAAATTCTGACCACATCTTCTTTAAAGGTCAATAAGTCATTATGAAGCGACTCTATGATTGCACTTGGCCACTCTTTAATATCAACTTTTTACTATTTTTGTAGCATACGAAGAACAATTCTTGATCGCGGAACGAAAGCTATATTAATGTACCTGAAGGATAAAATACCCTCTTAATAGTAAAACATATTCAATGATGATGATAGTTGTATGTGTTTGTATCTGTACTTTTTTTTTCTTTGAATATAATGCTAAATTTAATGTTGGTTTGTATCAGTTACTTATATAATATGAGTGGCCTCTGTAATCTGAAGCCTTTTTACCCTTTAGCAGTTTATGATCTGATCAACATATAACATGTGCATCGTTGTTATAAAGCTTAACCAACCCGCTAACGGTTATGGTAGCATTGACCCGTTATGTGTGCATCAAACTTATAACGACTCTATTCTAGGAACAAACTACAGCCATATCACTTATCATACAACAAATATTACAAACATAATCAAATCGAACAATGATGATTAAAGCAAATTGTCACTCTGTAAATTCTGGAACCGGAATGTCTTCTTCATCAGGCGGTTTCAAAACCCACTCACCATCTTCATTCAACACCATACCTTTGTTCTTCTCGACCCACCACGACCCCGGTACCAAATACTCATCCTTCAAGAACTCACTCGACTTATTCACCAACGCCACGCTCCTCGGAACCTGCAGTTTAAACTCACCGTCCTCACCGTTCCACCCTGCCACAACATGCAACATCCCCTGCAAATTATGCCAGTCACCGGTGTTGGTAGATTTCTTCAAGCTCTCTGACTTCCTCGTGTCGATTACAAACTGAACCCCGGTGTCCACATACCCCAGGAACCCACTTGGGTACAGCGGAATGAGGTCAATCTTGTTCCTTATGTGCAGGATCTTGACGTTGGAGAATTCATTCAGACGATCGTTGAATGCTCGATTTCCCACTTGTGGCGAACCGAAGATGAAGGCTGCAATCGGGATGTCTGTGATGCCATTTTCGGCTAGATCAAACGCTGATATGATCGATAAACTTGCACCGAGGCTGTGTCCAGTGATGATTATGCAGATTTCTTCGCCTTCATACTTTTTCACCAACTGTTTGATAGTTGTCAACACTTGTCTTCTGGCACTTAACTTTGTGAAAGCTGAATCAGGATTAGCTGAAGTGTAAATGGTTAACCAACCCTGCATAACTTTTGGTGTACTTTCATCGTCATCACTATCACTACTGCTGCTACTGGTAGTACCCGTACTATCAGTATCAGCAGTAGCTAAAGTCCACTTTTTCTGACGTAAAAGTGGTTCAGCAGACGTGCTTTTTGCTCCCAGCACGTTAATCCACTCGAGATCTCGACTGGTCCCCCTCCAGGCGATATAGATCTCTCTTCTTCCTAACGCTCTACTCACCTCATCGGTGGTAGTAGCTATATATCCTATCCAGTTAGACTCCCTGTCCCACGACTCACGGGACAGGGAGTGCAAAAAGAAGGCCTCGGGAACCGAGAGCTTCGCGGTAGCATAGATGAATGCCACCACTTGATAATCAGTTGGGGATGGTTGGAGCATGACTTTTTGGAAGAATGACTTCTTGCCGTAGCGACTGCTGCCGGCGTACTTGGAGTTTTTGTCGTTGTTGAAGGCGTCGTAGGTGGCTTGGCAGAAGTCGCCGCACCGGAGGATGAGGGTCCGGAGGGTGAGGTCTAGTGGCTCGAGAAGGGTGTCCCAATTGGTGCTGCCCAGGACCTCTGGCCATGGGGCTTGGGTTGGAGTATTGGAGTCCATTGGAAGATAGGGAATGAATGGTTGTGTGTATGCATAATGCATGTTAATATGTTATTTATAAGGGGTGGGGCAATGGGTTAGAAGATTATTTTCACGTGAAGAATGTAGCACCTTATCTAAAATATCAAGAATGGGTCACAATATTATGTTGATAAGTGGAAAAAATCTAAGTGAAAATCTTTGGAGTCCTAATGTGTCTAGTGGTGAAGTGGTTGGTGTGTTACAACTAAGATTGGAGAGTTTTATCACGTAGGGTGAGTCGTTTATTTAGCTTAAAAGAAAATTAAAATTGTTGTTAATAACCAAAAAAAACTTTTAAGTAAATGATCTAGTTGCATTGATGATTGTCACTTATAAATGAATTTTTTGATGTGTGTTTAAATCTTACAAATACGGGTTATTAGATTGTATATAGGAGTAAAATATTATTGTTAATCGAAATAAAAAGTGAATAAACTTTTAAAATTGTATAATCATTTGTGTGGAGTTTTAGTCGAATGATTGTGATTGTTGAAAACTTAAATAAATAAATAGGTGTTGTTTTAAAAAAATAGTTATTTAATAATTGTGTTTGCTAAAATTACTTACTAAATGTTTGTGGTTTTAAAGTAGTTATCAATGGGTATACTTTTAGTTAATATACTCCCTTTTGATCTTGCTTAGTTAAATATTTCCTCAAAAGTGTGATTTTAAGCAAAGTTTACATTTTTTTTAATTTAATCTTTTCATAACATACTTTACTTTAAAAAAAAAAACTAATAAGTTAGTGGTATACTTTTAATTTATCATTCAAATTTGATTAAATTTGTAACATGCTAAAACTACTAGTATCAATATTACTATTTAATTGATGTACGATTATCTATTAGTAAAAATTTGAATATTTATTAGTTTTTTATTTTGTTTATCATTATCATTAGGTTATTAGTATTTAGTATAAATATTAGGGTTAGGTGAACTTTTGTTATTAGTTTTTGATTGAATTTGAATTAAAGAACTTTTGTTTTTGAATCTTTACTTTGATTGTTTCCGTTTTTGCATTATTAATTTATTTACACAAAACTTTAAACTATTTATTTTTCAATTAAACAAAAAGCATAGTTGTCAACTCTAACAAATTTGCATGTAACCACTTGAATTAGGGAACTGAAAAATAAATAGTTTAATTTTCTCATGTAAATTTGAATAGTAATAATACTAATAATAATAGTTTTATTATGTTAAAAATTAAACTAAATGTATGAATTAAATTATAAAGAGTGTTAAAAATTAAACTAAATGTATGAATTAAATTATAAAGAGTATAAATTAAGAAGAAATATATTAAAATTAAAACTACACCCATTTGATGATCACTTTTAGATCCATACCCATTTGGTAAATAATTTTGACATTCTCACTCGTTTGACAAAAGACTCTATGGACCATGTGGTTTACTAACTTAGTAGAGAGTGAATGAAGTAGGCGGTTACATGATCATTTGCTACAATCAAATACAAATATGCAACTTCTTATGTGTCAAATACAAATATACAACTCTTATGTGTTTATTGACGTTCTCTATTTATTCTTCATCATCTATAAAAATATAACTTAATATACAAAGGTGTCTTAATTCTCTTTTAATCCTCTATTATCATCTAATTATAACCTTGACTTTTAATAATCATGCTCTAAACTGTATTAACAAGATGTTCAAAATCAAACTCTTAGATCGATTTCACCCTAATTTTCCATTTGTTTTCTCCAAGGAATCTGATGCACGCCTTGTAAGTTTTCATGATTTTATTTAGTATAGAAACTAAATAATATATATTTATCTGAACCATATTTTATTCATGTAACATTTAATGTCAAAACAAGACACAACCTTTTGATTAACAATAAATTATGTTTAATCAGTAGCACCTTTAAGTTGCCCTCCTTAAAACCTCATTATGTTAAAAAAAAATATTAACGACATTTGAAATTACCCTCAATACCCGAGTGAACCTTCCTG
Organism: Flaveria sonorensis; assembly: GCA_025506505.1. Taxonomy (NCBI): domain Eukaryota; kingdom Viridiplantae; phylum Streptophyta; class Magnoliopsida; order Asterales; family Asteraceae; genus Flaveria; species Flaveria sonorensis. Next base: position 9,830,223 of record CM046433.1, on the reverse strand, counting down.
AGATGAGATGCCAACTATCCATACGGAGTTTAACGCTTCAGGTTTAAATCACCGAAGAACACCAAAGAAAAAACCCAGTACTATAGGAAAACCCTCTTGAATTAAGTTTTAACCTTAAATCTTAAAATTCAAAGTCCAAACCATCACCAACATATCATTGGACCAAAGTCCAACTACCTCGTCATTTATGTTAGCAATCCCATTACGTGTGTTATGTGAATATGCCCATAAATGTAATTATCTTTAAAAGTGCCAGATCAACTTTTTTTAGTCGGGGAATCGTATATACCCATTTCTAAACTTATAAAAATATACATTTTTTTACAACATAAGTTTTCAATACATAATGTATAATGTTTTTTAAGCATAAATTAAAGAATATGTCATTTTGTAAATTATAGGGATATATGTAATTGTCTCTTTAATACATGCTCCCAAACCAATTGAATGCTCCAATGAATATCTATATTTCACTTTATTTTAATTGTTTATAATCTACTTTTATTAACCAATTATATGATTTTGAACCATATACCTTTTAAAAAACATCTTGTCATCTTATATCATTTTAATAGAATTTCATATAAATAAAACTACATACATACTTTAATTACTTATAAAGTCGTTGAATATATTAATAAATAAAGACTTCACTCGTGCTATTCATAAATAATATTATAATATTAGTCCAAATGAGTTAGCTTGGTTGACAGCAAAATGCCTCGTCTCTAGAGAAATAAAGAAAGCATAAAACTATCACGTAACGTGGTACACGTTGAGTCGTTGAATGTAACTACCTACCTTCTCTTTATTATCTAAATTTAATTTTTCCTTTTTTTTAGTAGGATAGTCCCTAAAGTTTATTATTAGTTTATTTAACCATGAAAATGATTATGAGACTTAGTATATTAATATAAAGATAAAGTTAATTATTTAAAACTATGCTCATGATTTAGTTAGTTTTTATTTCCCTTAACTTTAGTTTTCATTTTATCATTTGTCTCGATATTGATGATTTTATGAGGTAAGTTGGGTGGTGCTATAAATAAGATAGGTAAACTTTAGAAGCTTTATTGCAAAAACAATCTCCAATCTCAAAATAATTTAAGGGCTCAAAGAGCATCTATAATGCAAAGGTTAAAAAAGCTTAAGATGTGTAGGGCTAACAACCATATAAGAAAAACATTCATTATTTAAAAACACTTATTTTCTCTCTAGATTAATTTTACTGTCACGTAAACTTTTTAACATTGTCAAATAACGTTAAAATTTGGTTGTGGCTCCATGTTTGTAAGAAGTGGGTTTTTCTCATCATCATTAGCTGATTGATTAGATATATCATAAACTTCATCCTCTATAATCATATCATACAGTAGTATATGTTATATCGCTTATTGCTTACAAGCTCCAAGCTCTTGTTGGACTTGGTACCATCGTCAATCAAACTTGGAGGACACCGAAGACTCTCTTGACATTCTTTTTTGTGGGCACACGTTGTTTAAATTTCAACATATAAAAGTTTTATGGATGTGTAAAGCTTTTTACCAGTATAGCACATTCCATAAACATACCATATGCAAAATAGTATTCTTTTGTGTATCGTGTCAAATTCAGTATAAAATTGCATTTAGGCGCTCTACCTTTTAAGGCATAGCTGAAGAGATTAGTTTAAAACATTAATGTCATTGTTAGATTCTGTTATGCTAAAATAGTCATGCTAAATTCAGAGGACATGTGATGCATTTGTCTCTAGCTTAATGATCGGATGTTAATGGTCAGTCGGTCACCCCGCGTATATTGACATTTTCATGCATCTTATCACTTTTTTAAATCCTAATACATACGGCCAATGCTTCCTAGCATGCAACGAGTGTTTGGTTGAGTGTGTTTCAAGTAATCGTTGGATGTCACTAGGGTTTGACCTTTTATAGATCTTTCTAGAAGAAACTTCAATGACACATCTGAAAACGTGTTATAGATAGAGGTGGTCATTTCGGGTATTGGGTCGTACCCGGGCCCGGGTACAAACCGGGTATGGCCCAATCGGGTTTTTTTGTACCCGGGTACAAGTGAAACCGGGTTCGGGACGAGTACATCATAATGAAAACCCTACCCGGTATACCCGGTTAGAGTAGGGTCGGGTCCGGGTAGGGTACAAAACCGGGTACAATCTGGATTTTTTTTAATTTTTTTTTTTGTTTTTTGTATTATTATTAATATAAATCATATTATTATTATTATTATTATATGATTTATATTAATAATATTAGTTGGTTAATGCAAATTTGAATTCTAGTGTCAAGAATGGTGAACTAAGTTACGAATGTCATGGATCCCACACATCTTGAAGGCTTAGTCTAAGTTAATGGTGTTTAAAAATATCCGAATCCGAGAATCTTATCCGAAAATCCGAATCCGAAATATCCGAATTTTCGGATATCCGAAACTTTGGATTCGGATAGTGATTTTCAAAAGTTTCGGATATTCGGATATCCGATTATCTGAAGACTAAAAAATGTTTTTTTTTTAAATTTGAGACATATTTTACTTTATATTGAGATTTTTTAGTATATATTGAGACTTTTATGATATGAGTTGTTTTTTTTATTATTTTTATAATAACATATGTCTAATTATTGTAAAAAAAACTAAAAAATAAAAATAAATAAAAAATAAATTTCGGATATCCGAATCACTATCCGTATTCGTATCCGTATCCGAAATTTCGGATATCCGAATTTCAGATATCCGAAATTTCGGATACGGATACGGATAATGATTTTTACTATCCGACTTTGAACACCCCTAGTCAAAGTGACTAAGTTAACTATATATATAATATATAGATATATATATATATATATATATATATATATATATATATTTGTGATTGATTATTTATTACACCAATTGAACCACTTGTCACCTACACAAAGTCATGACACCTTTTTCATACAAACCAGTTAAGTTTACATTCAAACCACAAGACTAAAAGCTTATTTTCAGCTATTTAACTATGAATCATCATAAATCTTCTCAAACCATTTTGTTTGTGTCATCATTTTAATTCTTTCATCAAACAATATGATGATGATCAAAGCTCGATTGTCTCCTACGTTTTACGATAGCACTTGCTCCAATGCACTCACCACCAATAGAACTTCATTAGAACTGTAGTGTCTCGCCAACGTCGCATGGCAGCCCTTCTTATTCGCCTTCATTTTCATGATTGTTTTGTTTAGGTTCAGTTAACTTGTTCCCGTTCCTCTGTATACGCAACATTTAAACGAGAGTATCTTTTACGTTTGGGACTTGAGTACTCAACCATATCAACCCACACCTATTTATACTAACTTATAGGGCAAAAATGGCCAAAAAACAGTCACAAATCGAAGGTAACGGCTAGTTTTTTGAAAAAGAACAAAAACGGTAATACCCGGGTACAATCGGGTCGGGTACGGGAAATTTTCCAAAACATTTACCCGGTTCCTACCCTACGGGTTTTTTCGGGTCCTAACCCCCTCTCGGGTCCTACCCGTACCCGGGTCCGGGTCGGGTTCGTACCCGGGTACAATGCCCACCTCTAGTTATAGACACTTCAAAGCATTAGCTTTGCCAATCTGATGTATTCACTATGTAAAACGTATCATCCTGACATCCTCTATCGTATAAACGAGATTAAATTGTCAACTCTGTTAAGGTAGGGAGATTCATTTAAGATTGTCACATCTTTTAGCATAAGTAATGTTTAATATAAAACATAGTTTAATAAAAACATCCCGAGTCGGACAAAATGGTCTACAACAAAGCCAACAACCGAACGTTGACACGACTCAAGCCTTTTGTTGCTCGGGCTAGCTGGGTTTCATGCTACTCTGTTCAATTGTTGAGTCGGTTTGAGCTTCTGGTAACAACTTAAACCTGAGAACCCTTTGAACTTGACAAACAGGTTTGATTTCTTTTTTAGGAACCTGATTCGGGTTAGTTATAGATTTCCCCGAGAAAAGATTTGCTTCAGATTGTCCAGTCTCTTCATGGGCCTCGGAAGGAGCATCTGCAGCCGAAAGTTAATCAGTTATTTCATCACATAAGTTATCAGGTTTGATATCTGATTCAAAACCATATGCTAATCTGCAAGGACACAAAGGTTTCTAGCTTCTTTTAGTGTTTCAACTAACCATTCTCACTTAAAACTAAACATGTCCCAACAGTCTCCTCGTATTCGCCAATCTGCAAAATCCACAATCCTGAAACATATAAAGTAATATACATCTAGTGGACTGCAAAATATGTACATATTGAGTTATTTTATAAAGGAGAAAAAGTGGCATCTAGAAGTCGAAGTGAATAGAAATGATGTTTTATTACCAGCTTTATCTTGTCATCGATGATTAGAATTGGGTTCAATGTGTCCAGGCCCTGCGTTTAAAGCAAACGAGTCTTTGAAACAGATGACCCATGCATACAGAAACCAACTGAAATGGTATACTAACTTACACACGTACAGAGAGAGTGTAGGGAGCATTAGGCGGAATGTGTATTTGCTCAGAAACTGCATCCAAGTCTAGAACAACATATTCATCCTTTTCACCTTCCACTTGATCATGAGAAGTTGCCATAGCCTTCTAAATCTGTATACAAAAGATAGCCTCAAGTATTTTAAGTTTTTAACCTACTTTACTTTTTGCATATTGTTCTTAGTAACTACTTTTTAGAATTGATAGCTTCAGTTGTGGTATACAAGTTCTTACAATGTCAAATTTTATTAAATTCTGTACCAAGTGAATTAGGAATCTTAAGGTTTTGACCACAAAATTGATTAACAATAACAACGAGTTCTAAACATTTTGATAGCAATGAATCCCTGTATAAGTCCACATGAATTTTGATTTTAGACAGTAAAATTAATGAATTTGTCAAGGTTTTGACAACAAAATTTGAAAATTATGGCATCAGTGGTCATCACTTTAATGATGTATTATGGATCTTCAATGTTAATAGTGTCCTTGGTTTTAAAGAGATGCGCCTGAAGTGCAAGGCATGCAGGAAAACGCAACATGGTCGAAAAGGCAGGCCCCATGCATAGGAGGTTTAAATATAAAACAACCAAAGGGATAGAGAAATTATGGAAGGTTTACTTAATAAATAGGTTGATATGTAAAGCAAATAACAGACACACAACTTCTAGTTGTAAATAAAACTTATTTGGTTGCTTACGCCTCACACGTAATGCCGCGCCTCAGCTATTGTGACCAAAGAGCGCTTTTTTAAACCAAGATAATGTCAATATGCTTGAAGCATAATCACTGAAGATTTCCTATATTGTATCACATCAATATCTTTTTTGTAAGTGGCAGACAAGATAATTGCAACTTTTGAGCTAATTCAATGTCAAAACATCTCATCACCCACTTTATTCTTACGAGTCTAACTAATTTTCTTAATAAAAGTTCTATATGATGATGTACAAGTCAAGAGAACCCACAAACGTAACTGCACTTCATCTCAAGAAAACTAACCATGAACAAAAATAGAAATGTACCAAACATACATGGTTAATGTAAATGGGCAGAAAACCTAGTTACATAAATTGGTTCAAGTGATTGGCACACCTTTGAAAATGAGTGGAATTAGGAATCTTATTCAACTACTATGTTGAGAGGCGCTTAATAAAACCTTTGGTTGTTTGGCATTTGTAATGATACTAACTTTCATCAACTAACATACCAATAACTTTAGGCTACGTCTATAAACATACAGTTTGTGTGTTTACAAAATCTAACTGATAAGGTTTCTGTTGATGCCTAATCCAATACAACACATAATAATACAGATAATGACGTGTTAATCCTCAAATCACAAGACATTATATATCTTTGATTAAATTTCCTCTTTGAAATTCAAGCAACCGGCTCATCATTAAAACACTCATGTCTCAGTATAACGCACTCTCTTATACTATAAAAGCATTTTGATAGTGTTTTATAATGTTGATTTGAATTCCGTTCACTTCACCAAAACTTATTTTTTCACTAATGATTTACACTATTAATATCTCCTTTTCATTGGACTTCTAATCTAAGGCCATTTTTTCATTAGAACTACATTTAGCAATTAAAGAAAGCCTAAATGGATAACACTTGGTTTTAGTTATCACGATGAGAAAATATATAAATTTCTGTGCATAACAGCATACCTTACTTCATTTGTGGCCTGAATTGGTGACAATTATCAAGTGTTCATCTATCTTATTATAAGTACTTAGGGTTCATGCTCTTGATTAATTAGGTCTGGATTCTAATCACCGGAGCAATTTTTCAGAATCATAAGCACCAGTTCAAAGCAAACTGAAACGAATTAAACATTTTCGAATAGATGTTTGATAGAAGTATGATTCAAAACAAAATAGTTGATTTTGATACCTGATATTCGCACAGAGAGAGACAAACGAAACTGGTACGGCAGAAGTTCAAACCGCCGGAGCAAACAGATGGCGGCGGTCCGACGGTGGTACAGCAGATGAAGCTGAATTGTTGGTCGGAACGGTGGTGGTCCGTCGGAGGTAGTAACCAGCAGATACGGAGAGACAATCGTACAAAGGTTTTCGTAAGGTTAGTAAAATCTAGAGTTAAGTTTATTTGTTAAAGACGTGTTTAAAAGTTTTTTTTAAAAGTAAATTACACAGATAGTCTCTGGAGTACGTACATATTGTAATTTTAGTCTCTACTTTCAATAAATTACAAATGATGGTTTGAACTATGAAAGAAGTGCACGCTGACGGTTCATAATACTAACAAAAGTTAAATTTCTCTGTTAGTTTTTTTAAAAGACCAAAATACCCTTTTTTATCTTTTTCTCCACATTCAAAACCCACCACCGCCTCTACCCTCAATCCACCACCACCGCCATCTCTACCCTCAACCCACCACCACCGCCACCTCTACCCTCAACCCACCACCATCGTCGCCTCTACCCTCAACCCACCACCGCTGTCGCCGCCTGCATTCACAACCCAACACTCCCCTCCATCATCTTCTTCATCTTTATCACTCACCCTAACCCACCACCTCATCCAACCACCAGCCCGCCACCATCACCTTAAACGACAACCCACCCCCACCCTCTTGGTTACACCACAAGGTAAATGTGAAACCAAGCACCATTGATTCATAGATCTAATTCGAAAAGGTCAACATTGTGCACATTGGTAGCATGGGTGGTTCTCTGACTATACATCAATGGCATTGGAGAATGTTTTATTTTGAGATTTGAGAAGATGGTGACACGCAGTGGCCGCTGCTATAATGGTGTGGAGTGGGTGGGTGGTGATGGGTTAATGGTGTGGAGTGGGTGGGTGGTGATGGGTTAAGGGTGCAGGTTGCTTGTGTTAATGGTAGGATGAAGACAACCATAGTGATGAATAAGATGTGGACGGTCGATAGTTTTGTGGTGAAGGAGGTGATGGAAGATGGTGGAGGATGGTGGAGGTTGGTAGAGTTGGAGGATGGTGGTGGTTGGTGGTGGTGTAAGGTGAGTGATGAAGACGAAGAAAATGATGAAAGGGTGTGGTGGGTAGGTTAAAAGATGTAGAAAATGATGGTGTAGGTTATTTTTAGTAATTTTATTTTAAAAGTAAGGGTATTTTGGTCTTTTTACGTAGACTTAACTAGGGCTGCAAACGAACCGAACGTTCAACGAACAGTTCGTGAATCGTTCGGCGGGAAGTTCGTTTATGTTCATTCATTTAGTAAATGAACGAACACGAACAAGAAAATTTCGTTCGTTTAGTTAAACGAACGAACATGAACACGAGCCGTGTTCGTTCATTTATGTTCGTGAACGTTCGATAATGTGTTCGTTTATGTTCGTTAATGTCTGTTCGTGAACGTTCGACAATGTGTTCATTTATTTCGTTAATGTGTTCGTTTATATTCTTAACTTTTGTGTCAGTTATTTTTATGACTATTATATCAAGTATTTTTATATTTATGTTAAGTACTTGTTTATTTTTTATTGATTTTATGTAATGTTTGTAATATAAATATAAAGTTTATTCTAAAATAAATCTATAATCATTTGTATTCGTTTGTGTTCATGAGCTTTTTTGTGTTCGTCATGTTTATGAACAGTTGTTTGTGTTCGTTTGCTTATGATTGTGTTCATTTGCGTTTGGTAAGTGTTCGTGAACAGTTCATGAACATGTTCATTTTCTTAATGAACGAACACGAACAAAGAATCTCGTTCGGTAAGTGTTCGTGAACAGTTCATGAACAACTATATTTCTTACCCTAGACTTAACTGATCAAGTTAAGTTTTGTTAGTGTTGGGGACTGTAATCGTGCACTCTTGGCATAGTTCAGGCCCACATCTATAATTTATTGAAAATAAGAACTAAAGTTGCAATACGTAAATACCCCAAAAACTGTTGTCTAATTTACTCTTGTTTTAATTTTACTCCAAAAGTTTTATTAGTTTGTTTTAACTTTATTAAAAATAATAATAATATTGAAGTAATACTGCAAGCTAACAGTCACCAAACTCCGTTGCTGAAACTCCAAGCTAATAGTCATCAAACTCCATTCGTAATTCGTCACTGAAAGTTTCATTGGTGATCACTTGGTAAATTCTGGGTAATTTCTCAATAGATGCACTACCAACGCCATGTTTTGCTCTAAGGTATCATCATTCATCAACATATTATCGACGAGACCCATCTTTACCAACAGATTATTTATAGGGCTCATTTTCATCGACGTATTTAGACGAATCTCTCCGTCGGTGAAAGCCTTTAGTTTTGCAGTGTCCACTCAGTTCAAAAATCATACGAGCTGATTTCGAACAACAAATTTTTAATTGATTGTCAACAATGGAGCTTTCCATTAACAAAACCCTTTTGTTATACAATGTCGGTTCAGCTCGAAAATTATACGAGTTGGTTTGGAACGATCCTTTTTCAAATGAGTTTTGAGCCATAAACTTATAGACTTTCGAACGGCCCAAATCACAATGATTATTATATGGCCCTTGGTGTATAATTGATGGCTAAGTTGAAGTGTTTGTAAGCGTTTGTTTCTCTAATTAGAGATGCACTAAATAATCATAACCTGATAATTAAATAAACAAATATTTATTTAGCTTTAACTTAAACTTTAAACAAATAAACCTTCGTCGCCTAACCATAGTCCACTTGCCTTTTGAGTCCTTTGAATGGGGGTTACACCACATCACATGACATATAGGTCCAACCCCCACCCATCATTCTTTACAACCAACTCTCCATTCTTCACAACTTCACCACCTCCATAAAACCACCACAAAATCACTCACAAGTCACAGCCCACCACAAAACCACAAACTGAATCATGGTGTTTTCAGCAAACACACGAGTCGAAAGCCTAGCCAAAAGTGGCATCCATCAAATCCCAAAAGAATACATCCGAACACCAGAAGAACTAACAACCATCACCGACATCTTCGCGGATGAAAACAACCAACAATGCCCCCAAGTCCCCACCATCGACTTAAACGACATAGACTCTAACGACCCGAAAACGCGCGAAAAGTGTCGTTTTGAGCTAAGGAAAGCGGCTGCGGAGTGGGGTGTCATGCACCTTGTGAACCATGGGATCTCGGGCGAATTGATCGACCGTGTGAAGGCCACTGGTGAGAGGTTCTATGATCAGCCTGTTGAGGAGAAGGAGAAGTATTGTAATGATATAGCTTCTGGGAAGATTCAAGGGTATGGTAGTAAATTAGCTAACAATGCTTGTGGTCAGCTTGAATGGGAAGATTATTTTTTTCACCTTGTGTTCCCTGAGGAAAAACGTGATTTGACCATTTGGCCCTCGACACCTGAAGACTACATGTAAGTATATATTTGTGTTTGACCATTTGGCCCTCGACACCTTGTTTAAGTTTGACCGGAATAAAAATGAACGTATTTGTGTTTATGTTTGTTTATTAATATTCTAAATGAACAAGCGAACACAAATGACCACCAATGAAAAAAAGTAAACAACAATATCAAAATAAAAGTTTAAAAACGATGATCATCACATGATTCAACAATATCCATCATTTTAGAATTAAGGAACAATATCCAAGTTAAAGTCTTTGAACAACGCTAAATACCAGTAGATGATTCAAAAATTAAGTCAAATACAAGCTTAAAAAACATGATAAATGAACAAATATGTAAATGATAAGTGAATTAGCATTTCTAATAACTACTAAATGAATTTATTTGAGCATGTAAATGAAGAGTAAAGATTAAACTTAAATGAACAAACATAAACGTATGTAAACAAATGTAATGAATGAACATAATGTGTCTCATTTTGGTTTGTTTGATCAAATGTATAAAATATTTTGTTCATGTATAGTTTGCTTAATCAAATGAATAAAAAAATTTGTTCATGTTCATACACTTATTAAACACAAATCCATGAACGGTTACAAATATGCAATTTGCCTTCATGGTTGTCTTTCTCGTTAAACAGCCCTGCTACGGCAGAGTATGCTAGACAACTACGAGCACTCACCACCAAGATCCTGGCGGCGTTATCCCTCGGGTTGGGGCTGGAGGAGGGGCGGCTAGAAAAGGAGGTCGGAGGGATGGAGGAGCTACTCCTTCAACTAAAGATTAACTACTACCCGAAATGCCCTCAGCCAGAGCTAGCACTTGGTGTTGAAGCGCACACTGACGTGAGTGCCCTCACGTTCATACTCCACAACATGGTTCCTGGGCTTCAACTCTTTTACAATGGACAATGGGTCACCGCAAAATGCGTACCGGACTCCATCATTATGCACATTGGTGACACTATTGAGATCCTTAGTAATGGCAAGTACAAAAGTATTCTCCATAGAGGGCTTGTGAACAAGGAGAAGGTTAGGATGTCTTGGGCGGTTTTCTGCGAACCGCCCAAGGAGAAGATTGTACTGAAACCGCTCCCGGAGACGGTATCTGAGGAGGAGCCGCCACTATTTCCTCCACGAACCTTCCAACAGCATATGGAACACAAACTGTTCAGGAAGAACAAAGATACAGTCGATCCAAAATGATGTTGTGTAAACTTGTTTTGTTGTTGTTTGGGTCACTCCAAGCTCAGAACATTTGTTAGTTCAGTTGTTGGTTTCAACTGTCGTCATGTGAGGTGTTCATTTACAGGTTGAATTAGTGTACTTGATACGATTTTCTCAATAAGAAGAATACAAAATATACTAATGAACAAAGCCAGTAAAATCCTATTCATAGCAAAAAGCCTTGGTAGGGTCTGTAAGAATAAGATGGCCGCAGACCTTTCCTCTATCATGGAAAACAAAGACTGTTCCCGTCTAGACCCCTAGCTCAATAAATCTTTTCTTGACATGTAAAGTTTAAAATCCAGATAACATAAAAAGATATAATAGCAAAACACATAAAGTGTGGCAGAAAGAATTAAAACAACAACAAAACATATAGCACTAGCAATAATAAGAGTAAACTACTGATACATAAAAGGAAGAAGCATAAAAAAATACAAAATATATGTAATACAAATTTAAATTTTCCAAATAATGTTATTAGATAAATCAATTATAAGGATCATATGGTTCTGTATTACAATCACATCCTCAAAGTCAAGAAAACTGAAAAAACACTCATTTTACAACATTTTGTGATGCAAACAATAACCGAAACTGATGTGTAATTAGATTGCATGTTTTCTTACACATTTTATTAGGGAATTCCTCTAGAGGACAATTACAACTTCTTTAATGATGCATCAGTTTAGTTAAACAATTATTTGTACCTCCTTAAAAGAGCTTCAACTCCTCCTGCCAAAAGATAGAAGCTTTTTGAAACCACTGAGAGCTTTACTAGGGGTTTCAAGACTGCTCCATTTCTTCCTCGAATTAGTTCTTTCCGGGCTTGCTTTAGCTGGTATTGGGCTCAAGATTTCAGTCACATGGACATCATGGTTCACTTTGGCAATATGGTTTCTCTTAGCTCCATTAATATCCTCATTAAGTTTGAAAGTGACCGTATTTACAGCTTTGGTGGTTGATCCACCATTATTGTCTGAAAGAGTGATATCTTTCTGAAGAACCACGGATCTAGGTGTAGATGATCCAATGTGGGCAGCCCCATTGCCAGTTTTCTTGATTTGAGATGCTTTTGGCAGTTGATTGGATTTGTTGTAATCAACAATCTTCTTTTTCGGTTCATTTGAATTCTTTGTAACTGTATTCTTATCTAGAGGCTTAACTTTATCTGGCTTTACTTTGTTCTTTTCCACTCCAGCTGCCTTTTGAGATGACAAAGTTCGCGATGGAGCGTTCTCCTTGGTTGTCACTTTAATAGGCTTATTGCCCGGCTTTGGTTTAGTAGGTAACACCTTAGGATTAACTACACGTGCAGCTGACAGGCGATCAATGGTGGAACTCCTAATGACTGTCTTGTTTGAACCTTTTATGTCTCGAGATGCAATTTGGGCTTTTGGCATATCGTACTTTGTTGTCTGTTGGGCTTTTGGCTTATTGTTCTTCGCGGTCTGTTGGGTTTTTGGCTTATCATTCTTCGTGGTTTGTTGGGCTTTCAGCTTAACGTTATTTGCTGTCTGTTGGGCTTTAGGCTTATCTTTCTTTGTTATCGGTTGGGTTTTCGGCTTCTTGCTATTTGCTGTCTTAGTAGTAGCAGCACTTCTTTCAGCAATCCTTTTTTGGCGTTGAGTTAATAATTCCTCCATTTTCTTTCTTCTTTCTTCTTCCTATGTGAAAACTATCAATAAGATCAAAATTACAATAATTCAATTAAAAAACCGTTTCAGCTTTTAGTACCTTATCTGATCTGCCCTTCAGCATTGTTGTTTTAGTTGCTGGAGGCGTCTTCCTTCTTGATCCAGCTAAAGCTTTAGACTTTGCTTCAATGGCGGAACCTTTCTTTTCAAGACCCTTTGCTACCAAACCTTTGGTCTTTGACTTGTTGACTTCAGGAGAATCCGTTTTAACAATCTTATTATTATTATTATTACAGACGGATTCCATTTCTGGAGTCCAAGGCGGCACAGCTTGCTGGCCAGCTGCATCTCTCTCAAGCACCATGTGCAGGTCATTCGGCTCATCGACACATGGAGCTTCGACTGTTTTCTGGGTCAGATTACTCTCTGAAACCATTAAACTGTCGTATGTTTTTAACCGTGAATCAGAATATTCGTTTAAAGATCGAGCTTCAACTGTTAAAGGATATTTATCAAGGACATCTTTTGTACATTCAACATCCTTGATATGGTCTTCAAAAATGTCTCTGCTTCTCTCCTGAATTTCTTTATCTGGTGGGCTTCTCAAATACCAATCTTTTTCTTCATGTTTCCCAATGGTCGATGATCTGGTTGTAAATTTGCATTGATTTCCAGATGGAATAACATTCGGATTTTCAAACTTATGGGATACATGTTCCTCCTTAGACTCTTTGTCATCTACATCCTTTAGTAGAAGGTTCTGGAAGATATCCCACTGCTGTGTTACCTTTTGGCCCTCATGTTTTTCTTCAACTGTTCTATCAAGATTTTGGTCCACTTCAGATTCGTTTTCTGATTCTTCATCTCTTGCAGGATTGATGTAATTAACATTTCTGATTATAACTTTTGGTGCTGAACTCCTTTTATATCTATCAGAATCACTTCCAGAACTAGAATCACTTGAGTCAAAGCTGCCATCTTGCGTCAACACCTTTGATCTTTTCTTGTGTGAACGTCTCCCTCTACTTCTAGAATCTTCCATATTCGGAGGCCATGGAAGACTCCCTTGATAATATGGGAAGGGGTACCCTTGATATGAAGGGTGAAACATGGGCCCCCCGTGATAAGAATGCATATACTGAGGAAGATGACTTTCATTACTTATGCCATCAACAGAACCATTGTGTCTATTTGTTGCTAAATTACCATTTTGGACATTAATCCTAAGTTCTTGACCAAGATCATCTTCCATATACGAGAATTGAGAACGAGAGTACGCCTGCATTGCTGCCACCTCATCCATCCAGAATCTATCATTACTCTTTGTGTTACACAATTCCATGAAATTTACACATGCTTCTCTGTTGCAACACTTGTTTCAGTTCTTCTGCTATTTGCTAGAAAACCAACATATGTTAACTGATTCTTAAACGAGTCTATACCTTAAACGAGGAGATCCAAAAGCATCAGCAAAACATATAAGATCTTGTAGGTAATCTGTCTCAAACCCAACAACTAAAGCGCGTGCATATACCATTGCTTGCTCTCTTTGAAGTACCGCCTTTCTTGTTTCTAGAGCGCGCTGAAGATGAAACCTATTCATGATATCTAAATTGATTTAGATTAAAAATTAGAAAGAAAAAAAAAACAAAGAATGTTAATACAAGAATACTTTACTTGGGATCTTCTTCATGGAGGGAATCACTTGTGTTATCTTCATGCTAAAATGTATTGAAAGCGGAAATATAAGTGTGAGAAGAATTACGAAACTAGAAGTAAAAGATGCAGAATGAAAGTATACCTTGTGAGCAAAAGCAGCTGAATTGTTTAAGTGTTCATCCAAACCATAGATAGCTACTCAGAAAAAATTAAACACATTTATCATCAAAGAACAGACCGTTTAGACTTTTGTAACAGTCAATCTGTAAAATTTAGCTTCAAAATAAAACTAGATGAGAAACAATGAATAATCTAACATATTTTGAATCTAAGGTGGTTTTTGGAGAAGTATTTGACAAATCATTACTTCAGTACTTCAGGGTGAAAATGATCAAATTTTGAGAAGTAGGTGACTGTAGCATGGACTGACTTTGACTGCAAATTGTATCTAACTGTTAATCACATATAATTTCAGATTATTTGATTATGAATACTTCATCGTTACAATTAACATCTTCAGATTGCACATCCAGGCATCCTCATAGATATTAAGGGTGTTTGTGGTCAAGTTTGGCTAGTTTCAGGCCCAAACCGCTAATTATGGTTTCACAAGAAAACAAATTAAACCTGCCAGGTTGGATGGGTCTGACCAACCGGTTTTCATATTTTGATAGTTTAGATGGGTTTTTTTATAAAATTTTAAAATGATATATGTGTCAAGAATATAATTATACATAACTACATATTAAAAGAACAAAAATTAAATCAATTGAAAAAGTCAAACAATTGGTTTGGTGCAAACTATTGGTTGTCTGGTTCCAAGTTCCAAACCGTTGGCTTGACTATAAAACCGCCAAAACAGAACCTTGCTGAACCAGCTGACTTGCTTCGGTTTAAACGTCAGTCGATTTTAACAGTTAATAACTGGAATCAAGAAACATGTGTATCACCAGATAACAAAACTTAAGTAAAGAATACACACTCTGTGAGTCTGATGATCCATTGGTGTTAATCGAGCATTCTATGTTCTTGATCTCTCTCTCAATTGTCACAAATCTTTCAAGAACCTCAGGGGTACTCACAAACCTCACAAATCTACCACAAAAACAACCAACAAAACACACAGCAATCAAACAACCACCACCACCAATAGATCATTCAACAACAACAACAACATCAAACCTTTCAAGAGTCGATTTGGTGAACCAGCACGCAGAAGCAGGTGCAGAGAGAGTAATGGAGTAACCCCCTTTCAAAACCTCATCTTTCGCAAACTTAAGATGAGAAACAAAGGGTTCCAACAGCCCAGATGCAAGCTTCTCTTTGCAATCACCAGCACATATCACCAAGTCACATCTTCAAGATCATAACCCAAATGTTAAAAAGATGATCAATTCATCTTCCAAATGAACAAATTAGGGTTAGGGTACCTGGTTCTGGTGGGGGTGAGTTGAAACAGAGCATAATCAAGACGAATTCTTGAATCCATCGTTGTTCTGACTTCAATTCACCAGAAGATGATGATTATGGAAGCTTTACGGGTGATTCAGAACGAAAGAAGATGGAATTTAGGTGGGATATGACTTATGAGGGATTGCTTGAAAGTGAATCTTCCGCCATTGTTGGAAGTGGAAAAAGCAACCACTTTGTCGCAGCAACCACCTCAACTGCCGATATGCCATTGTCACATGCTCCATCGTTTTCGATGTTAGGTTTTGTATTTAATTTCAAGTTTATCCGAAACATGTTGGACCCAACAAGTTATTACCGAGGACGCTGCGAGGAGCCCGCGTCCAAGTCGACAAGTGTTTCATCAAAAACGTTGAAAGTTTGTGAGAGCGAGAGAGGGGCGGGAGAACGAGAATACCTCCCTCTCTGTCAGGACCAAAAGAGCGGGAGGTGCTAGCTTTTTGCTTTATTTTGTCCACCCTTAAAACGATTAAAGAATTACACACGAGTCATTTTTTACTTGAAATGTGTTTAGGAAAATAAATAAGAAAATCTAGTCCTTTAACCAACACATTATATAATAACATTTAATTGTGTGTTGTTTTTTGTTTCTTACATTATGTCAACGTAAGATTATGTGAATCTTGTGTCACGTCAGCGTAAAAAATTGATGCAAGAACATGTGAATCTTGCTCAACAACATTTAAAAAGAAACCTAAAAAACATTTTAATCATGTCAGCGCAAGAGCATGTGAAGTCCCACGCTCAAATGTTTACTGAGTCGAACTTTAATATGCATCAAGATGTTTAATCATATCTTTAGAGTGGAAAAAAGCAAAACTTAAATCTTCGAGTCAAGCACAAGATTGCTTAATCTAATCATTTGCAACCTAAATCTACACAGGCCCTTATGTTCGCCCCTGGGCCCTCACTACATCTTCCTTCAAATTTTCACATTTCATTATTATCATCAACTTTAACATTAATTATCGGTTCAACATTAAATAAATGAATAACTAGATGTGCATCAATGAACAATTAAACAAGAAAAAAAAAACATTCCAGTTTATTTTATTCAAATTTTCTAGTATTATGTATTGTACACTAGAAACTTAGTGTCTTATGTTGGTCGCAACCAAATATAACTTCCAAAGCTAGGTCGGGTCGGATTCGGTTTGGTGGGTCACACTGGCAAAGGGCTCTCCACCAGACTTCATAAGTTTTCTTCAACTTACTAAGAATAAGGAGGTGAAACTATAAGTTTTCAATTTTAGGTTCACAATATACACTTTTTTTACATAATTTAAGTCTCCTTCGGTGATAAGGTTAGTCGTTCTACAAGAAAGACATAATACTGAAACGTAACTCATAGATCAAATGTGATTAACAGCACAACATTGTAATGTTGCATACTTGCAACATCATATTGTTTGTCTAAACGAATCTTAATATTGTGCAAAATAATAAAATCCGCAGGTATAATGTTATGCATGATCAACTATGTGTATATATATAGGTCTATGATATTACATAAGAAACCATAATGGACCTAAGCCCATTTATACAATGAGGTTGAATCAACCATACTAAAGCCTTAACTAACATATTCTCTAATATACTGTTGGTTTAAGAAATCTTGATACCATGTTGCAGACAACTTGGGGATCCGATTAAGTGTTTTCCGATCAACATAGTACAACCCGAATTTGGGAGTGTACCCATGAGACCATTCGAAATCATCAATAAGTGTCCACACAAAGTATCCTCTTACATCGGCACCATCACTGTCAAAATGGTGTTTAATCTCAAGAGATTAAATGAGTAAAAAATATAGTAGCTTAAAGGAAACGAGTGTATTTTATTGCATAAAACCTCCTAAATTATTTTACTAGAAACACTAGATTATCATCAAAATAATACAATTATCATAATCATATTTGAAAGACAGTTTATAAATATATTTATAAACTTTAGACAGTGTATCAAGCCAACCCAACCCGAACCTATTTAGAACTGTACCAAAAGATACCCAACTTGGCCCGACCCGTTAGCCAGCGCGTTAACCCTGTGGAGCTCATTTTCCACCTCTACAAAAGTAAAATTGATATGATATGATTACCTAATTGCTTGGGCCAAAGAAGACAAGTACATATTGTGATATTCTATGCGCTTGTTGTCTTGAAGTGCATTCTCCATTTCATCTTCCACTATTGGTTCACTATACCCTACAACAGCATAACACATGCATTAAATCACCAAAATGATACAGCTCCTAATGTTTATCAAAGATTGACTTTAGAGGTCAAACAGGCATCATCTTTAACATTAAAATTTATATGAATAATGAACTCTAGCAGTTGCAACAAGACTTTGTAGAAAGTGTTACAGCTTATGAAAGATGCTGCAACCAGGAAGAGTTTGATGGTTAACTAATAACAACGGGTATTAAGTTTGAATATCTAAGCATCAAGATTGACCAAACTCAAAAAGTCAACATCACACTATTTTGGCATACCATTTTCAGTGACAAACATGGGCTTGTTGTCATATCTCTCCTTTAGATATTCAATCATTTCTCCAATGCCTCTTGGAACTACGTGCATTGTGTCTATGCCCATCTGTCAACATAACTAAACAAATGAAACAAACAAAAAACCAACAGTAAACAAGGGGCAAAAAGGGTAGTTCATAACCTACCGGATTACCAATTGGAACACCATCCCGTTCTTTAGGTGTATCCGCAAAGCCACTAATTGCTCGGTTTCCAGTTAAACTGCAACTAGAATGAATGCAATCTTTTGTATATGTGGTTGTGTAATGGTTGACACCAATAAAGTCAATACCATCCTTTATAAAGTTGCTTTCTGCAGTGGAAAATCTTGGCAGTTGATTTCCAAGATACTTGCGCATCTCCGAGGGGTAATCACCAAGAATTAGTGGATCCAACACCCTATTTAACAATAATAGAAACAAAATGTTTAGAATTTGATTGTAAAAAATCAAAAATATATGTATATAGATGACATACCAGCCGATATGGAAAGCCAAACCCCTGTTAGCGGCTTCTTGATCAAGATCATTATCTGTCAGAGGCTCGTACATCAAACAATCTACAACAATCCCAACTAACCCATCTTGTTTATGCTGCAAATACATTTATTTAGTCAATGAATATTCATGTTGTAGTATAAAAAGATCAACTTTAATGTCAGATGATTGCCTGATAATCTCTTCGGTATATATTCACAGCCTTTCCATGTGCTAATAACATGTTATGCACAACAATTAGAGGCTCGATGTCAGAATTTCCAGCTGAGCAATTGCCAAACGGTGGTGAACAACGTAAGGGTGGATACTTTGCGTTTTGGTAGGCGAATTGCGCAAATAAATTTGGCTCATTTATAGTGATCCAATGCTTCACTTGGTCACCAAAGTTTTTAAAGCATGTTTCTGCAAAGTGGACATAATCTTCCCTATAAAGAAAACATGATATCCAATGGGTCATTTTGTGTGTGTAGTTTTTCATTTATTTGAATTGAGCAGATGCAATGAGATCACTTATACTTACTGCATTAACGGGCTGAGCCAAGACCCATATCGATCTTCAAGTTCTTGTGGGAATTCAAAATGGTAAATCGTTACAAATGGCGTTATTCCTGCATTAGTTGGAATTATTACACTTGGAGTGTTAATTTTATAGTGATAGGTTTGATTCATTTACTTGTGGATGAGTCAATTGGTAAAGCTTTACCTCCATGTCAAATAAGTAAAATAAAAAAAAATTAACTAAAAAAGAAACATGTCAAATGCATGGAACTGTCCAAAGTATATTACAAATACATTAACCACCTAAATTGTTTTATTCAAAGAATAAGTAACTATTGAAAAAAATGTACTTAAAACACTAACTGTCAATAAAAATTTAAAAATCTTTTACCCAGAAAAAACAGGTCAACCCACCTGACTAGGTTTAATCTGTAAAAAAGAAGACTCATTTTGACCCATAACCAAACCCATCCATTTTTACACCTCTAGCTAATTTCCGTGAAGTCTAGGAATTAATGTAACACGCATTGCTGTATTACCTCTCAGTACCAGTTCGTTTAATATTTTCTTATAAAACAAAATCCCATTAGGATTAGCTTCACCAAATCTTCCTCCTGATACAACTCAAGAAGATCTTCAATCAAGAAAAAAAATAATGTGATTATTTAACAAAGTTTTAACCATTGTATCGTACTTGGAAGAACTCTTGCCCATGATATGGAGAAACGGTAAGCATCTACACCAAGAGATTGTATGATCTCAATATCTTTCTGCAGCGGTTAATAGTAAGAATAGACTGAAAATAAATAGTGAATATACGAATAAACGAATATATTGCAAACGGGGTGAGTAATGTGAACTTACTACATGATTTGCACAGTGTTTTTTAAACATTATAGCTCGATGAAATCTCATTGTATACTCGACAGTCGACACAGAACTTTAAAAAAAATCACAGGAAAGAGAAATAAAGTTATATAACAACTAATGACAAGAGTAAATTAAGGAAAATGAAAGTTACCACTTAACTAATGTTTAATACAGATTTACAAATCTAATACATGTTTTTCAGCAGATGGTCAAAGAATGTAATCATGCTTTAAACTCTTTGGCTGTGGATGTTTATCCAAACAGTTACACACATACACACATATACAAGTGTGTGTGCATACATTCACACATATATACGTACACATATACATAACATATACTATCAATGTTATCACTATCTTTAAATAAAGATTTTACTTTATCATTCCCAAAAAGAACCAGCAACATAACATTTCTTTTGACAAATCCTAAAGTTTCTATATATGAAATAAAAGCAGTGATCATCAGAGCCAAAACATAGATATATACCAGGTACCGATGGTAGTGATCATCAGCTATGAATCCATTTTCACCATTCTCAATGTTGCCTACACATTGAAGAAACAAAACAAAGTAACCACAATTAACTAAGGCTGTTCAACTGTCCAATGTTCATGTTAAGTTAATCGAACCGAAATCAATCTCTGTGAATCCTAACCTAAACAAGAAAAGCCCCAATAGATCAGTTTCTTGGTTTCATAATATAGTACAAAGATTAACCCTTTCAAGCTAAAGATGTATTAGAACAGCCAAATTGAGATCAAGACTGTAAAGATTACCTTGTGAGAAAGCAAAAGCATCCCAATTGTTGAGACTTTTACCATCTTCAAGATATGCACCTTCAATCTGCAACACAACATTAATCATTAGTTAATTGATATCCAATATGTGAGCAATCAGAAAATTGAAAAAGAAAAGAAGAAGAAAACAGAGTATGGAATACTTGATAGGAGGAAGTGGAGACACCAAACAGAAACTCATCAGGGAAATCTGATCTTTTTATAATTTCTCCATTGATGGATGGCTGAGTTGCAAGAAGAAGCAGCAGCACAAAAGCAAGCACCATGTCCTGTAGGTTGTTATAATTGGAAATAAGTCGAACCCTTGTGCTAAATCTTTTAAAATCCTTTAACATTCGTTTCAACTTTCGATTCGTTTAACTCAAAATAAATTAAGAAATTTAGAAAGTTAAGACAAGGATGTATAATAATGAGTAAATTTTACGGAACCAGTTATATCTAAATCTTGGATTTGTTCATTAATCTTTAAACTTTGCATGTATGCTCTTTAATATTTATTTTTTTTCTTTTTTAGTCAAACATCCTAAATTTTGTAAAATTTAAATTTTAAAAAGCGGTATTTTTGTCTTTTTATTTTTAAATAGTTTTTATTATGGTTTATTCCTCCTTTGCTCCTATAGTCATTTATAGAAAAGAACTCAATAGGTATATAGAGTTAGAGTTGTTTTATATTCCTAAAACATTTGGCTATTCATCTTTAACATACAAGTATTTGAGAGTATAAAAGTTATAATCACATTATACCGTATGCAGTCTTCAAAGTTGTCCTAATAGACAGACATCTCACATTATAAATCGACATCCTACTATACGTCTTGTATAGCACCATACGCGACGTATAGGGTCGAAGATACTGAAAACAAGAACAATTTAGGGTGGCTGTTAGAGCCCTATATAGTCATATACAACCCCCTATACGACACATATAGGGTTATACGACATGTATAGCAATTTTTGACACTTACGACAATGAAAAATTCAGGGGGTTGTTAGAGGGGTTATACGCTCTCGTATAATGCTATACGACCCGTATAGAAATTTGAGATGTTGATTTAAAATTTTAGGATGTCCCAATAACCACATCCTAAATAAAATATTAATTATCAATGATCTTTAGTCCAACTAGTTAAGGTGAGGTACCCATAAATATGTAAATAAGTAAAGGTCATGGGTTCAAGTCTCACTCAAAGCATAAAGCTCAGAATTGAGTCAGGGAGTTTTCTAAGCAATGAGTTTCCTCCCGAGGGGGTTAGGAGTGCAGTCTCGGCTGGAAAACGAATAGATGGACCCGATTAAGATAACACATATCCTCCGAAGTAGGATCGTATATTTGTCGTTAAAAAAATTAAAATATTAATTACCTCCATTTTCATGGGTGAGGATTCCAACAGCCATCATTCCAAACATAATGATGTAAACTGGTTTTGAGTTCATTGTACTACGATTAGAAGCATTAGCATTTAAACCCTAATATATAAATGTTTTAAAAACAAAAAAAAAAAAGAAGAAGATAGATTTACCCTTTTATTAACACTTGAATTTAATAAAAGTTAAGGTTTTGGACTAAAAAAAAGAGTATTTAAAGGTTAGAAACAATATCTACAAGTTTTAAAAATCAAGAACTAAATTCAAGATTTAGATAAAAGCACGAGGACCAACCGTAAAATTTACTCGATAATAATTATCAGTATATAAGTATTTATTTTACACTTAAAGTAGAAATTTATAAATAAGAAGTTTGATTAGACTTGTGATATAAGCTCGAGCTCTTTAAGAGCATTCAAAAACATTATTTTTTATTTTTATTTTCAATTAAATAATATTTTTTATATATTTATTATTATTATTATTTTTTTATTCTTTACTCATAACTACTTTTAAAAGTACTGAAAATTTTATATGGGTGAACAATGTTTTCTCAAATATAAGAATGAAAAGTAACATTTTTTTTCTCCACTCAACTATCTCTTTTAATATATAACATATACTCACACAAAAATATAAAAACCCACTATTAATACTCTAAATTGTGTTTGATTTGAGCTTCAGTGAGCCGATCTCTTGTGGCTTTACGCCCTATAGCAATTGGATGAGCGCTCTAATTTGAAAATTCAATCTCTACTTGTTTTCACTCAAGATTTTATCATATAAAATGAAATATACTCTATGCCAATTAGAAGTTGATGAACAAGTCTATGTTTTAGCAAACCTCTCATCACATAACTGACAACATTATTATGCTGAAATTCTCTAACTGGTCCATGTGTTAGTGAACCTTTCATCACTTTTTTTCTGATCGGCAAATGTGTGACACTGCTTCGGAGGATAGGTGTTATCTTAATCGGGCTCATCTATTCGTTTTCCAGCAGAAACCGCACCCCCAAACCCCTTAGAAGAAAACCTATAGCTGAAAAAACCATCTGTCTTAACTCTAAACATTTTCCTCAGAGTGAGACTTGAACCCATGACCTCTTTATATTTACATCAATTGGGTTAAGGATCATTGGTGAACTTTTCATCACTTAATTGTTAACGTTATTATGAAGAGTATTAGCAGTATTGCATATTTTTTAAGTTTTACTTTTGCAATTCCACCACATGTTAGTTTTAGTACCAATCTTCGCAAAGAGTAGCTTGTAATTTGTCATGTGACGTAGGTTAGTTGGATATTTTTTTTAATTCATCTTCTGTCAGTTATGCTAGAACTTAATCTGTAATGACGTCACCCATTACCTCACCGGTGTCCGCTGTTAAAACAAAATCCATTGTTGGTATTTCCAACTATAGTACCCGAGTTCAAATCCCATTTGCTCCTTATATTAAATAGAGTAGGTTGCATCTTTAAATTACAAAACATTATTGGCCTAATAAAGAGGCATTCCCCAGTCCCCACATAGCGTTAACTTTTAAAAGAGACCCTTTTTGAATTTTAATTTTTTTACTTAAATTCTTTGATTTTTTTATTATTTATTTATTTTATTATTCTACCCCTTTATTCTTTTATTGATTTTTTCAAGTGTTTATTCATCTATTAAAAGTTTACAAATTTCTTTTTACTCATATACTCAATACCTAATTACGTTTAGACATAGATTGTGATCATATGTTTTTAAATTATACTTGATTTTTTAATACATAATATTCTCTTAAATACTGAACATAATCCTGGGACATGCTTAATTTTAAGCAAATTCGTCCCATCGTGAAGCGTGGGTCATTACCCTCTCTATTTATAAACATTCCGAACAAAAACTCTTGACCCAGTTCTTTTCTTTTTTAACTTCTACAAAAACTAACACCTTTAATAATCAACATTAATTGCTAATATTAAGGGCAAATAGTGTTGAGTAAATCCTCTTTCTTTCTTTTTTTTTAACAACAAATGTGTGATCCTGTTTCAGAATATAGGTGTTATCTTAATCGGGTCCACCTATTCGTTTTCCAGTCGGGACCGCACTCTCAACCCTCTCAGGAGGAAACCTATTACTGAGAAAACCTCCTAACTCAACTCTGAGCATTTTGCTTTGAGCAAAACCTATTCCCAGGGTGTGACTGCTGACATTATTGTTATTCAAAATCGAGCAGAGCTATATTTAGACGTATTTATCTACATTTCGATATGAATATTATTCAGAATCGAGCAGAGCTATATTTCGATGTAAATTTTATTTAAAACTGAACCGGGTCAAATATAATATATTTTTATGTCTTATTTTCCTAAATTTAATTTCGTGTCTCTCGACGTTCGTTATTACAAGAACATAACCGTTTTTTATTTTCGATTATATTATTGCAACGCGTGTTTTTATTGTAAGACAATTGACATATATAACAAAACAAACAGAAATATCCGAACCCTTTGACGCTCAGAAAAAATGAATCATGGTCCCATGATTATTAAGTATTATTTTATCATTTTCACCTTTACAAGACACGAGGACAGCAACAAAATCTTATTATGACAATACGCCAAAGGACAATTTTTTATCAAGGATATTTTCAGACCAATAATTAGTACTTACACAGTTACACCAGTTGAACCACATGAACAAAACACAAGAACATAAGAGAAATGATGAAATTACTAACACATTGTACAAGTATCCTGCATTATATATATCTTTAATGCATCTGCTTTTCTTAGCACCATAAGATACAACACATAAAAAATCACAACTTACAACACAATTATTTGTTGGAAAAGATCTTTATGAGTCAGCTTTATTGTGCACCAACTTTGATAGTCTGATTGCTGGAGTTTGGGTGTTATTTTTCAAGAAATCTTGATACCATTTTGCAGACAATTTAGGGATCCGATCAAGTGTTTGGCGATCGATGTAGTATAATCCAAATTTGATTCTATACCCGATAGACCATTCGAAATCATCCATCAATGTCCACACAAAATAGCCCCTTACATTGGCACCATCCCTGTAACATGCGTGCTTATGTTAAGATGAGTCAAAATAGAAAAAAGTCAACTGATTTATATGATATGATCACCTTATTGCTTGGGCCAAAGATGACAAGTACATTTTGTGAAATTCTATTCGCTTGAAATCTTGAATTGCATCTTGAACTTTTTCTTCACCTTGAGGTTCAGAATATCCTGTGGAATCAATACACAAATATTAAATCATGAAAATCTGCAGCTCGTTTTTCAGTTTAAACATTGACTTTAAAAGTCAATGTTGCTACTTGAGTGAACGCGCCCGGCGCCTCGACTACCTACAGTATTAGGAATTTAGGATTGAGCGTGACACATGACAAGGATACATTTCAAGTTACATAACTTCATCATTTTGCATATCATTAAACCATCAAAAGCTGTTAGTTTCTATGTTCCAACTTCCAATACTAAAGGTTGACTTCAAATATCTAATGGAAAGTTTGCAACTCCAAATTTATTATTAAAAGTTTGGTGTTTAATTAGCAACAATATCCATGTCAAAATCAACTTCTGTGTATGAGAAATTAAAGATTGACCACATTCAAAAAGTCAACAGTTCAGTTCTTGACATACCATTTTCTGTGATAAACATAGGTTTGTTGCCATATCTCTTCTTTAAGTATTCTATCACTTCTCCAATGCCTCTTGGAACTACCTTCAGTGATCCAATGCCCGTCTGTCACCATGATTAAACGACAAAACGAATAAAAAATGAACGAATTAAGAATGACAGAAAACATAGTAAAATAGGGGCAAAAAAGAGGTTTTTCTACATACTGGTTCACCAATTGGTAGACCATCCCGTTCACTAGTTGTATCCAAAAATCCTTTGATTGGTCGATTTGCAGTTACACTACAATTAGAATGAACACAATCTTTTGCATAAGTAGTTGAGTAATGGTTGACTCCAATGAAGTCAATGCTGTTCTTCATAAAATCTCTTTCGGCACTGGAAAATTGTGGCAGTTGATTTCCAAGAATTTCACGCATTTCCGAGGGATAATCACCAAATGTTAGCGGATCCAACGCCCTGTTTAACAATAATAATAACAAAAACTTGATAAAAATCTGAATTTAATTTTGAAAAGTCAAAATATGCAAATGTGATTACCAGCCAATAGAGAAAGCCAGACCCCTTTCGGCAGCTTCTTGATCAAGATCACTATCTATCAAGGGCTCATACATCAAACAATCTACAACAATACCTATCGACCCACCTTGTTTAGTCTGCACATACGTTTCTCCAGTCAACGGATTTTCAACATATAAGAAAAAAGTCAACTTTAAGGTCAATATATTACCTGATAATCTCTTCTGTATAGATTCACAGCCTTTACATGTGCTAATAACATGTTATGCATAACAATAATAGGCTCAACGTCGGAATTTCCAGCTGGACAGTCGCCAAATGGTTGTGAACAACGAGCAGGTGGATATTTTCCACTCTGGTAAGCAAATTGTGTAAACAAGTTTGGTTCATTGATAGTGGCCCAATGCTTCACTCGGTCACCAAAGTTCTTGAAACACGTTTCTGCATAATGAACATAATCTTCCCTACAACAAACCATCACAAGTTTAAAACCAACAAGTTTGGCTTTTGTTTATGTGTGTCTTTTGGAAGGCAATTTTATGTTTATTTGAACTGAAATATGAAATGATTTCTTTTTACTTACTGCATCAACGGGCTGAGCCACGACCCATATCTATCTTGAAGTTCTTGAGGAAAATCATGATGGTAAATTGTTACAAATGGTTTAATTCCTGCAATTTAGTTGCAACTTTATTGCTAATGCGCGTTAGTTTTAAGTTTAAGCGTTTATGTAACGAACATTGCAATATAATTACCTCTGAGTACGAGTTCATCCAAGATTTTGTTATAAAACATAATCCCTTCTGGATTAACTTCACCAAATCTTCCTCCTGATACAGGCTCATACAGCACAAGATCTTTGATTAAAAAACGAAAATATTTAGTCCTTTTTAACAGTTTTTTTTTTGTTGCATAACTTACTTGGAAGAATTCTTGCCCAAGATAGAGAGAAACGGTAAACATCTACACCAAGCGACTGTATGATCTCAATATCTTTCTGCAATGGTAGATTAATTAGATTCACTAGTTTCACAGTCTTGAAAGTAACACTTCCAAAGTTCTAATAAATAGTAAAAATTTGTACACAGTTAAAAACATAGATACCAGATATTGATGATAATGGTCATCGGCTACGAATCCATTATCACCATTTTGAATGTTGCCTACACATGGAGAAGCAGAACACAGAAACATTCAAAGAAACCAATTAACATTAAAATTAACCAATAAAACCAAATTTATATGTAAATCAAAGTGTTTTTACCAGGGAAAAGAGAGAATACATCCCAATTGTTGAGACTTTTACCATCTTCAAGATATGCTCCTTCAATCTACAACACCATATAAGAAAACTAAAAATAATAAAAATAAAAAAATAAAAAGGAAATAAAAAAGAAAGGCAGAACATACTTGGTATGCTGATGTAGCAACTCCAAATAGAAACTCATCTGGGAAATCTGATCTTTTTATGCTTTCTCCATGAGCCAAAAGCAAGAAGCAACATAAAAGCATCCATTGGAGCTTACTATAAACATATGAAGTCACAAACTTGCAGCATCTTCTTTGATATTTTCCCATCTGAGCAGCGACAGACGCAGGAATTTTTTTCATATATTTTTTTAATTTTTAATGCTCGATATCTATCAACTTAGATTACATATTTTTCGAGTCGGGTCAGACTATTTTAAAAATTCAAAACCTAGCATTATTTAAATTTAATATCCTCTAACTAACTGTTCCATGACTTAAAGCTATTTAAATAACTTATAATACATAGTTTCATAACCATGTTTAAACCACTTCTTTCTTGATTTCCTATTCGTTTTTTTTTTAAAAACAAGCATGACTTTATAAAGATTATGAAAAGCCGAGTGCTTTTTTGACATGAGTAAACAAAAACTTAGATAAATAATATTATCATGCACTTAAAACAAATAATGAACCAATTCGAAAATTCGATAAATCATCAATAACGACAAATCGTAAACATTTTTTAAAAGATGTGGCCAAAGTGTAAGTAACAAAAGTTCATAGCCAGATTTGACATTAAACCCAACGTTATCATCTTCTTTACCCGTATCAGCGACCCAAACCCGGTTACGACCCGATTTGAAAATTGACCCGATCGACTGCATTTTTACCCAATATTACGTCAAACCCACATGCGATATACCATCAATCGACTATCCATCAACATATAATATGACATTAATTTAATGTTAGGATAAAACTTACCTCAATCGCGTGATTGAATCTTGGATGAACTTGATCACTTGTTGAAGCGTTTATTTCACTTGACATTAGTAGCAGATTTCGACATTTATACGTAAAACTATGTTAGTTATGCTATCTACTACTTGATATGAAAAGATAAGTGGAAGAGCATACCTACTAAACTTATCGTTAAAAGTAGACTATAGAGTGAATTAGGTTACTATCCGTTTATTACAAAGGTTGAATAAATAAAATATTAAATAATTATTAATAAAAATTAATGAATTATAAAACGATTTTTTAATATAAGATATGATTGATATTACGTACGAGTGATAAAATGACGATATTATTTTTTTTTAACTTTTGTTTATTTTTTTTGTTTTTCTAAAAAAAAAGTTGGCTTTTAAACAAATTGTTTCAAAACAATCCGTTTTTAAAACAAATGTCATTTTTAATTATTTCTTTATTATAACTTTGAAATTTAATTAATTTTGTTTCATAAGAATTTTATTTTTTAAAAGTCACAGGTTTTAAAATATATTGTGTTTTTTAAAAGTTTGATATTTTAAAAAAAAATTCTTATTTTATAAAAAAATTATTTCTTTACAAATTGCATTTGTAGAAAGATCTTTTTTTTAATTTAATAAAAAATATTTTTAACATGAAAAGAATTAAAGAATATCATTTGTAGTTAATATGATATTTATTAGGAGAGAGAAACAACAAAATAAAATTTAGGGGCTCTAGAATTATAACAAATGACCTACAAAAACTTCTTTTGTTAGTATAGATAGATACAAAGATACCAAATTTAACAAGATTTTCTATTTAAAACATGTTTAATTGTTTACTTTTATTTTTTGTTTATTTAATTGTAGTGTTGAACATTTATTTTTGCCAATTCTCATGTTTTAGGGCGTTTGAAAACTAGACCAGACCAGTCGCATACGAAATTGCTATGAGGTTGGCCAAACGTGCACTCTTTGAATTTTTGGTATATATATATTTGAAAACATCAAACCAAATCAATTCAAAGTGGATAAGGAGAGAACTTTTAGAACATCATAATCGCTATACGTAACTAGATGTTTGAATTGGACTTGGTTATTCAAGACAAAACTAGTGGATCAAATTAGATGAGAAAGTGGTTTGCTATGAATTGGTTTATTTGTGTAAGAATTGAGTTAAAAGGTTTATAGATTCTTGAAGAGGTTCACTTAAGAGTTTGTAATTATATATCTATAAGATGTAGAATAGGACTAAGATTTGTTCATGGACAATATGGGATGCATTTGAATGGGATTAGATGAAGAAAATAAAAGAAATAAACACTCGTAAAACTTTAACCTGAGATTTTTTTAGGCACATACATTTCCTAGACAAACTAGAATGTTAAAATATCATGGTTTTGATTTTACACCGGTCGAAATAGTGAACGAAGTTCAGATGTTAATTTAATTCTCTATCTAATATTTGAATCACTAAAATCTTAAAAAATGGGTAGCATTGATTAGTTCGAACGACTGTTTACCAGTAATGTTTTGTTTAAGAAAACCGAAAATGAACGTCAGAAGGTTTGATTACTTCAAAAAAATCATTCGAAATATTTAATCAACAAAAAATAACATCTCAAATAAGAATGTATAAAGTTAAATTACTAATTATATCTTCATCTATATCTATATATCTATATATAATACTAAAAGAGTAACCTAGGAGACACTTGACACATTTTTAAGCCTCCTAAGTTTATTTTTTCCGCCTCTCTCTCCTCTTGAATAATGACCTAAATTAAAAAATATTAAATAATTTTAATTCTTTTTTAGAATAAATTTTTTTAATAAATTAAGAAAGATGTATTTTTATTAATGTTATTTTTAGAAAACAATTTTAATACAATTAAATGTTTTTTTCTAAAACATCTAACTTTTTTTAAAATATAAAATATTTTAAAATTAGTATTTTTGAAAATTAATTTTTTTATTAACTAAAAATAATTAAAATTCGGAGTTATAATAAATAATTTTAAAAAATAAAATTTTTAATACGGTTTGTTTTGAAAAAGATATTTAACTTTTTTTGGAAATAAAGTTTAAAAACAAAAGTTTAAAAATTGATATCATTATTTTATTACTTATAATTATTACTCATACGTAATTTTAATCATATCTTATTTTAGATTATCATTTTATACTTCACAAAATTTTATTATATTTAATATTTTATTTTTTCAACCCGTATAATACACGGGTTTACTAAAGTTAGTATTAAATAAATAATAATCAACAACTAATTAGAGATATTATGAACATTTATAGCTCGATCCAACCCGATTCAATACTATATCTCTATATTTGATTACAGAGTCAAAATAATTCGAAATTGATCTAATTATTGCACATAATTTTTCAGTTTATATTATTTAAATTTTAATTTCTTCATACTAATATCCTCACACCACTCAATATCTAACTCACGATTTGACCCGTCAAAAGTATTCCTTTTAAGCCTAAAAAAGACAGTTTTTTTTTACCTGTATATTTCATTATAACAATAAACAAAAGTTAAGGTCAATCTCTGTCAAGTGTCGGTTTATACTTGAAAGAGCCTATTTTTACGCATGATCAGCTTTATGGCATATTGTCACAAGTTAAGAGTAAAGATGGATTGAATCTTTTAGTTTTAGATAATGAGTATAAACCTACTAATGTTACTATAAATGTAGTTTACAATGATGTTTTTGCTCATTTGTGATCTTATAATAAAAAATTGTTATGTCTTATTTAATATGTAACACACTTGATTTTATTTTTACTTTTATGTTATTTAATAATTAACTTTTCATACTTCTGTGGAATACACGGGTAACTAAAGCTAGTACTCTAATAAAAGAGTAACTTTGGACGACACGTGGCAGCACCACAATCATGCTCACTACAATTTTCCCGCATTTCTCTCTTATTAAATAATTACCTTAATTACTAATAATATTATTTAATACTTTTTTTGATTTAACAAAAAATTTAAAAACAAAATTTTAAAAAGTTTTATTATTTATATTCCTTTCTCATATGTAATTTCAGTCATATCATATCTTAAAATATCATTTATAATTAATAAATTTTATTATATTAATATTTTATCTATTCAACCCGTGTAATACACGGGTTTACTAAAGCTAGTTTTATATAAAACACTTCCATAATCCACCATAATAATAATAATTAAAAAAAACCAAAATCAATTTTGCTAATTATATTTTACATAAAATATAATTATAAATATTTCTTACACCAAAAATTCACAATCATATCCTATGACCCACCTTCCCTTATATTATCTCATGATTCACATGTTCTCATATAAAAATTTATCAAGAAAGTGACGTGACGAGTACTACGTGTATTATGCACCCAACGACGTTGTCCACTACTTCATCAAGCATATTGTATTTTAATTACAAGTTATTGAATATTATGATTCCATGCACGTATAGTAGTTATAATTAGTGGAGTAGGTTAGTGGATCATTATGTTAATTTCATGTGTTTGTTTCGTAGCCTATAAAATGGATGTGTATTCTATGAATGAAAGAGGAGAAAAGTGAAGTAAAAGTTTATGTCTTTATTCTCTCATCTTGTTCTTTGGAGCCTAACCCACTCAACGGATCCATTGGGAGATTGACCATCTCGAATCGGTCTCTATCAAGTACACACCACCATATTCAGATCAATTATTATTGATCTTGATTAACCAATAATATGTCCTTGAAATACTTTAATTACAAAAATACACAAAAGAATTACAAGTTTCTTGCACAAAATCTTTTATATAACATCTTTTCTCAATAATCTTTTGTCTCTTGATCCATTCTGATCTACAAGAACACTATTATTTGCTAAAAAATTCTTATACCATCTTGCAGAAAGCTTTGGCACCCGAGTCAGTGTTTGTCGATCGACATAATATAACCCGAACCTCACATTGTAACCTTGCAACCATTCGTAGCCGTCCATCAGCGACCATACAAAATATCCACGGACATCCGCGCCTTCTCTGTTGTGTAAAACAGCACTGATAATGGTACACTTTGACTTTTCTAGATTCAAAATTGACATAAATTAAGATTTAGGGTGAACCTCATAGCCTTGGCTAAAGAAGCAAGATATAATGTGTGGAATTCGACCCGTTTGACATCATTCACTAGCTCGCTAACTCGTTGTTCCTGCAAGTCGGGTGAAGAATAGCCTGCAAAAGAAGTGAAAAAATTGGAAGCAAGGCTAATAACATAGTCAATAGTCATAAATTGTTTGACTTGTAATCTGTGACGCTTACCATTTTCGGTAATAAACATGGGTTTGTTATTGTATCGAATCTTGATAAGGTTAACAATCTCCTCCATGCCTCTAGGAACAACAAATAAATATTCTAATCCAGTCTGTTTGCACAATAAAGATAAACATTGTTATGATCAGCTAGAAGAGAACATATGTTGTTGGACCAAATTAAGCCAAAAATCAAGATTTCCTACTTGTTCACCAATAAATACACCATCACGCGCTTTAACTTTGTCCACAAAACCTTGGATTGCTGAATTTCCAGTTGCAGTGCAACTAGAATTGATACAATCCTTGGCGTATATAGCTGAGTAATGGTTGATGCCAATAAAATCAGTACTGTTCTTCATAAAGTTCTTTTCTTCAAGGGAGAAAGTTGGTAATTTGCTTCCAAGATATTTGTGCATTTCTTCAGGGTACTCTCCAAATATTGAAGGATCAAGTGCCCTGTTTGATGGTAATAATTTGAACAAATATTATAATTTATAATTGTTTCTGTATTGTTTCTCTATATTTAGTAACTAAGGGGATGATATAAATTCTAGAAAATATATTACCAGCCCACATTGAAAGCAAATGCCCTTTTGGCAGCATCACGATCAAGCTCATTATCTGTTAGTGGTTCATACATGAAACAATGCACAACAAGCCCAATTAATCCACCTTGTTTAGGCTGCACATAACCATCCAAAAAGGTAAAGTTGACAATTAAGGTCAAATGGACAAATCTTAAACTTCAAAATTGATACTTATTTCACTAAGATATCATTTGCAGTATCATAGAGATCAATGTTTTCATGCCATTATCAAACTATTCAATCAAAATCTAAAGAGCTCATGAGAATTATAGATGATTAGTCATCTGTCAAAGTGGATAATTGCCTGAAAATCTTCATGATATAGTTTGGCTGCCCTGCCATGGGCCAGCAACATATTGTGCATAGCCATGAGCGGCTCGACATCAGAGTTTCCATGAAGACAATTGCCAAAAGGCTCTGAACAACGTGACGGTGGAAAGGTCCCTTGTTCGTACGCCAACTCTATGAACATATTGGGTTCGTTGATAGTAACCCAATACTTAACTCGGTCTCCAAAAGACTTGAAACAAATTTCTGCCAAATATAAAAAGTCTTCCCTGCCAGTAAGATACAAAAACATATATAAGCTAAGAAACATCTAAGTACTGAAGTAACTATAAAGATATGGCCTTTTACTATTTTAAACATACTGCATTTCAGGGTTAAGCCAAGACCCGTATCTATCTTCAAGTTCTTGAGGTAAATCATTATGGTTAAGGGTCACAAATGGTTCGATTCCTGTATCATTTTAGTCAAAGATTCATCAATCAGCTATAATACACCAAACAAACACCTACTTTTTAAATTTAATATTTAACTCTCA
The DNA here is from genome assembly GCA_025506505.1 of Flaveria sonorensis. Taxonomy (NCBI): domain Eukaryota; kingdom Viridiplantae; phylum Streptophyta; class Magnoliopsida; order Asterales; family Asteraceae; genus Flaveria; species Flaveria sonorensis. The sequence continues at coordinate 9,795,683 of CM046433.1, read as the reverse complement.
ACTCATGGCACCTTTAAGAATCAAATTGTCAATGATCTTGTTATAGAAAATAATGCCAGCAGGGTTAACTTCCCCAAATCTTCCTCCTGATCATCAACAACATAAGCAAAGTTGAAATTGTATTGAATTGCATTAAGGGATAATAAGATTAGATGGAATACTTGGGAGTATTCTAGCCCATGAAATTGAAAATCTGTAAGCATCTAAACCAAGGGAATGCATTTCTTCGATGTCTCCCTGTTAAACAAAACAAAATTCAAATAACTAAAGGGACTTAAATACAAAATATGAAAGAATATAGATAGATGAAGAGTAATGAACCAAGAACATATGATAATGATCATCTGCAACATCTCCATTCTCTCCATTTTCTGCACAGCCTAAAGAAAATGACAGTGAATAATGAATATGGTACTGGAAATCAAATTCAATTGTTAGTGTTACAAACAATGATCAGGGAATCGATGATAATAACCTACGGAATGACAGAATACATCCCAATTGCTTAAGGATTTATCATCTTCAAGATAAGCTCCTTCAACCTGCAAGAATTCATGTGTTTGAGTGATGAATATGTGTGAATATGAGCAAGAAAGGGGGAGTGGAAAGGTGGGAGATTGACTTGATAAGCGGAAGTAGCGGCTCTGAATAGAAACCCGGGTGGGAAATCGGATCTTTTGATGTGGGTTGCTTCGTTTTGTGCTGATTTGGATCCTCTATCGCCATTGATGGAGGCTTCAAGAAGTGGAAAAGAAGCAGAAATGAGGAATAAGAAGAGAAGATTGGTGAATGATTTTGATTTCATACCGAACTTTTGGAACAAGTGGAATTGTTTCATTCATTAGTGTATTTATCATATTTATTCTTCAGTATTAGTTTATTTAACTATTTATAGTATTTTGAGTAAGTGGTATACTCGTCGATAAAAAGTTGTTATTTCTATTTATGTGTCTGGTAGTGGGCAAGTATTCACCCTTTGGTTATTGGGTTTGTTAGTGAGTAATCGGATATGTTCGTTAGTGTCTTAGAAAATACCAGTTGGATATACGCGTTAATATCCGTCAAAATTATAACACTACGTCAAAACCAAACAAAATTCAACCTAGATTAAAGACTTAAAAATATGAAATAGACTAGATTACTATAATATGATGCTTTCAAGTAAGAGTTAGGAGATTGAATTGACGATTAGGAATTAAATTTGGAATAATTGATTAACTTAGAATAATATAATATAATTAAAATAAATAAATAATATAATATAATTAAAATAAATAAAAAATATTTCAGGTAGGGTAAATGAGTATGCATTATCGGGTAAATGGGTTTAACCACATGAACACTTATAAATTTATATCTGTATAGTTATTAACGTATAAATAATAGATATATAAATACTATATTTGCAAAATACTAAATTTTTACTTTTTCAAGTTGTGTATAACAATTGAAGTAATTTATTATATTTATTTATGGGACCCGAACGTAGACACATCCATTATAAATCAACACCCACGGAATTTTATGCGGGTCGTATAGCTCTATACCCGTCGTATAAGGGGTCGTGTAATCCTATACGGAACGTATAACCCCTCTGACAACCAGTGTTAAATTTTGATATATGAGTTATAGAGGATTATATGGGTCGTATAGAAGGTCATATGGGCTATATGAGACTATAACCCTCTAGCATCCCCTAAATTTTCTTTGTTTATACGAGACAATAGAGAGAGTCAATTTATAATGATGAGTGCTTTGATATTAAAATTATTGTCATACTAAAAATAATAAAATGGTTAAAAGTTGGTGACGGCTATGAAATAGATAAGGAATCAGACGACTAGGCATGCTACACATTTGTAACCGTTTATGGGTCTACAACCACATGTCTAACTTTCATATTTCATATTTCATATTTAGGTCGTTTAAATTGCAACAATGAATTTTTATCATATAACCTAGCGGGATGATAGGGACAAAACAGACCCCAAAAACACTTACAGCCCCATAAAGTTGTCACCAATTAAAATACTATCATATCTATCAAAATAAAAAGTCAAGACAGAAAACTTATTCTAAAGCTAAAAGAAATGCCAATTAACCAAATCTAGATAACGTAGGCCGGTGGTTATCTTTTTGTAGATTATTCTAATGTGCATTACCTAAAGCAAATTATTGAAGATACGTTTAATATTATAATAAAAAGGAATAACCATCAACTAGTAAACATTGACAAAAAAAAATAATAAATAAATAAATAAACAATTGCAATTCACCAAACAATACCATCAGCACCAAAAAGAAAGACCAACTCATCAACAATAGGTATTTATTCGTAGGAAAACAAAACAAATTGCAATTAATCGATCTTTTGAGTTAATTACATACATAATAATGTGATTTGGATGATCTATGCAAGCTCTTAGGTGATTTAAGTGTATCGAAATTATTTAGTATAATTAGATTTATGAAAGACCAAATAATTTCAATTTTGTTACGAGTTTAGATATTAAAGTTAACTTTTCACTGTATTTCAACAGAAAAGTTAACGAAAATAACAAGTTTAGATACTAATATTTCATGTTATCTGACAGATCGAAAAGTTATCAAAAATTAACATTAATACAAAAACTCGTTACAACATTAAAAATTATCATCTATACCGGTACATTTTTTTTTGCTTTAACCTAATTAAAAATGCTACTTAACTTAAAACACATGGGTCATGCATTTGTGTGATTCACTGGAGAAAAATTCATGCAAACGCTAAAAAAGCATTTTAGGTGTTTGGGGTTTACAAGAAATCAAAGTTTTAGGCGCGTAGCTTATAGAAAAGCTCAAAAAATCTCTAAATATGTTCGCATGCAATGATTTGGTATGTGGAGAAAAAAATTCATACCGTGTTTTATATTAGACGTGGTACTTTACATTCACTCATTGGTATCCACCGGACCACCAGTAATTATCTTCATTATTAAGGTCTCACTAATCATAGCAAGGAAGCTAGATAACACATCTCACTAAATTGGTAGTGATCACCAATTCTACATCTTACTAAGTTTGTAGTAATCATTAATTTAATATCTTACTAAATTGATAGTGGTGATCATCACAATCGTCTTAGTGATAATAGTGACCACAATTTCACTTTCTCCCTAATCTTTATAGTAATTTTCTCTTACAAATCTACATAAGTGTCAAATAGAAACGTTACAAAGAAACTCACAAACGCTTCTCAGCTAAACATGGGTGTTGAACTAGTATACTACAATATCTCTCAAATACTTCTCCTCTTGCATCTCTATGATCTTTCTTGACGCTTTAAGCATAATATCATTTAGGATATATATTGTTTTAATTATGCCTAAAAGTTACCATTTGTTGGATTAATTTATTTTACCAATTTAAATTGTTTGAGATGGAAGTACACAACTGAAATATGAATTTCATATAAAGAAAATGAAAAGAAAAAACCACAAGAAAACTTATAATGAAAATTTTTAGAACTTCAAATGAAGATAACTGAATAAAATTAATATTCTATTTATCTAAGCACTAAACCTAAAAATGTTAGCGAAACATTGTATCTTTTATATATAACAAAAGGTTAGGGTTGGCATAACAGGTCAGACACGACACGATAAGACACGATGATCTGATATGTCAGACACGAACACGACACGAAAACTTATCGTGTCATTTTTTTAAAACACGAACACGAACCTGTTAAGAAACAGGTTACATGAAATGACCTGTTTAGGAACAATGTAATATCACATATTTTGTATACCTTCCATAGACTCAACCTCATCATCTTCAATATCTATATTTTGTGAACTATTCTTTTCTAAGTCAACTTTAATACAATCAGAATTCATCTACAACATATAACAAGTTGCTAAGAACATTTAACAATAAATGTAAATAATAACAACAATAGAGATAAATAATAACAGTAATAGAGGTGTGTGTATGAAAGATTAACTAAAAACAGAATTGAGATGGTTATGTTAGAGTGTTAGTGTGTTACCAGTGTAGTTGTGGTACCGAGCCACCGAGGTTGCGATGAAGGTTGTGTCCGTCAGTCCATCGTCACGTCAAGGAGGGATGGACGATGGTCAATTGGTGGTCGGTGGTATCAATCGTGGCCGGTGGACAGGTGGTCTCGATGGTGGCTGGTCGACAGACGACAGGCGGTCTCGAATCTCGATCGTGGAAGCCTGGAAGGGTTCCGATGGTGGGGCCGTGGGGAGGGTAGCGGCGCTAGGGAGTGACCGGAGAGCCGGTAGCCGGGAGGGTGGGGAGGTCGGGAGGGTGGGAGGCCGGAGGGTGGGTAGGAGCGGACGAGCAGTGCTGTTGAACTTGAGGAGCGGCTGGTTGAACTTGAAAGGTTTTAGGGTTTTGTTTGGAACTTTGAATAATATATATATCGTGTCTTAACGTGTTGATCTGTTTAAGACACGAAACATGTTAAGGTCAAACACGAAACCTATTAGTTTCGTGTCGAGTCGTATCGTGTTAACAAGTCCGTGTAAAAAATTGTCATCCCTACGAAAAGTTAACTTGTCATTTATGAGAAATATTACTGTTCACTAGCCTACCAATCATAGCCTATAACATGAGAGACTTAGCACTTATTTAATATGTTAAATTGGCTTGGTCGCCTAGAGAAATTCCACCCTCGTTTAGTTCTCAACTCTCTGGATTTCTTTCCCCCATCTCTTATTATTTTTTTATGTTTTTTTACTTTATCTTTAATTTGTTACTTATTAATTCTTTTAGCTTCTATCACATAACAATAGTGTCAGCTATTTTTTTTAACTTTTTTTCATCAAAGTGATAACCGCTACGATGTGTTCATGCATCCGCATTTTGAGATGAGCTCCTGTTGCTACCAACGCAACGCGCATGAGAATATTCCTAGTCTAAATAAATATTGAACATGTTTATTGCATAAAATCTTAAATGTGTCTTCTTTTGACATAACTATGACACTATTATTAGATTATATTTAACTATTCTTTGCTTATATTCGTACACTCCTATTATCTACATTTCGAGTTTGATGTTACGGACTTACTAGCTGTATAGCTGAACTTTTATTTTGAGTATTCAAGTGATCTTGATTGGGAAGTTTGAGACTAGCCTTTGGGTACTAGAAGGCTGGGAGATAGACGACATTTCTAAAAGACCATTGGTTGAGCTTTATTTAAATATGGACATAGAAGATTTGGAATTACAAGATACTTTATAGGACTATTATTTATATTATAACGTGACCAAAAACCGTTGACCTATACATTGAGTTGTAGATGGCTTATTGTGGACTTGAGTTACCATATTCATTCATTACTTATACTTCGGCTATGTAAGTTGAAACCATTTTGATACGCACGGACCCGAAATATGATTCATTTGAATCTCTTAGGTGTTAGAAAAGTTCTTTGATAAATTATTACCTAATGAAAATAATGAACCTACTAATGTTTTAAAATAGAATAAATTATACTTTTCTTCCTTTAGTTTTATAGCAAATATCAGGTTTCATTCTTAAACTAAGAAAATTACAGTAAACATAATTTACGTTTAAAAAAGCTTGCATGTTACGTCATTTCCTCTAACGGACGTCAATTTTATCCGTTAAATCAAATCATGTGCTATGCATGTGAGGGTAAATTAGTAATTATACTCGGCCTCTTAAATATTACAACATTTAAAATAAACCTAAAACGAAAATCAACCTCTCATATCATTGTCATCATCTTCCATCTTCATCATCATTAACAATCACCATCACCATACACAAATCGTCATCCACCATCACCATCGCTAAATCCATCACCTTTCTTCTTCAACCATACCACCATCGCTACACCAGCATCGCCATACCGTCCCTACCCCTTCTTCACACATCTATCACCATTAATTTGTAAATCCACACACCACACCACCCTCAACTCTCTCCCTCTCTCTCCCTTTTTCTCTCCCTCTATACAGATTCATTGCCAAATCCACATACCACATCACCATCAATTGACCCACCAGATCCATCGCCAAACCCACTAGATCCATCATATTTGCATATGTTGTTTTGTGAAAAAAACATTGGTACTAAAGTCAGGGATGAAGTTAAGATGTTATTGGGTGGATGAATTTTGTAAAGAAAACTTGAAATCAACAATTTTAAGCAATAACTTTAAAACTTTTTGAACCTGAATTTTGTGGAGAAAACTTGAAATCCATCATCTTCTTGATCTAAACAACTTTCCATCTCTCACACCTTGTAAAACATTAACTTTTTGGGTTTTGTACCGCCATGGATCTACTTTTGTGGTTGATGGATCGGTGGTGGGTTGAATCGTCGCCGAAGAAGATGGAGGTGGTGGGTACTGGATAAAGAAGATGAAGGAATGGAAGAGATGGAATGATTAAGATGGTAGTGTTTTTTTTTTTTTCTAGAGAGAGAGAGAGTTAGTTGAGGGTGAATGGAGTGAGGTGGGGTGGGGTGGGGTGGATAAACATATCAATTTACTCTTACATGCAAAGCACATAATTTGACTTAAGAGACAAAATTAACGTCCGTTAGAGGGAATGACGAAACATGCAAGCTTTTTTAAACGTAAAGGATGTTTACTGTAATTTCCTTAGTTTAAGGACGAAATCTGAAATTTACTACAACACTAAAGGACGAAAAGTATAATTTACTCTTTAAAATATTTAAAAAAAAGTCGATTGTTTAAACTAATGAACCTACTAATGGGTCTATGATAAGTTCATGATCGTTTAACTTGTTTTTCAAAAGTATTTTTAAAATGTGACTTTATGTTACTTAGTATGGTATGGTTAGATAATTTGTACCCGCGAAACAAAGATTCGAGTTAAACGCTCACATTTGTGTTAGTCCGCACAAATATTTATAATGTTTGAGTTCACGTGTCTAATATTAGTTTCATTTTCTATAGTTTTCAAAACACTTAAAAACCACGTATCTAACATAAATAAAAAAGTCAATTTGTTATTTTTAGTGAAAATGATGTTTTTGGTGATTTTCTCAATACCATTGGTCTAATAATTAGGGGCCAATCTTTTAAGATACGGTTTCTGATACGATTTCTGTTTTTTATTATATTTATCAATTATCATATTTTATATTCTTTCTTACGGAAGTAGTTACCTGTAATTTATAAAAAAATTAATTTAGCGTCCCGTATATTACATGTATTGATAAATAAAATATTAAATAGTTACTCACGAAAAATTATGAATTATAAAATGATATTTTAAGATAAAATATGAGTGGAATATATAAATAAATACTTTAATTAATAAAAAGAAGATTTCATATTTAAAAATTTTCTTTCAATTTTTTTTTTCAAAATAGAATTGTTTATTAAACATTTTGTTTCAAACCAACCATATTGAAAAAAAATGTTTTTTTCAAAAATATCCTTATTATAACTTTGATTTTTAATATTTTTTTTTTCATAAAAAAACTACTTTTTTAAAAACAAAAGTTTTATAATATTTTGTATTTTTAAAATGTTTGATGTTTCAAGAAATTTTTTTATTTTATAAAATTTATTTCTTTAAAATTCGCATTTATCTTTCTTAATTTATTAAAAAAGTATTTTTTAATATGAAAAAGAATTAAATAAATCACTAATTATTAGTTAATGTAAATATTTAATAAAGAAAGAAGCAAGAAAAAAATACATTAAGAGGTCTAGAATTGTGTTATGTGGTTATCAAAAACATTCTTTAGTTATGTATAAAGAATTTATAGACAGATTATATATATAAGTTGTAGATTAAACCGTGCTCTTTCTAAATGTGTCACGTTTCACAATTAAAAGTCTAATTCTTTATTTCTTTTGTACTTTTCTTCGGTCTACTAGTTTGTCGGGGTGTTCAAAAATATCCGAATTCGAAACCAAATCCGAAATATCCGAAAATCCGAAATTTTGGATATCCGAAATTCGAATATTATCCGAATTTCGGATATCCGAAATTTCGGATTCAAATTTGGATAGTGATTTTGAGAATTTTCGGATATTTCGGATATCCGAAATATCCAAAATATTTTTTATAAAATTTTAAAAATTAAATATTAATTAAATATTTCAAATGTTTTTAGATATTTCGGATATTTTGTACACTTGCTATAATTCTAGGACTTTTATTCTAAATTTCAAATCTATTTTTTGTTCTATCTTTTGTTGAATAATTACAATAACTACTAATGATATTATTTAACTAGGTTACATTTTATGTATTACACGGGTTGAATTATAAAAAATATAATAAATAAATATCTTATATGCTAATAATTTTTATTTGATTTTAGATAGCCATAGTTAGTGGAGAAATTAAATTTATTAAATATGATGAAAGAAATGTCAATTTAAATTCTACGTTAATTGTTGGTTTAAAAAAATTAGAAGAAATATTTTATTTTATTAGTTTGATATTAATCAAAATATTAAATAATAATAAAACATAAATTTATTACGATATTAAATTATAAGAAATAATATAGTTGCCTAATATACTGGGCTAGAATACTTAGGTGGAAAATTTATAAAGGGTTCTAGGATTACGTCACATGTCCTTTTGAATTTTTATTTATTAAGCAGTATAAATAATAGATTATATGTGTGTGCTTGCGCATATGAGCCTATGAAATTGTTTTAACAAAACTTAAAACACTTATATAGTAACAATTCATAATATTCTAAAAAATAAAAATTTAGCACCTTTAAATGTTATGTGTTATTAAGAATTAGTTAAAATTAAATTCGAATCACATGTTTCATTAAGATTAAAAGTAACTTTTAAGAAAGAGATTTTTTCATGAATGTAATTTCTAAAAAATAATTTTTTATAAAATAATATTTTATTTCAAAACATCAAACTTTTTTAAAAATAAAAATATTTTAAAATTAGTGTTTTTAAAAAGATAGTTTTTATAAATCAAAATAATTAAAAGTCAAGTTATAATATGCAAATTTTAAAAAATGACAAAATTTTGAAACAGTTTGTTTTGAAAAAGTGTAAATTAAATAAGAGAATTTGCATAAATGGTCCTTGTGGTTTGATCAAATTGCATATTTGTTTCTCAAACTTTGAAAACTACAAATTTAGTAAAAATATTGTGAAGTCATTACACTTTTGGTCCCTCACATTCAATTTATTTGGTTTTTATACAGAGTTAATTACATTAAAGGTCCCTGTGTTTAAGTCTGTTTTCACTTTCGGTCCCCAGATTTAAAAAAACTATAAGGTCGGTCCATAGGTTTGAAAAAACGTAACACAATTGGTCATTAACTTGGATGGGCTGTAACTTTTCAGTTATTTTTCTAAATTACCAAAACACCCTTAAATAAAAAAATAAAACATATTATAAGTTAATATTTTTATATTTTAAAATAGGCTTATACCCACCCTTCTCCCGCACCACCACCCCTCACTATCGTCTTCTTCCCAATATCACAGACCCACCACCACCGCAGCCGCCAATTACCACCACCATCTACACTTAACACCGTAGGCGTAATACCACAACCACCGCACCACCATCTTCTTCCCCCTACTTTTATAACATAGGTTGACCCAATAGAGGTGTACAAACTGGTTTTTGGTGCCAAACCGGTTCAGTTTCAAACTGGTCCGGTTTGAACCAGTTTATTTTCAACCGGTTTGAACCCCAAACCGGTTTGGTTCCTAAACCAGTTTTAGGGCTAGTAAATCCAAACCTATCGAACCGGTCAGAGCCGGTTTGAAAACTGGTTCGGGCCCAAACCGGTTCGGGTTTCATTTTTTTTAATTTAAATTTTCAATCCACCGTATACTTCGTCTTCATATATTTCGGCTTCATATTCTAATTCTCCTTCAAGTGAGCATTTGTCTTGTATTCTTTCAGCTGCATCCAAATAATCCTTCAAGTAAATACACATTTCAACTGCTTCGGGAGTGAGTCGGGTTCTTCGTATTGATATAATCCTGCCACTAACAGAAAAGCAATTCCGAAGCTACCGTGGAAGCTTGGATGGTTAGTAAATCTCGAGCCATGGTGGATAGGATTGGAAATTGATCTTCCTTACCTTTCCACCAAGCCAACAGTCAAAATTTTTTAAAATCTTGTGGAGTCATGGTGGATAAAATGTAGCCCTCGTTTCCACGGTCAAAACGCAATCGTATGTTTCATCATTTGCCACGAATCGGGTTCAACCCAATGGGCGGTGACACAAATGTATGAGTCCGGTGAACCTTGCGGAGTCGACCAAACGTCACTAGTTAAGTTAACACCGGTTGTAAATTTTCAAAATAAGATATTAATTCAATTTTAGTTTTTTTTCACATTTTTAAGCAATCTCTTCTAAGTGTAGCTTGACTTACATGTGTGTATCGCGGTTGGAGAGTTCGTGAATTAGCCGAGTTAAACGTTCATTGTCGAAATGTTTGAATGACAAGCTTTCTTGAATTACAAAATGCGCCATTTGCTCACGAACCGCATCAACGTCATAAGCCCAAACATTCCCTTCGCTTGTCATCGAAGCTTGACCTTGAGACGGTTCACATTTCAAAGCCTTACATATTTATTCGTAATATGGTTTTTCAAAGTTGTATTTGCATCTTGTTTGAAAAACTTATGACAATACTTGCAACGAGCTTTGTTTGGACCGCTAGCCATTTGACATAAATCGTAATTGCACCATATTCGGGGTTCCTATTCGTAGAATGATTGCTACCACCACGTTGCTTGAAGACGCATCACAACCAACGGATGATTGAGCACTTGATGAAGCCATTTTGAAATGAACGAGAGTATCGAGAGTTTTTTTTTATTGAACAAAAGTATTGAACGTATTTGAGAATAGGGAGCGTTTTTGAGAGTAGAGAGTGTTTTAAGTTGTTGTGGTTCAACCAAAACATCCAATACATATTTATACTAGTTTAATGGGGGTATAATGGTAAAAAAACACAAAAAAGGTCAAAAAAAATCAAAAAACGGCTATATAGCCGTTATATAACGGCTAGTTTTGAAAACCGGTTTGGGAACCGGTTTGGTGAACCGGTTTGAGATCGGACTAGTTTCAACATATGAAACCTCAAACCTATGGAGGAACCGGCGGTTCGGACCGGTTTGGGCTAGAAACCGGTTTTTTTTTTGGCCAAACCGGTTCCTGAACCGGTTTTTTTTGGCCACCTCTATGACCCACCACTATAGTAGGAACCAACGGAGCCCTTCCATGGAAATCTCTGATGAAGCTTTTCTCGCATTTATCACAATGATTGTCAAGCAATAGATTTCTCGGTCACTTGCACATCAATTCTTTATCTTTTCATGAAAATTTTGAAGTTCTTTCTTTGTGTATTGGGTTTTGTTAGTATGATTGATTTGGATTGTTACCAATTGATTTAGTTGGAATCTTCATTGATTCACAAAGCTAGCTATGAAGCTGATAACTAATTTGATTTGTTAATAATAGAAGCTTTTCCATCCAACTTGTGAACCCCAACTGAGGCCCTTGTTTCCATCAAAGCTAGCTGATAACTAATTTGATTTGCTAATAAGAGAAGCTTTTTCATCCAACTTGTGAACCCCAAGTTGGGGACCAATAGTGTTACGTTTTGTCAAACCTATGGACCGACCTTGTAGTTTATCAAACCTGAGGACCGAAAGTGAAAACAGACCTAAGCACATGAACCTTTTATGTAATTAACTCTTTTATATATTTTATAAAGTTTAGACTAACTTTTAAATTTAATTTTAGGAACCAAAAGTGCAATGCTCACATAAAAGTTTGGATTAACTTTATAATTTTTTTAAAAAAATTTAGGACCAAACTTGCAATTACTACATAAAAGTTTGAATTAACTTTATAATTTTTAAAGTCTGAGGATCAAATGTGCAATTTGTTCAAACCACATGGACCATTTATGCAATTTTCTTTCATTTAAAATGTTTAAAATCAAAAGTTAAAAAATAATATCATTGTTTTATTATTTATATAACTTATTTATATGTAATTTCTATCATATTTTATCTTAAAATATGTTTTATAATTAATAATTTTTATTATTAACTATTTTGTATTTTATTTAATAAACTCGTGTAATACACAAGATATTATCCTAGCATGCTTATAAAGTCACAATATCAAATCAGTTGAAAATAATGTTTTTAAAACCGTATCCACGGTGTATCACTCACTCAATTAGTTAATCGTGAAACTGATTTACAAGCCAGATAACAAAACTATGAGGATAAGTCTTTTAGTAAAACTAAATAGAAAATGTATTTATTTATACTTTTAAATTACTTCCATATTTGACTTAAGTATAATTATAAATTATTCATATCTTACAATATTTATATCTTATATTTACTTTTAAAATGGTAAATTTTATGGACAGTTCACGAGTAAAATGGTTATTTTAGTAACTTTAACACTGCTAATTGTTATAAAATAACAATGTTTCTGGACTAAAATTCCGCTGAACGAGTTTAAACATGTCTTATGACACAAAGCTGTTAGATACATCTACAATTTTTAATTGACATCTCATATGAATTATTATTATCTCACCAAATAATAATAGTTGATATTAATTAAGATTTACTATTATTTGTGTTCATTTTATCAATGATAATTTGTTCAATGTTGACGAGCTTTTATGATTAAAGAATAACCCGAATGTATTTTATATATGGTTTTGCATTTGGGTTGTTTTTGTGAGAATCGGGTCAACCCGATTAATTCGAATCTTAGTTTTTTAAAAAATTTCAAGATTTTTATATGTGTGTTATGATAACCTTTACAAGATTTTTATATGTGTGATTCAATTTTATATCATGAAATTTAAGAATAATCAAAATACAATGCTCTTTGTAAATTTAAATAAGCATAGTAAAGCAAAAGTAAATATTCAGAAGCTTTCGAATCAAGACAATGAACAAAATTTTATATTGATAACACATGTTAAATCTCATACATGTATTTTGATCACATACATATTGCTTACACAAACATTTGAGAAAACAAATAATTTAAAACTTAATGGTTTGATCGGAACCTGATTACCGATTAACCCGACCCGATTAAACCCAAAACCAAACCTGAAAGCCGATTAAATAATACTTATTTAGTTTGTTATTCATGTTGATTTCATACCATAGCAAGTTTATTGAGGGCTGGAGGGGCTCTCGCCCTCCCTATCTTTTTTCGTAAGTAGTGTTAATTTTTTGTCCGGCAATGTAAATTTTATAATAATTATAGAGCTCACTCCCCAAAATAATTTAGTTTCGCTCCCGCCCCCCTTATAATGCGGTTCAAGCTCCCCCACAGTTTCATACACCTAAAAACCCAAGGACCCGACCCAAGAAACCTAAAACCCGAATGACACCCCTAAGTGTTCGTAATAAAATTATTAGTGTGTAATCTTTTTAGATTATATATCAATTGTAATGTATATTGTGTCTTTAGCATATAAATCCAACACTACCTTCTATCATCCTGTTTTGGTTCACCTACGTATCTAGCTACAATAAAAAATATTAGAGCGATGTTATGATAAGTGTAGTAATGAAACCATTCAAAAATCAAAAGCTTATATATATGGCAACATTAACTAGTAAGCAACAATCTTAATTATAAATCTACATTTATGATTGACATCTTATACGAAAATTTATTATTTAATGCTTACATATATATATATTTTTTGAAACGGCCAACTAATTAAAGTCTGAGGTATCTCAATGGTGAAAAGGCACCCCGTACGCCCGCGAGCACATACATCGCTAGGTAACCCAAGCCCATCAACCACCAATTCCGGAGAAAATCCGCCACTCGAAGGCCCACTGCGGTAAAACCCGGCCCACCAACAACATTTTGCTGTCAGTAGGACTCGAACTCACGGCCTTCTCTAAAAAAAATCACGAGATTACCACTCAACCAAATGATTGGTGGTTATGCACCCACATAAACGCACATTTGATAATATTGTTTAGTGTGTGACCCTATATGTGGTCCTTTGCCATGCCTTATCCGGGACCCCGGGGTGGGGGGGTGGGTGGGGTTGATACGTGCACAATTGCCATTCATGTAGAAGGTAGTTGGGTGGAGCAAGGGGGAGTTAGTGATAGCATGGGGCAGTTTTCACACAAACAACGATTCTAATATAATGTTATTCTATAATTTATCAAACAACCAAATGGGTTGTACATTGAATTCTTCAACAATTTTTACTTAGAAATTCTTGTACCAATTCATACATAGCTCTTTAATTTGTCTCTTGATGTTTTCATTTCGACATGATCACTATAGTTGCTAAGAAATTTCTTGTACCATCTTGCAGAAAGCTTTGGTATTCGGGTTAGCGTCTGCCGATCCACATAATATAGCCCGAACTTCACACTATAACCTAGAATCCATTCATAGTTATCCATCAATGACCACGCGAAATATCCACGTACATTTGCTCCCCCTCTGCTATTTCAGATAACATTTCATCACATCAATGTCACACTTCAACTTTTAAGTTAAATATATATCTTTCATAATTAAAAAATTATAGAAAATTAACAAGATTGCAAAGCGAACCTAATAGCCTTTGCTAAAGAAGCAAGGTATTTGGTATGATATTCAACACGCTTGATGTCATTCGTTAGTTCATTAACTCGATGTTCGTTCAGGTCTGGTGAAGAATACCCTGCAAACAAAAGAGATATATGACAACAAGGGCAATGAAACAATGGTATATGTTAAAATTTGAAAATAATGAAACTTACCATTTTCAGTAATAAACATGGGCGTGTTATTGTATCGAATCTTGAGAATGTTAACAACCTTTTCCATGCCTGTAGGAACTACATATGAACTTGGTAACCCCATCTGTTTATGCAATAAACAAAGATGTCATTATCTTAGCTAAACATTATTAATAAAAGTTTGTAACTTCCTACAAGTTCACCGATTAGCACGCCATCGCGCTCTCCAACCGTCCCAACAAAACCTTGGATTGAACGATTCTCCTTCGCAGAGCAACTAAAAGTAGTACAATCCACGGCGTATACAGTCGAATAATGGTTGATGCCAATAAAATCTAGACTATTCTTCATAAGTTTCTTTTCATCAAGGGAGAAACTTGGTAATGCACTTCCAAGATATTCCTCAAGTTCTTCTGGATATTCCCCAAAGATTGAGGGATCAAGTGACCTGTTTAACGATAAAAGTTGAACAAAGATCGTATATTTATTTAAGGTGAATACGTCTTAAAAAAGGTTACATACCAGCACGTACGAAAACAAATGCCCTTTTCGCAGCTTCGTGATCAAGTTCACCGTTTGTTAGTGGCTTGTACATGTTAGCATTAACAGTGAGACCAATTGAGCCACCTTGTTTAGGCTACAAAACAAACCAACAAGTCAAATGAACAAATCTTAAAATGTTTAGTGATAATAAAAAGATGATGACATAAAGTTAGTTGCTTGCCTGAAAGTTTTCATGATATAGCTTGGCTGCCCTGCCATGGGCCAATAACAAGTTGTGCATAACGATGATAGGCTCGACATCTGAGTTTCCCTCAAGACAGTTTCCGAAAGGCTGTGAACAACGAGACGGTGGAATAATCCCCAATTCGTATGCGAATTCTGTGGTTAATTTAGGTTCGTTGATCGTGATCCAATGCTTCACTCGGTCTCCAAAAGACTTGAAACATGTTTCTGCTAAATATAAGTACTCTTCCCTGCGAGTTAATCAAATTAATAATACGCACAACAAGGTAAGAAAATTGTAGGGAATTGATGAAATGATGGTGTTTTAGACATACTGCATTTCAGGGCTTAGCCAAGATCCGTATTTGTCTTCAAGTTCTTGAGGGAGATCTCCATGGTGAATTGTCACAAATGGTTGGATTCCTGTGCATTTTGGTCAAAATCCATGAAAAAGGCTTTAGTCATCCATCCATCAGATAAATGAACTTCACTTTCCACAAATCATATACAAGCTTTTCAAAAAAATTAAGGAATATCAAAATTTATAAAATCACAAACTAGAGAATTTTGAGTATATTTCACATGCATCTTTATTATCACATAACATAGATTAGTTAGGTTTATTGTAATTACAGATATATCAGGTTATATTTACATTTATTTTTCTCTTATGCCGTGGTCATGCCGCCTGAGTCGTAACTCCTTTTGTCATAGCTCTATTGTCACGTCTCATGCCAACCCCACCATTTTTTACAATCTTATGAGTTTATTTTTTATTATTTTTTAGAGGTTCAATTATTTTATTCATTTTCTCTCCAAGCACCAGATTATTAGTTAGAGTTTACTGTAATTATGTTAGACAAGGAGAAACAATCCAATTTGGTCTCCTCATTATTATTATTTTATTTATATTATATATATTATTTATATATATATGATATAATATATATATATATATATATGACATATAGATTAATAATACATAATATCTACTACTTTTGTTATTATTTTATATGTACAAATTTTCTTTTGTGCTGCAAGTTCATGAAGTTTAACTAGCAATTCATATCACCTTTGAGAATCAGATTGTCTATGAGATTGTTATAGAACATGATGCCTGCAGGATTCACTTCACCAAACCTTCCTCCTGGTGAAGAAATTTTAATTGGAAACACAAAAAAGGTTAGCAATGTTAATAATATTATGAGTTAATTACACGATTGGTCCTTGTGGTTTGCTCATATTGTAATATTGGTCCCAACTTTTAAGAAATTACAAGTTTGGTCCTTACTGTTTTCCAACTCGTAACACGATTGGTCCCTGACACTAACTTCTGTTAAGTTTTTTAGTTAAATGGATGTGAAAAGTCTAAAATACCCCTGCACTAAAAGAAAAAAATATTTAAAAAATATAAATTAAATTAATGTGGGTCCCACTCTACCCCACCCCACCCCACCCCTCCCCCTCCCCCTACTGACCGGGAGACGGAGACGACGGTAGTGCGCTGGCGGTGGGGTGGCGACGGTGGTGCGCAGGCGAGGGGGCGGCGACGGTGGTGGGCAGGCGGGGGGCGGCGACGGTGGTGCGTAGGCGGTCTTTTCATAATAATAATAAGGGGTATTTTGGTCTTTTCACATTCACTTAACTGAAAAACTTAAAAGAAGTTAGTGTCAGGTACCAATCGTGTTACGAGTTGGCAAACAGTAAGGACCAAATCTGTAATTTCTCAAAAGTTGAAACCAATATTATAATATGGACAAACCACAGGAACCAATCATGTAATTAACTCTAATATTATGGAAGCAATAATTAAGGGATTGTAAGATTAGATAGAATACTTGGAAGAACTCTAGCCCAAGATATTGAAAATCTGTAAGCTTGTATACCAAGGGAATGCATCATCTCAATGTCTGCCTGTATTGCATACATAAAAATAAAAATTAAAAAAAAAAGAACCCTTCAAATAAAGAAATTGATATGAAAGAAGTGAATGAAATTGATAGATGAAGAGTAATGAACCAAGAACATATGATAATGATCATCTGCAACATCTCCATTCTCTCCATTTTCTCCACAACCTAATAAAAATGGCGGTGAAATCAAAATCAATTTGTGGTATATACAAACATGCATCAAAGAAACTATTACACTAACCTACGGAGTGACAAAATACATCCCAGTTGTTCAAGGATTTTCCATCTTCATGATATGCTCCTTCAACCTGTAAAACTTCACAGGTTAATTAAGTGATAATTAAAGAGCTACAATAATGAGCAAGAGAAGGATTAAGCGAGAGGAAAGATCGACTTGATAAGCAGAAGTGCCTGCTCCGAATAGAAACCCGGGTGGAAAATCGGATCTTTTGATTCGGGTGACTTCGGTTTCTTCAAGTATGAATCCTCCATCGTCATTGTTGGAGGCTTCAAGAAGTGTTGCAGGTGCATAAATGAGGAAGAAGAAGAGGGAAACGGAGAATATTTTCAACTCCATAATGGAGCGTGAGTGACTGAATGTACACAATAATGATATTCAATTAATATTGCAAAGCAAGTGGCAATTCGATACAATTAAATCACAAACGACACTCATATTTTTTTCTAACATGTGGCCAAAATCCCCCAATGATCCCATCATTTACAGCTCGGGTCCCACAATGATATTTTAAGAAAATTACAAAATAATTGTCACATGTACTGAATTAACATGATTTTTTAAAATACTGAAAAACATTTACTAGATTTTTACTTGACAGTACTGGAGGAATTTTTGAAACATAAGTCATCAGGCATCAGTTTAGTTAGGGCAGTACCAGATTCAACTTTCGTCATCTGATTGGAGAAGAACACATTTACCATTCTACTGTCCCTCTTAGGACATTTATCTTATTTATTACTGTCAAATTCCGTGAATATTTACCTAATTTTTATTAATCTTTTGATTTATTATTTGTAAGAAACTAGTAAAATGCCCGCAGGAGTTGCACCGTGATAAATCGTAATAAAAAACTGGCGTTCTCAAAAGTTTAGAAAAGTTTAAAATATAGTAAAAACGTGCGTTGCAATGATGACATTTTGTGGGAAAAAAGAAACACATGAAGCTGCAACGGTTCAATTTGAAAATCTAATCATTCATGAAAAACACGTTGAGCAGTATATTTATAGAAATAAATTTAGAAAAGTTTACAAATGTTGTATTTGGTATTTAAATAATCATCACGTAGTTGTGGAACAAATTAGAAATACAATTTTTGACAAGATTCATTTTTAAATTGTTGTGAAAGAAATTAGAAATACACTATATTTCACCCAACTCGAATTTAAATAAAATTTATATTAAAAGGTAAATAAAAATATACAAAACTATATGTTAAAATTGAAATAGAAACTGTTCTCAAAACTAATTTAAATATTAAAACCAAAAATCTAAATATAGAGGAAAGGTAATTAATGTTAAAATGCCACAAACTTGTATAGCAATAAGAAGCGATAACTGTTGTTTGGTTGAACCTCCGAATGTCTATACAAAATTACTATTGTACCCGTCTAAAATATTTGCTATAGTTAATGCTGCTTTTTCTTCTTTGTTTATTGTCACCTAAAAATAAAAGAATTCCCCCTAAAAAGCTTCAATTTATCAAAGACCATTTCTTGAAGAATTTTCCAATATTCAATTCCTCCCCACTTTTAACTTCCTCTAAAAGGGTAACTTTATAAAATATAGTAATCAAATTTTAAAATTATTTTAATTAGGTCACTCATAAAGTTTTTGTTCCAATCAGGTCACTTGTAAAATATTTGTCTCAATCGGATCACTAAAGTTTTAAGATTGTTCTAATTAGATTATTCATAAGTTGCAAAAAAGTTTAAAAAATTGAAGTTTTCTAAAAAATTAACAATATTTATAAAAAAAACTAAATTATTTTAAAATTTTGTGAATTATTTAAAACAATTAAAAAAATTTGAGTGACCTGATTATAACACTTCTAAAACTTTAATAACCTGATTTGAACAAATAAAAGTATTAATGACCCAATTAAAACACTCTTAAAACTTTAATGACTTAATTAAAACAAATAAAATATGAATGACCTAATTGGAACGTTGTTAAGACTTGCTTACTATTCTGTGAAGTTTTCTCTCCTATGGGCTACCGGGCCTATCTTTCTTTCCAAGTGGGTATTCTCTCCATCAGCCACCGTCTACCGTCGGTTTTCCCCATTTTCACAGGTATTCAATTTTACTGAGTGAGAATCGATGGGGGTGAGATTTTTTAATTTGTTAGAGGTAAAGTGATAAACTATTCCCCTATAGCTTAACCATTAAACATCCTTACATTTTACTGATTTAGAGATAGTTTTTTAATGATTTTATTAATATGCTATCAAACAATTCTTAGTGTTGATTGTTGAACGACTATACATACCAATGTTATTTATGGATATTTTTGTGATATTTACCAAAATATAGTGCCATACTAATTTTCAAAAGGTATTCCGTGTCTTAACCCAATTTAAGTTTTACATTCTTCTTTTTTATAGTTTTAACACTTTTTCTATATTTTTCACTATAAATAAAACTATATTTTTATATAATAGTTTAAAAATATAATTTTTATCTTAATTTTTCACGTACTAAAACTATAAAACTATTAAAATTGTTTATATATATATAAACCATATTTTTAATGAAAATCATGAAAACCAAAGCACGCCTCAATGGTGTATTCAAAATTTTATAAAACATAAATTTTAAATTTTGTAAAAGAAAAAATTAAAAGTTAATAAGTAAATAATATAAAGTATATAAATAGTCAAACTTGAAGGGGTGAAAATATAACTTTCTAGGGGCATAACAAAAAAGTTGAAAGCCTATGCAATATACAGTTGTACTTTGTGCAATAAAGATTCATGTTTTTAGTAGAATGTACAACAACAAACAACGCCTTATGCCCATAATACTTGATAATTATATAAATTTATACCAATACAAAGATTAAATAAAAATGTCATAAAAGTATATCCATAATTTAAAAAAATTACTTTTTATAAGTTATAAAATAAAAAGATTGCCGTTTACCACCCTGTGGTTTGATCATGTTTGTTATTTTACTCAAAAAGTTTTTCTTTTTCTTTTGTATCTAGCTCCCCAACGTTTTAAAAAATTGTTATTTTCATCCAAAACGCTAACTTCAATTCGTTTATCTAAAATATTAAATCTCTATCATTAAAAGGGGTGAGTATGTAATTTTACATATAAAAACAAAATACTAATTTATATTTACGTGGTGCTTATAAAATTTCGCTCATCCATTACTGTTACATTCATGAAATCTACATTGGATCTCTCACCTTTTTATTTCTGAAGTTTACGTCATCAACTGAATCATGAGATTGTCGCCTTCATCGATGAGGGAGGAGGATTGATCTGGTTTCTTGTGGCTATCTAAACCCGTTACAAAAGAGTTGTTTAACGATGACAACTGCCTTTAGTCATCCTCTCCCTTATATCATGATTCACGATCAGAACCACGTAAACAATCTTATTATGGCAAAGTTAAGATGTTGTCAATTTACATGATTAACATTTTAAATTAAGAAAATTAACATTTTTGAATGAAGATAATAACTTTTTAAAACTTTAGGAAGTCAGATGCAAAAAAGAACTCTTTTTTGAATGAAAATGATAAATATTACCAAAGTACATAAAGGAAAACAACAATTTACTCTAAAAGGAATATATAACTCAAAACTAGTTAAAACCAAAACTTCAAAATTATTCACCCACGGCGAACCATAAACCTTCACATTTGGAGGGAATTCTTTATTGTGTTTTACTAGTGGGTGAGACCCGCGCTATGCAACAAATGTTATAAAGTTAGAAGGTTTAATTCTTATGATTTGTACGTTTGTACTAACCATCCGAAAATATACTACGTACGAAACGAGCTCTATTGTAAATTTATTACAAGAAAATTTGATATAACTCGAAAGCTTAAGTATAAATATAAAAAAAAATTTAGGTGTTTAAATATAAATTTGACATAACTCAGTATAAATTTAAAAAATATTCAGATGATCAAATGTAAATTTGATATAATTTGAAGACTTAAATATAAAATTCTAAAAAAAATAAAATCAGTAGGTATCAATTTGGAAAAAAACAAAGAGAGAAAAAGTGTTATAGTTAGTTTTAAAAAATCTTTAGAGGTTTAAATATAAAACTATAAAAAAATAAAGTAGAGTTTTATTAATTAGTTTGGTGAAAAAGAAAATTATTATGGTAACATTTAGAAAATCTACACCTTCACTACTCATAATTTTATCTATTTGTTATATGCAGTGATGTGTCGAGTGTTATCGAGCATTTTTTTGACATTTCTTAAATGTTGATATATTTGGATATTATTATATTATTATTATTATTATTATTATTATTATTATTATTATATTATTATTATAACTATGTAAATATTTAGTGATTATGTGCTTAAGTTTTAAATGAAATAATACTTAAATCAAATAGTATTAAGTTATAAAAAATAGAAATAATAAATGTGTATATTAAGTAATGTATTAATTGGGATAAATTTATTAAATATGGGCAAACTAGAAACTATTGTATATAACACTTGTATTTTATATTTTAAAAAATTATATTAGTTGCCTTAAATTTTAAGTAAAATTACAAGTGCATACTTATCAAATGCTTTATATAATAGTATAGATATAGATAATATAGACATAGATTATTATTATCAAGGTATTTAGTAATTATATAGTTAAGTATTCAAATAAGATATTACTTATTAATAAATTTTAATTTTAATGATTTAAATAATCTTACATTATTAAATAATTTATTAATATTATGTATTAATTAAAAAAAGTTTATTAAAGGAGGGGCAAAATAGGAACGATTGGATAAAACATTTATAACTAATTTTTAAAAAGTTGTATCAGATGTATTAACTTTTTTATAAAATTACATTTGTATTTCAAGCTTTTGTTTTATATATATTTTTGTTTTATATATTAGTATAGAAGAAGACTATTAACCGTAAATTTAAGTCGAAAAGACAAAATGAGGATATGACCAACGTGAAAAAGAAAGTGTTGTGGCCACTTTACGAAGAAATAAGTATACTAATTTAATATATACTACCAAACAATTTAAGGTAGGTTTGATTTTTATATCATGTGCGTAAAAATTGTACTCGTCCTTTTTTTATATACAATTTTTTTATTTTAATTCTAATAATTTTATATCTTTTATAATTTAACTCTTACAAAATTTCACTTTCAACTTTAGTCCTGTATACTTTTCATCTTTTACAAATATTTCGTTTTACATTTCGGTCTAAATTTTGAAAGTGTGTTGGTGTGGTTCAACGTGTTACGCCTTTTTTCGGTTTAACGACATCGTCGCAACGTGTGAGTCATAGATTAACTTAGTTATTGTTTTAATATTTTACGTTTCACGTGCATGGTTCAATGTTTTTAAGTCTACGTTTCATTCGGTTTTATTTTTCTTTTTTTTTAATATGAATTTTTTTGATGTTGCTAGTCCTTGGTGGTCATGTTACATTGGTGTTACTTGTCACAGTTTTACGTCCCCTGTCGTAACGCGAGGGGCTTAATATTAGTTTAATTTATTTGTTACATTTTTAATAAGAAACCGAAATAAAATTTTATTATTTAACGTATAGTTCTATATGTATACTCATTTAGAAGTGTCGGTGGGTTTCTCCACCGACGCTACGTGTCAGCCTCTCATTCGTTTGTTTTTTGTTTTTTTTTTTTTTTATTTTGACAAAATAAATTAATGTATAAATTTTTTCATTCAGTTATTAAGACATGGAATTGTCTAGATTAGCTGAAAGTATCTTCGTGAAGCTATTATGGAGTTGCAAGTTTAAGGGGCTGTTTGTTTGGGTCTTAATGACCCTGGTCAGATGCATAAGTCTGACTCGGTCAGACCTTACTGTTTGGTTGCATACCACTTATTGAAAAAATGGCTCTTATTCCCCTCTTATTAGGTCAGATATGATCCTCTATCTGACCCAAAAAAAACCCCACGCAGTCATCGACTCCCCCTTCCCTTCCATTGAATTCTCAGGCCATCACCAGCTCAACACCTGAACCCGCCGGTGTCCCTTCAGCTCGAACCCGCCGGTGTTCCTTCAGCTCGAAGTCGCGGCCTTCACAGGTAGGTCTTCTTCTACCCTTGCACCCCCACAGCACCGTCGGCACCACCATTGGCCTCCACCGTCGGCGTTCCTTCACCTCGGACACCCTCGATTGTTTGGGGTTTTGGGTCTGTGACAGTCGATTTCGGTGTTTTGGGGTCGACCATGGCCATCGATTGCATATAAGCAGACCCAATGGCCGCTGATTTCGGGGTTTTGGGGTTGGTCACCTAGTTTTTTTGTTGTCTTCAGTTTGATATTCGATACATGTTCATGGGAATGATTTAGACTAGGTAGTTGTGCAAGTTGTGATGGTGATTTATTGTGTAGTATGTAAACATTAGTAGAGTCTCCATATATAGGTCGTATGAATTGTTCAATGATTAGAAGTACAGAGTAATCAAGGCTGCTGTTTTTACGTGTTTCTGTAATGATGTATGCATATCATGCAAGTCTATAACAGAACCAACTGAAGTTCTTTGGATGATGATGATGCAAGATAAGCTTAATTATCCTGATTTTGCATTTAGTTTGTGTGCCTTTAACAAGATAACCAACTCAATG
This sequence comes from Flaveria sonorensis, assembly GCA_025506505.1. NCBI lineage: Eukaryota > Viridiplantae > Streptophyta > Magnoliopsida > Asterales > Asteraceae > Flaveria > Flaveria sonorensis. The sequence goes on along the minus strand of CM046433.1, from coordinate 9,771,436 downwards.
ATTGTGAACCTATAACTGATATTGTGTGTTTGTATTTTATGATATGGTTAATTCTTCTAATTTGTATAATACATGTTATAATTGATAGATTATTCTAAAGAAATGGCTGAAAAAAAGTATAGGATTAACTGGAAGCTTGAAGGAGTTGATAAAACCTTTCTAGAATCATGTATTCATGAAATTGCACTTCATGGACGTGAGGGTAGTAGCCTGAAAACAATTTCATGAAGGAACGTTGCTGAAAAATTAAAAACAAACATGAGTTTATAGTGGATCAAAACAAATGAAGAACTGTTATGATTACTTGAAATCAAAATTTGCAGCTTGGTCAAAGTTTAAGAATAAAACTGGAAATGTTTATAACTCTCTAACAAATACCTTTAACTTAACGGAAGATGAATGACAACTTGAGATCACGGTATTTCTTTATATATACATATATATTTCAATAACCTCATAGTAATTTATAATTTTTTTACATAGTCCAACAACTTCGTAGAAAAGTTGAGAAGAGCGCCACTTGATTATCCTGACTTGTGTATTCAATTGTTTGAAGGATCTACTTCAAATGGTTTTGAGCACGCATATGGTGTTTTGAAGGCAAGATTCCTAATCCTAAAATAAATGGCCTCCTTTTTCATTTTCCAATACAAAGAGACATAGTGACTGCATGTTTTGCTATTCATAACTTTATAAGAAAATGGAATATTCATGATCAGTTATTTATTACATACAACGTGAACACTTTTGTGGAGAAATGCAAGAGGAGGAAAGTGATGGCCGGTTTGTTCACGACATGGAATGGGGCTCGCAAGGCATTGAGCATATGACTACTTTGCGTGACGAGATAGCAACTCAACTAATATCAAATGCTTAAAACCAAAATTGTAGGCAAATTATCTACTTGGATTTAGTATGTTTTCAAGAAGAATTTATATGTAATTTGGATTTACTAATATGGTTTGTATTTTTTTTAATAATAATTCATTATTAAGACTTATAACCAAACAGATAAATTATATTCAGCAAAAAGTAATTCAGATGGGTAAAATAGTCATTCTACACAGTCATTCAGACATCCAATCAAACAGACTAAAATTGGTTCATCACTTATTGGTTCAGATCTCTTACTGGTTCAGACCTCTTATTGATTAGCACTTACCCATTTAGAAGTTGACAAACAACACCTAAGTCTTTCCGCGCGTCAGTTTTTTTAGTGGGTATTTTATCTTTGCTTTTCCTATTACTTTTCTATATTCTTCAATTTAAATTATCATTATTTAATTATTTAGCCACACCAAACATGACATAATATTGTTTTATGTATAGTTTAAATCTTCAAAACCGATCCACCATAACTTTAAACGTTTCGTTTATGTACTTAAATACATTAATGTCACCGTCACGACGCACGTAATGAAATTCGGAAGTTGGTCTTAACCACACAAATAATATCGTACTACCCGCACATGACATAACCAAATCCTCCCCAAACATGTGGCTAACATTCCAAGGTAACCCAACCACCGACACCAAGAGTCCCACTTTCATTTTCTTTTACATGAATATTGGCATTTACTGAAAAACTTGTATTAAGATGCACGTGTTGTGGTGTGGCCGTAACACCTTAAAAAATTAATGTTAAAATGTAATCGTGAATCCGCTTGTTATTATTTACGCTACTTTATATAAGAAATGGAAACTTGACATGCGTTTATAACATTCAAAACAACGTTGTCTTTGCGTTATAATCGACATGTAACTATATAAGAAAAACGAAAACTTGGAGTGTCTTTATAACATTTGAAAGCTTTATACTAAAAACAAAAAGCATCACAACCCGTGTGTTGCATTGGGACTGTTAATGATATTCCGAAGATAAAAAACTGTTGGAATCAGGGGCGGACCCAGGTAGAGATGGGGGGGGGGGGGGCAGCCGCCCCCTGTAAATTTTTTTTAGTGTTATATATGTGTGAAAATCCCGAGTACCTCCTCTAAAGTTGTGTAACTGTCCTATTTTTATCCCCCGTAAAAAAATTTCCTGGGTACGCCATTGGTTGGAACATTAATTACCGAAGCCATTCAAAAAATCAACGATATAAATATTAGCACGTGAAAAAATATGTGTTTTCAAGATAAAAATAAAATAAAGGCATTTAATAACTTATGCGCCTTTAGTTTATTATAATTCCAACACTAATCGAAATTAGATTATAAAATTCCAACAATAATCAAAATGTACATCCATAAAAGGTTTTTACTCAAGAAATTAACTCTCTCTATTTCTATACAAAAAAAAACACGTGTGAAGCAAAGACCCTTAACATGGCCAGTGGACCAACAATTCATAGTTACTTTAGACAATATACTTGTAAATGTTATAACTAGGTTTATCCTCTCCGCGCGTTGCGGCGGGGATTCGGTTTGTTGCTCGTGTCTTATGCAATGATAAGACCTATTTAAACTCTTAAAATGACCCAATTATTATGTTATTGACATGTTTCTTTGTATTAATATCTAATAATTATTTTACCATAATGTACTAATAAATAATGAGCACAGGCTACAAAGCAAAGGCAACATCCATTAGTGGCTTCTGTTGTAGTATTATCTGTGCAAAAGCTCCAACAATACATGATCCCCAATCCCATAAATGTATATATGAACCTGTAATTAAAATGGCGACAAATCATACGATACATACATGTTTCCCTTTGATATGATGTGAGGAAACCTGATGCAAGATGGTCCAAATAGGTAAATACAATCAAATCTTACAAAGGGCAAATATTGCAGTCGTTAATATGGCATAACTAACACAAATTGCATTCTGATTCTTGCTTAATAGCAAATATCATCACATTACTTAATAAAAAGTTCAACTGATTGGCTTTCTATACGAACTTCAATACTATCAATAAAATGTTGAAGTGGTCAAAAGCATACACATCAACAAACAATAACTGTAATATGATGTTCTACAACTTTTCGTAGCCTACTATAGTGGCATAAGATTATTGGTATGTAAGAAAAAAAATATTGCAACTTTTTACCTCAAAGATCAACATCATTTAAAGTCAACATTGATAAACTGTGTTTCAAATTGATAGCAAACAAACTAATAGCTAATGTCAAAATATTACAGATGTATTTACATTAACCATCACCCAAAAATTTCTACAGAACCATTATGTCATCCAAATTCATGGCTTTTGTAATATATCATTGATTCCAGTTTTATCACCAATTAATTTTTTAATCAGACGCACATATGTATATGTGTGGATTATGGATCATTATTAACAAACATAACAAAACACACAATACTCCTAGCTAGCTTTCAAAATGTTCAGTGTGTTTACCATTTTAATGAACCCAATTCAAGGCTATTCTATAATTGCACACAAAAACTTTGATAGTTAACTCATTTCCCTCTTATATATTATTTATTTAATCCAACCCATAATCATCTTCCTTATTCTTATCGATTTAATAATTTGAATGTACTATTTATATGTGTTTGAAAGTCAACCGAAGAAAGCTAAAAACATGCATACCTTTATCAATGCTTGGAAGCATCACGAAAGGATCGAGCTCAAACAATTTTCTACTACCATCAGAGGTAATCATTTAGAAAACTTTATAACCCATCAAGCATTTAAACCTAAGCTTTGTCTTTAAAGGTTAGTACAATATGCATAATTTAGCTTGAAAATGTGCTATTGCAAAAAAAAAATAAGAGAAGTTAAAAGAACAAAAAATAAGAATACAAATTTCAAGCACATACCCAAAATTAATGAAACAAAGAACACTGCTTCATTCATGTGTATCTGTCTCGCCTCTTTCTCTGCGGATGGTGGTGTCGTAGGAAGAAAGCAGGGGAAGGTGCCAGCAACACCTCAAACATAACCTGAGTTCACGACCTCTCTCCCAGTGTATGCATGCAGTGGAATCGGCAATGTCATCGACCAACTACACGTATCCGAAATCGGGGTGTTCGTTAAGCCATGGATCAAGTCCACTTCTGTCGACAGTGCGATGCAACGGCAACCGACTTGATCGCTTCTTTTTTGCAGATTGGAATGGAATCTATGGTTTTCAAGATGTAGATCCGATCAGCGCGAGTTGGCAGGCGCATGCTTACAATGTTGTACAAAATGCAATACCAGTTGTACTACACTATTCATTTCCTATGCTAATTGATTATAGAGTAACTAGAATATATTAAATTAAAAAAAAAAAGTAGGGGGGGACTAATTCGTTAAGATGCAAACTTTTATGGTCAGATTCAAGAAACCCATAAGTTCCGTGTATATCTTGTAATTGTTAGTATTATAATATTAGAAATAATTAAGTCTCAATTTTGTAGTTGGAGGAATTTATGACACTTAATAGATCATTTTAACTTGTTTTCTTTTAATCACTGTAAAAATTTAACTCTGTCCCGACGACACCTATAGCGACGATACATATCGTTGGTATAGGGTGGACCTATACCGACGACATGTCGTCGGCACAGAGTTATTAGGATTTTTGACTGGTCAAACTCTATACCGACGACTTGTCGTCAGTATAGAGTTGGCGGACTGCTAAAATATCATGTGGGTTTATGAAAATCCTATGCCGACGACATGTCTTCGCTACATGTTAAAGTTATTTTATTTTTTATTTTTGTTATCTCGGTTTACAAATTAAAAAAAAAATTAACTCACACTTTCCCGATGACATGTCGTCAGGATAGATAAGAAATATTAAAAAAAAATTTCAGTCCCGATGATAGGTCGTCGGGTTAGGTGTTTTTTAATTTTTTTTTAATCTATAGGAACGACTTTTTTACTCTATAGGGATCACATGTCGTCGCTATAGAGTGCAGATCCCTTAAATCGCATTTCAGATCTTCTGCCCATTTCTCAACAAAAAAAAACTCACTTTCTACTCCCGATTTCATCTTGGTTTATAGGCTTATTTGGTATTGAATTGGAGTGTTTGAAGGTAAGAATGATGTTTCTTTTACTATAATGAAGTTATATAATTTTGTTTTTATAAGTTTTATCTAAATTTTTGTGTTTTAGGTGAGATTAAAGTTTAAAGCTTGAAATTGAAGGATTTGAAGATTTTCAAGGTATGACTTGTCAAACTCTATAGCTACGACTTGTCATCGGTATAGAGTCCCGGGCTGCTAAAATATCAGACGGGTTTATGAAAAGCCTATGCCGATGACATGTCGTCGCTACAGGTTAAAGTTATTTTATTTTTTTATTTTTGCTATCTCGGTTTACAAATTTAAAAAAAAAAATTAACTCAACCTTTCCTGATGACACGTCGTCGGGATAGATTTTCAAGGTATGAAATTCGTTTAAAACTTATGATTTAAGTGTTGTTTAGTGAATATGTTTGTGATTAGGTTTGTATGATTGTAAAAGTGTATAAATATGTAAGTGTATATGAGTTTGATGTTAGATTAGGTTATGCCCACCAAGTGTTTGATGAAATGCCACTATATATATTTTCATGGTTTTAAGTTTGTATGCATTTTTATATATGTTATTTTATATGTATATGGTATGATGTATTTAGTTATTTATGTATATGTATGTAATTATGTTAATTTTGTATATATGTGAATGTTTGTATGTATTTATGTTTATATGTTTGTTCATTAGTATATTATATGTTTGTTTTTTTGTAATTGTGTATGTAAGTATATTGTATACTTGTATGTTTTTTGTATACTTGTAAGTGTGTATGTAAGTATGTTGTATACTTGTATGTAAGTATGTTTGTATTTTTATAATTGTGTATGTAAGTATGTTATATATTTGTATGTTTGTATACTTGTATACTTGTAAGTGATTATGTGTTGTGATTATGCTTGTATGTATGTATATGTAAGTGTATATGACTTTAATATTAGTACATCTTTGTGTATATGTTAATTGATAAAGTTGTATTCCCATGTTTTATAACATCATAGATATGACAATTGATAAGAGTTCGATTAAATTGCGAAATCGGAGTTCTCCGGAATTTATAAAAGGTCTTCATAGCTTTCTAGAAATTGCCAAGAACCATGTCGACAGTTTAGGAAAAGCTTTTTGTCCGTGTAAACGATGCTGCAATGGGTGTCGGCAGGATTTGGATATCATTGATGTCCACATGCATGACAATGGGTTTCTACAATCATATAAAACGTGGACTTATCATGGTGAGAAATATCCATGTGCTTCAGAAATAGAAGACCTTTTTGCTCCAAGAAAATCTATTCCAGCAATAAATAATGAGATGTTTGATGCAATTGATGATGTTACGGCGGAGCAGAATGTTAACGAAGAAAATGTAGATGAAGGTGGAACTGGTTTTGACCCGGAGTTTGATGCATTATTTAAGGAGCTGAATACCGAGTTATACCCCGGTTGTAGTTGGATGTCTTCTTTAAACTTTTTAGCAAAATTGATACATATCAAGGTTATCAACAAATGGATGGATAGTTCATTTAATCAACTTTTAGAGTTTTTGAGAGTTGTATTCCCTAAAGAAAATCAAATTCCAGCCTCATACTATGAAGCTAAGAAGAGATTAAGAAAGATTGGGTTAGGATATGAATCTATCCATGCTTGCATTAACGATTGTGCTCTGTTTTGGAAAGAAAATGAGTTGATGCAAAATTGTGCGGTTTGTAACGAGAGTAGATGGGTTGACAAAAACACAAAGGGGAAGAAAGTACCTCAAAAGTGTTGCGCTACTTTCCTTTAACTTCTCGACTTCGACAAATGTATAGCTCAAGATTCACAGCAAAAGAAATGACATGGCATTATACTAGACGCTCAACTGATGGTATGATGCGTCATCCAGTTGATTGGAAGGCATGGCAAGAATTTGATGAAAATTTTTCTGATTTTGCCAAAGAACCTCGAAATGTACATTTGGGTTTGGCTGCGGATGGTTTTAATCCATTCGGTAACATGAGTCAATCTTACAGTATATGGCTAGTGGTGTTGACCGTGGTTATGTATGAAAGAGTCTTCTTTTATGTTGACCTTGCTTATTTTCGGGCCTAAATCTTCTGGAAATGACATTGATGTTTTCCTAAGGCCTTTAATAGATAAGTTGAAAATGTTATGGGCCGAAGGAGTTCAAATGAGAGATGCATCAACCAAAACTGTATTCAGGATGCGTCCAGCTCTATTATGGACTGTAAACGATTATCCTGCTCGTAGCTATATGTCTGGATGGAGTGGTCAAGGTTATACGGCATGCCCTACTTGTAACGTAGACACACCCTCGTGCTCTATAACAAATAAAATAGCTTTTATTGGTCATAGACGATTCTTGACAAAAAAACATAGTTTGAGAGATGATCTTTTGTTCAATGGCAAAAGAGAGACAAGAGATCCTTCTAGACCTTTGAGTAATGCACAAATCTTAAAATAATTAAAAGCCTCCCTGATCGTGTTCCAGGTAAACATCCTACACATGGAGGTGTGAAAAGAAAGCGTGCTACAACCGAGTTGAATTGGACCAAACGGAGTATCTTCTTTGAGCTGGAATATTGGTCTTCATTCATTTTAAAACACAATCTTGATGTCATGCATGTAGAGAAAAATGTTTGTGAGAACTTTTTGGGTACTTTGCTAATGAATAAAAAATCAAAAGACACGCACAAAGCAAGACAAGACTTGCATATGTTTATTGTTAATGTTTATTATCTTTGCATAGGTATATTGTTAATGTTTATTGTCTATTTTTGTTGAAGCATGTCAACATATATTGCTCGAGGACATGGTGGGGATGGCGGGGATCTACCTCCACATGGGGATCCAAATAGGATCCCAACAGGTTGCGAGTCTTGTAAGTTATTTGTTAAAGTTAAAAAATACATCTTTATGTTGAACATAATCTTTATTTCCTAGCTTTTCAATTGCATATATTAATGTAGCACAACCCGCAAGAAAAAGAAGATCAAAAAGAAAAAACATTAAATTATTTAAAATTTTTGAGCAAAATAAAGGCCAACCACTACCGATCGAAGTTAAAATCAAGGGCGGCCAATATAAGTTTGTTGGAGAGAATAGCTCGGATTTTATAAGGTTAATCTCTAATGAGATTAGTAAGGTTGTTTCTTTCCATTATCCCAGTTGGCAAGCTGTTCTCGATGAATTTAAAAGAGCCATATATCCCACACTTTTTGTAAGTATACAATGTTATGTTTTTATCGTATTTTAATTATATAAGTGTTACATGTTTTCTAATTACATGCTTTGCAGGAATATTTTGATCTTGCTAGATGGAGGGAATCCGAACAGTGGGAAGGCATAAGGCTCGGAATCACTGCCGAGTGTCAAAGAGCCTATCAAGATCAAAAGCAAGATCTAAAATCTCATTCTGATGATGTGGGTGGTTATGATGAGATGGAAACAACGATAACTTGTCCTCCTGAGGGAACTGACCCGCAAGCATGGGCTCGGGTGATTAATGAGTTGTTCTTAGATCCCGCTTATAGGATCCGATTTGAAGCAAACAAATTAAAAAGAGGTAAACAAGGCTATCCGAGTTTCCATGGGAGCCAATCATATGCACAGAAGAGACATATGGAGGTAAAAGTATAATTGTTAGTATAAAAATAAGTATTAACTATCGGAAGATGCATTTCTAAGAATTTCTATTATTTACAGGGGAGTCGTCCGATTGATCGCTTTCAGAAGATGCATTTTAGAGAAGGCACGAGATGGGTAAATGCAACTGCAGAATCAGACTGGGTAAGTTTGAACCAACTTTTGAGTGATTTTAGTATTTTTAAGTATGTTTGGGTCAAAATGACCCATTTGAACTAACTTTTATGTGATTCTAGTATGTTTAAGTGTGTTTGGGTCAAAATGACCCATTTGAACTAACTTTTGAGTGATTCTAGTATATTTAAGTGTGTTTGGGTCAAAATGACCCATTTGAACTAACTTTTGTGTGATTCTAGTATGTTTAAGTGTGTTTGGGTCAAAATGACCCATTTGAACTAACTTTTGTGTGATTCTAGTATGTTTACGTGTGTTTGGGTCAAAATGACCCTTTTAAACTAACTTTTGTGTGATTCTAGTATGTTTAAGTGTGTTTGGGTCAAAATGACCCATTTGAACTAACTTTTGATTGATTCTAGTATGTTTAAGTGTGTTTGGGTCAAAATGACTCATTTGAACAGACTTTTGAGTGATTCTAGTATGTTTAAGTGTGTTTGGGTCAAAATGACCCATTTGAACTAACTTTTGATTGATTCAAGTATGTTTAAGTGTGTTTGGGTCAAAATGACCCAATTGAACTAACTTTTGAGTGATTCTAGTATGTTTAAGGGTGCTTGGGTCAAAATGACCCATTTGAACTAATTTTTGAGTGATTCTAGTATGTTTAAGTGTGTTTGGGTCAAAATAACCCATTTGAACTAACTTTTGTGTGATTCTAGTATGTTTAAGTGTGTATGGATCAAAATGACCCATTTGAACTAACTTCAGTGTGATTCTAGTATGTTTAAGTGTGATTGGGTCAAAATGACCCATTTGAACTAATATTTTCAATATGTTTAATGCAGGAAAGAATTCAAGAAGAGTATGTGAGATCCTCTAGCGAGACCGGTGGAGACTCATCTGCTGTTGATGAGATTCAATGCATTGAGCGTGTCTTAGGTCAAAGGCGAGAACATATACGAGGTGTTGGTCGCTTTGTGAGACATCCCACCCCTGATTTTTCTAGCTCGCAACCTCCTCCAACACAACATTTACAAAATGAAGTTGCAGAACTTAGACAACAACAACAACAAAATCAAAAAACCATACAATAACAACAACAAATCCAACAACAACAACAACAACAAATACAAGAATTGCAACGATTGCTTCAAGAGCAGATGAAAATTATGCGCTACTGGCAACAACAACGACCACCTGGTGGTCATTAGCGTTTGTATTTTTGTTAGATTTTGTTGAACTTTAAACTAATTGTATGAATTATTTGTTTGTTAAACTTAAATTTGAAGTTGTATGAATTATTTGTTTGTTAAACTTGCATTGGATTTTTATTGATTATATGTTTGTTAAATTTGTAAAAAAAATTAGGTTCTGCATAAAATAAAAAAAATAAAAAACTGAGATCAATAGCGACGACATGTCGTCGCTATAGATTATTTTCTTTTTTTTAAAAAAAAATTAAAAAAAAACCTATTGCAACGACATGTCGTCGCTATAGATTATTTTCCTTTTTTAAAAAAAACTATAGCGATGACTTGTGACTTGTCGTCGCTATAGATAATGTTTTTCTTTTTTTATTATTTTTTTATTCTGTAAAATAAGAAACCACGACATTTATAGGGACGATTTGTCGTTCCCATAGACGAACTTGTGCCAACGAACTCTATCCCGACGACATATCTGCCTATTACAACTAATTTTTGCGAACTAACTTTATAGTGAATTATTATTACTATTGTTACGTAAAGATAACTTAAGTTACTATATATGATTTAGGATATAATGACAATACAAACGAAGGTTATTGCACATACTTCAATTGTATTTATCAAGCAGTGCTTCAATAACTTATCATACTTATTGTTTAAACATAACTGAATTCTAAAAAAAGTTTAACGTTTATCTTTTCTTTTTAATTTTAACCCTTTTTCTATAACTGAATTCTAAAAAAAGTTTAGGCTTTATCTTTTCTTTTTAATTTTAACCCTCTTTCTATAATTTTCGTTCTTTATCTTCGATAATTATGTTGGACGTTTTTTATGTAAGCCTTGTCCCCATATTTATTTTCAGAAACCCACTTAAAGATTGATGGTTCAGATGGATGTGAAGATAGATTCAATGGTTCTTATGGTGCGAAAACCATTTCGTCATGAGCTCACCATCAAACACCGTTTTGTAAACCCGGTTTAAAAACGTGATGGTTCATATGTGATGTTGAAGTTGTCGAGCTGCGAACCACTCTCTGATTATGTTTTAGTTAACCAACAATTGTAATGTGCATCGATTATCCGGCCCCTCTCAAATTTGATTTTATAAACAGTAATGGAGTTCTTATAGAATTATGGAGCAAGATATGTTGGAGAATTTCAATGGCTAAATGAGAACTACAGAGGATGACAATGATTTGTTGAATGTGGGAAAAGGGTTGGTTTTGTTTTATTTTTTTAATTTATTATTTATAAGGATAGTTTGGTCATTTAATTTTTTTAAAGGATTTTTAACGTCAGTTAGCCTAAAGAATCTAACATGTTACATACCTCTTACGTAAAGGATGTGTACCGTAATTATTGAAGTTAAAGTACCAAACCTGCAAGTTGTGATATACTTAAAGGATGTTTTTTCTTAATTTACTCTATTTTATATAAATAAATTTATAAATTTAGTTTACTTTTTTCATATGATAAAACTATAATTATTAGGGAGATGTTTAAATAAAAAAGCCATTAAAACTAGAAAATATAAAAAATAATCTCAACCATTAATCTTCTTAATCAATGGTTGTGATCAAATTATAGAGAAAATTTTGTTAAATGAGTATTTTAAGAATAACCATTTTTGTTGACTTTTTGCAAGTTTCTCTATCTTGTTTATAAAAGTTACACAATAATCATAAGAACGAGTGTTTTTTATCTTTAAAACAACTACAATATTGTTACATAAAAAGATAATAATTTTTTTATGATTTTAAGCTCATATCTCATCATTGTGTCCTTAGTACAGTTTATTGTTTTTTTAGTTATTGTGTTTTTTTTAATACTATTGTGTTTTTTTTATGATGAATTTAAGAAAAATATAATAGTAGAATAATATTGTTGTGTATCTCTAATAAGTAAAACACAATAATAAATTAACAATCTAATACATTAAAAACAATAACAAAATAACGCAAACTCACTGTATTTATTATCGTTATTTTGGAGTCTTGAACACTATATGTTTTAAAAAATACATTAGTTAAATAATATCATTGTATATTTTTAGTTGTAAAATATAATGATAGATAATAACAAATTTATATAATATATTAAGTAAATTACCATTTGCATCCCTAACAATTTCCTATTTTAACCACTTGTATCCCTGCAGTTTCAAAGTCTCGATTTTCCCCCTAATGTTACATTTTTGTCCCCATTTGAATCCAAATGACTACCTCCGTTAAATTGTTCAGTTAACTATTTGTGAAAAAGACTAAATTATTCTTAAGAATAAAAAATAAAAAAACTTTATGGGACCACCCATATCATTATCTTCTTTCTTTAGGCCCCATAAACTCTCTCTCTCTCTCTCTCAAACTTAAACACACACACACACACACACACACTCTCTCTCTCTCTCTCTCCCTCTCTCCCTCTCTCTCATCTCTCCATTACCACCACCATAAACACCACCATCTATCAACATCATAACCGCCCCCTTACCACCACCGTAACAAACCATCAGATCAACCCAAACCACCACCACCGCCCCTCACCACCACCGCCCCTCATCACCACTGTAGCAACCCATCAGGTCAACCCACACCACTAACACTGCCCCTCGCCACCACCATAGCAACCCACCACCATAGCCTCCTTACCACTACCGTAGCAATCCATCAGGTCAACCCACACCACCACTACCGCGCCTCACCATCAACATAGTAACCCATCATCGTAGCCCCCTCACCACCACCATAGCAACCTATCAGGGCAACCCACACCACCACTACCGCCCCTCACCACTACCGTAGCAACCCACCACCGTAGCCCCCTCACCACTAATGTAGAAACCCGTCAGGTCAACCCACACCACTAACGTAGAAACCCACGGTCAACCCACACCACTCACCACCACCTCAACCGCCCTTCACCACCACCGTAGCTTACATATGTTGACTTATGCTGACTTCTGCATCACACCACCACCGCCACCGCCGTAGTCCTTCGCCGCTGCCACCCCCTCCCTCTTCTCCGATGAATTCAAAAGCACAATCAACATTGGAGTGAACTCTCTCTCCACACCCAACAAACTCCCAAGCTTCTAATCAACATCCTCCTTGAAATCTTGATCGATTACAGAGGTGAATTTAAGGGTTTTTAGGGTGAATTTGAAGGGGGAGAAAGGGGTTTGAACATGAGTAGGATGGGGAAAACGATGGTGGTGAACAACAATGGTAGTGGGTTGTTACATGGTGAGCGACGATGGTGGTGGTGGTGGCGGTGGTTGGTCGTGGAGTTGGAGGCGGAGGTGGCAGTCGCTGTATGACAAAGAGAGAAAGAGGGTGGGGGTGGGTTTATGTGTTTATGTTTGAGAGAGAGATAGATATTGTTTAATGTTTATGATGATGAAGAAGATGATATGTGTGGGTCTCATATTTTTTTTTTATTTTTTTATTCTTAGGAGCAATTTAGTCTTTTTCACAAAAGACTTAAAAGAAAAGTTAATGGTATTAGTCATTTTGGATTCAAATGAAGAAAAAAATGAAACGTTAAGGGGAAAATTGAGACTTTTAAATTGCAGGAATACAAGTGGTTAAAATAAGAAAACGTTAAGGATGAAAATAATAATTTACTTTAATATATTTAAAACAATGACAAAAATAACATATTATGTTATATTTAACACTATAAGTTTTGAAAAATACATTTGTGAAGTATATCATTGTGTTCTTCTAATTGTAAATCATAATGATAGATAACAAGTTTATATAATCTATAAAAACAATAAAAAATAACACAAAATGATTTAAAACTTAAAACACAATGATGAATACATATAACAAATGACGTAAAATATAACACAATAAACTGTTATTTGACACAATAAACGTATAAGACACAATAAGCTAACGTATTTGACACAATGACTAACATACCCTACTCTTTAAAACAATAGAATGAAACGTGTCAAGCGCACAATTATTCTAAGACTTTTTAGATTAAATATCATTTTTACTATAACACTGCGTTAATTATTATTACTATTAGTGATTATTTATATAAATATCCAACCTAATTATTTATCAGTTAATATATAATATTTTTCAGTTACCTATTTGCTTTGACTTTAATATCTTTTAGTTATGACCGACTAATTAATATAAGATAAACCTTAAGATAGAGAGATGTGTTGAATTAGTTACTACGACACTGTTTCGAAGGATATGTGTTATCTTAATCGGGTCAATTTATACGTTTTTCAGCCGGGAGCATACCCCCAATCCCTTTAGGAGGAACTTACAACTATGAAAACCTTCTGGTTCACCTGAGCATTTTTGCTCAGAATGGGACTTGAACTCAAGACATTCTCATATTTGCATGTCTTGAGTAACTCATCTTAAACACTTGAGCTAAAAATCATTATTAAGTGTTTAATTAGTTATATTTATGTTACTATTTATTGACTTTATGCGTCTTAGTTATAAACTAGATTTTGTTATTACAATAATATAATAAGATATGTAAAATATAGTAAAAAAATTTAATAAGGAAAAATATAAAAATAAAAAATTTCGTACAAGTGTTTAATATAAAATTAACTTTAAGATTAAATATTGTGAAAAAGTAGTTTATGGATGAAATAAAGACGATAAAACAATATGGAATACTTGTGATAAGATTTAACATCATGTGATTCCGAGCACAGTCAACCCAAACGGAGCTCGAGCTCTACTCCAAATTTACCCAAAACGGATGGACAACGATGTGTATAAGCGACATTCGAGTCACGATGCGTATATAAATCATCCTAACCATCGGACTACTCAACCACATGTTCAACTGCATGATAAGCGTCCATGTTAAACCCACATGAACTATAATGAACGTTGGAAGACCTTATGCATATCAGCCATGGGATTAATATAATCTAATGTCACATTAGACAATATAGCACTGTCAACTCTATGATAACAAATAATTTAAAGTGTATGTAACATAAGATATACCACAAATTATTTACAGTGTACAACAACAAATAATGTCCTTAGCTAACATTCGAGTTCGTTTTTATCTTTAAAGTGTTTAGAAGAAACCATTTCATTTTCATCATGGGAGGTATTTTCTTTTTCCTCAAATTCTTCATCATCCTCGTTAGTTTTTTGCTCAGTTGTATCGTTATTTGTGACTACGCACGCCCTAGATCTCGGGCATACAAGAGCCTTGTGTATTGAGTTGGCTCTTTCTACAAGCGTTGACATTTGAGAAATGGTAAGATGCTAGTGTGTACGACTCCTAATTCGTTTAATCTCTAATGTTATTTTCTCGATCAATTAGTTAATCCAATATACTAAAACACATGTAAGGATGCATACGTTAGATACAAAGTGACCTGACACGCTCTGGATCCAGCCGTTCCCGTGCATACAGAAGTCTTGTGTATTTGGTTGATACTTTCTACAAGCGTTGACCTTTGAGAAATGATAAGGTGCCAGCGTGTGAGATGAAGTTCACAGGTTCGAGTAGTGGAAAAGACCACTTGTAGATTAGGGAGAGAATACGTACACATCATAACTAAAGTGGTAGATACTCTCATACTCCCCAGACCCGAAGTATAGGCAGGTGCCTCATTCATCAGATTGGTTCTTTTTTACGTTAAGTGGATTACTAATATAAAATTGAAAAGCTAGAATAACTATAGCAAAATATAAACATGCCACAACTCTTAACATTCTAGAAGATAGCATTAGGACGTTCTTATAAAATTTGATTTAATTTGTCTACTTGTTTTCCCATTTTGACAACATCACTGTTGTTGTTCAGAAAACTCTTATACCATCTTGCAGAAAGTTTAGGCATTCGAGTTAGTGTTTGTCGATCCACGTAGTGTAACCCGAACCTCACATTGTAACCAAGCGTCCATTCATAGCAATCCATTAGTGACCATGCGAAATATCCACGCACATCTGCTCCCCCTCTGTTATTTCAAGTTTCTTCAGATCAATGCAAGACTTTAACTTTTGAACTCAAAAGGCAACATTCAAAGTTTAAAAATAATATAAATCAAGATTGCAGAGCTAACCTGATTGATTTGGCTAAAGAAGCAAGGTAATTTGCATGATATTTAACTCGTTTGACATCATTTGTTAGCACATTAACTCGTTGCTCATGCACGTCTGGTGAAGAATACCCTGCAAAAGAAGTAGATATATGGAAACAAAACCGATGAAAAAACTAAAGTAATTAAATCCAAAAATGGTCACGGTTACCATTTTCAGTAATAAACATGGGTTTGTTATTGTATCGAGTCTTGATAACGTTAACAATCTCTTCCATGCCTCTAGGAACAACATATAATCCTTCCACCCCTGTCTGTTTTTGTAATAAACAAAAATATTGTTATGTTAACTAAACATTACTAACACGATAAAATTATGTAAAACGTCATAGTTTCCTACAAGTTCACCGATAGGTACGCCATCACGCTCTCCAACCGTCCCCACAAAACCTTGGATTGCGCGACTCTCAGTTGCAGGGCAACTGGAATTAGTGCAATCCTTAGCATATATAGAGGAATAATGGTTGATGCCAATAAAATCTATACTATTCTTCATAAATTTCTTTTCTTCAAGGGAGAAAGTTGGTACTTCATTTCCAAGATATTTCTTAACTTCTTCTGGGTAGTCTCCAAATATTGTGGGATCTAGTGTCCTGTTTAGTGATAACAAGTTGAACAAAGATAATATATTTTTCTATGGTTAATTTATTTATGGCTAATATACATTCAAAAATTTTACCAGCCAGGATGAAAGGCGAATGCCCTTTTGGCAGCATCGCGATCAAGTACACTATCCGTCAATGGTTCATACATGTTACAGTTAACGGTAAGACCAATTGAGCCACCTTGTTTAGGCTACACATACAAACCAACATGTCTAATAAACAGATCTTAAAATGTTCAGTGAACATTTAAAAATGATGACAAAAGTTAGTTGATTGCCTTGAAATTTTCATGATATAGCTCAACTGCCCTGCCATGAGCCAGTAACATGTTATGCATTACGATTATAGGCTCGATATCTGAATTTCCATCCGGACACTCTCCAAAAGGCTCTGAACAACGCGATGGTGGATTAACCCCCCATTGGTAAGCATTTTCTGCGGCTAATTTAGGTTCGTTCATTGTGATCCAGTACTTCACTCGGTCTCCGAAAGACTTGAAACAGACTTCTGCTAAGTATAAAAACTCTTCCCTGCAAGTAAAATAATTAATGCATGTAATAGTAGCTAACAAACATCTAAGGATTTGATGAAACGATGGCGTTTTCGACATACTGCATTTCAGGGTTTAGCCAAGAACCAAATCTGTCTACAAGTTCTTGAGGTAGATCTACATGGTAAATCGTCACAAATGGTTCGATTCCTGTTCATTTTAATCACAAATTCAACATAGAGATTTCATGGTAGTCACATAGATTTGGAAGAACAAAGTTGGTTCATATTTAACTATCAACCCATAGCACCTTTGAGGATCAAATTGTCTATGATCTTGTTATAGAACATGATGCCTGCAGGATTAATTTTACCAAACCTTCCTCCTGGTAAAGAAATTTTGATTAAAAACACAAAAAGTAAGCAAAAAAGAAGATAATAGAAGCAATATGTAAGGGATGGTAAGATTTGAAAGAATACTTGGAAGAATTCTAGCCCAAGATATTGAAAATCTGTAAGCTTGTATACCAAGGGAATGCATTAACTCAATGTCTGTCTGTATTGCATACAAAAAAAAAAAAAAAAAAAAAAAAAACCTCAAATAAAGAAACTAGTAAAAAAAAGTCAATGATTTTGATAGATCACATAGATGAAGAGTAATGAACCAAGAACATATGATAATGATCATCTGCAACATCTCCATTCTCTCCATTTTCTCCACAACCTGACAAAAATGATGGTGGATTCAATGTTCATCAGGTCATGGTATAAACATCAGATAACCGATTATACTAACCTAAGGAGTGACAAAATACATCCCAGATGCTCAAGGATTTTCCATCTTCAAGATATGCTCCTTCAACCTGTAAAATTTCACAGGTTAATTAAGTGTTTAAGAGCTATAATAAAGAGCAAGAACATGGAAGATCTACTTGATAAGCAGAAGTGGCTGTTCCGAAGAGAAACCCGGGTGGGAAATCGGATCTTTTGATTTGGGTATCTTCGTTTTCTTCAAGTATGAGTCCCCCATCGCCATTGTTGGATGCTTCAAGAAGTGTTGCAGGTGCAGAAATGAGAAAGATGAAAAGAGATAAGGTGGGAATTTGCAGTTTCATAATGGAACGTTAGCCTTTATGTTCTCTATATTATGTTGATCACTTAATATGGTTATTATAAAGCCACTAAAGCTATTGACTGAGAGGCTTTTTGTAAATATTTTGATTTTGTAAACAGATAGAAATTATGTTATACTTATAGCTCTTGCCATTTTTCTTCTGTTTTAGATCTTTTAATAGTCCCAACGCCAACGGTTAACTTTTAATTATTAGAAGTTTAGAACTTGCTTTCCATTGAACTTAGGATTATTAATTCTATAGTGTATGAATTTTGCGTACAAATATTATTTTATAAGTTCTAAAGTTTATGATTTTTGTGCCATGTGTGTTAAAATATTATTTTTTGTTTTTATAATTAACATGTGTAAAATATATATGATTAAAAATCATTTTAAATAAACAGCTCAATCAAGTTTTTTAAGAGTTAAGCATGAGCACATTTTATCTCGTTAAAATAAACGAGACGAGCCCCAAGCCCGACCTGGCTTTGCTCTAATAGGCACGTTTACAACAGTATAATTTTATAATGGGAGGATATATATATATATATATATATATATATATATATATATATATATATATATATATATTTATTTATTTATTTATTTATTTATTTATTAAGGGCAAACATAGTGCATGAAGCTCTCGTGTATGCAAAGTTTGGGGGAGTTTCAGCCACTTGGGTATATTATACGCATCCATATCTTTGTAAATTATTGTTTTCACAACTTAAACCAATGAACCTTTTGGTCATAGAACATCAACTTACCATTATTCTAAGGGCCACTCCTTTAAAGGTGTTTTGTTAAAAATGGTAATAAAATATGGCTTTTGACTCCTAGACATGTGCATAACTAGTATTAAGACTCTAGCGTTGTGACGGAGTCGTTAAACCGTGAAAAAAATTAATGTCGAAATTATTCTACGATTCGCGTTTTAAATATAAAAACAAGACCTGGACATCTTTTTTGAGAAAAAGGAAAAGAATACCTTAACACGAAAAGTCAAAAATAAAATAGAAAAAAAACATAAAAAGAATTGATTACTTGTTCACCTCTGCTTCAATAACTTGTATATTATCACACACAATTTTGTTTAGAGCAGGACTTAGATCGAAACGTAGATAAAATAAGATCATTGCAACATTACACTCAGAATCCTATATAAAGTTATATTTTAAAAGTTATAAAAAATATAAATATAAATTAAATGTTATAAGTGGGACATTTTTCACAATGTGACTTGGAAAAAAACACATATGAAAAAAATATAAGGTTTAATTAGTAAATCTAATTAATTATTTGTGAGGGACCGTATTGTAACCTTTATAAAACTATGTATTTAAATATTGTACATAGGATTTCAACACTTTGCATTGTGGCAATTGTTCTATTGTAACCAATCGTTATTGGTTGTTCTAAAAGAAAAAATATAATAATAATAACAAAACTGGTTTCAAATTTCAATTAATATATTATTATGTTTATTACATTATACTTACACCCACTTTGTAATGTCCGTGTGAATCAAAAGCCATTGACACAAATTTCAAATTAACCTCTTAAGCTTTTAAAGTTTCATTAGGTTTACTCTCTGTAATATTTATAACATATGTTTTCATAATTTTTTTTACCAATTTAATTTTTCTTTAATAGTTTTTGTTCGTTAACTTAAAAACACAGATTTTGTGGTTGTGTTTAATTAAATATTGACGTTCCCTTATAAAATTTGTTAAAAACGTAGGGGTATTTTAAAGTAAACTTTTTTTTTTTGTTATTATAGGTTACATCGACTAACGATAACGTATTGTCACCGTAAAGAATGAAAATGATACATCGACTGAAGAAAATCAGCACTGTTAAATAATTGTTATCCATATGAGTTTCATATCTAACCGAGTTGTCGCAACTTTATACGTTTATATTATATACTTAACCAAATTAATGTCACTGTTATAATGTGCCTTAAGTTACTATTTTATACTTAACCAAATTAATGTCACTATTTTATATCACAAGATTCGTAAACATGACGTATCACGCTAGATTAATTTCTAGTTTATGTTTAAGTTACTCGTGTGATATAAAATTGTTTTTGAATTACTGTTACGTAAAATAGGGGTGTTCAAAATCGGATACCGAATTTTGGATATCCGAAGTTTGGGATTCAGATTCGGATATCCGAACGGATATCCAAATTCTAAAAAAATATGCATTATTTAATATTTTTTTATTAAAAAAATATTATTTTTTATAAAAAAAGATTTCGGATATCCGAAGTTTTTACAAAAAAATTCGAAATTTTCGAAATTTTTAATTAATATTTATTATCTAATAGTTTTTAGAAATTTTTTTCAGATAATTCGGATATCCGAATATCTGAAAATTCTCAAAATTACTATCCGAATCCGAATCCGAATCCAAAATTTCGGATATTTTGGATTCGAATTTTCGGATATTTCGGATTCGGATTCGATTTCGAATTCGGATATTTCTTAACACCCCTAACGTAAAATGATAATTCTTTCAAGTTAGGTATATTTAAAAATAATAATATCGTTTGACATGGTTGTAATTTTATATTTTCATCATTCTTTATTCGATGATATTTTTTTCAAAAGAAGGAAATAAAGTTTTGCTAATTATATAACAGGATAAACAAGTGGCTAGACGAGGAACACAAATTTTACCAACCAACTGGCTAGACGTGGAACACACTTTACAAACCATACCCTAATTTTGACTTACTTTTATCAACTACACGCACATGCATTACGTTACTAGTAAAGAAGCTTTTGTGATTGTGAGGAGGGTTACTGTTCGATCGGGTACAAGAGGTAAAGCATAGAGTACAAGTAACGCAAGTAAAATTTTGGTTTCTTTTAGAATTTACATAGTTTCTTTTACTTTAAATACGCCTTTGTGCTCAAGCACTATTGTGCTAAAGGAGCAAATAAAAACCTATGGTGCTCCGTTGGTCTATGAGCTTCATCCTTACCACTATTTTGGTTTTTTTCTTCTGAAAAAGAAAAAAAACTTTTTTAGTTTTTTTTTTTAATTCTTCTATTGTTTTTTTCCTTTTTTCCCATTTTCTTTTTTTATCCAACCATTTTGGTCCTTTCTTTTATTTTTTTTAACTTTTACTTTTTTCTAATCCTTCTATTGTTTTCTCCACTTTTTTCCCTTATTTTCTTTACTTTTTTCATGGTCTTTTTGTTTTGATTTTCTTTTGTTTTAAAATTTAAGGTTTTTTTAATTCTTTTATTATTTCAATTCTTTATAAATTAAGTAGATACATGTTTAACTTAAATTTGAAGTTAATATATAATATAATTAATATATTGAACAAACTTTGATAAATTTGAGTTTTTTTTTTCTTTATTCAATTTTTTCAGTTACCATCACAACGTATACATTCCGATATTTATACCGAAACCACTATAACTTTGTTTATTCTTCTTTCTCACTTTAACTTGTTGCGACAAAGTGTGGTGTGAAGATTGAATGAGATGTCGAAATCTCAAAGTATTGTGTGATCTTGATAAGAATTTTAAAAGAATGGTATTTAGTCCCACATTTGTGTGAAAACAAATGTTTATTTAGTTTATATGTATAAGCCTTCATGACATTTTAGATTCTTATGTTGTGTTTACTCTATCACCTACTCGCGTGTAGGGGTGCAGATAATGAGTTTTTGGGTTAAAATTTTATTAAACCACATGCAGACACGAATACAGCTCTGAAAACTCGGGTTCGCGAGAGGTACTTTTTGCTGCTGAAACCGTTTCTTGTTTTGAACAGCATAGAATTTATGGAACAAACCGTTAGTTGCAATAATGATCATTACTGCTAAAACCGTTTCTAGGTTGAAAATTTATGGAACCAATGCGACGCCCGCATGACAAGAGGACACGAATGCAGCTCCAAAAACCCGGGTTCGCAAGAGTTTCTTTTTGCTACTGAAACCGTTTCTTGTTTTGAACTGCATAGAATTTATGGAACAAACCGCTATTTGCAATGATGATCATTACTGCTGAAACCGTTTTGCTAATGATAATCATTATTGTCGAAACCGTTTTGTAATGATGATCATTATTGTCGACACCGTTTTGTAATGATGATCATTATTGTCGAATAAATGACAATAATTAGATAAACATTCTGTGTAATGAATTGTAATCGGTTACGATTCTTCTTTTCGTGTTTATATAGCAACACAACATAGAGGTCACACATAGCGAAAAAACACACCAACACAGACTCGACGGCTTCATTTCTTCAAGTTCCGGCAATCTTTCAGGCAAGTGCGAAGTCCGGCAATATGCTGCTTTGAACCGGTGTACCCTAGGAACAAATGACGAATCTGTTTAAGGGAATTGTGTCAAACAGAAGCCCGGTTCTCCTCATATTCTTTTTGTTTCTATTCCTTATATTGCAGGATTACTTTTGACTACTAATCGTATTCTCTTATCGATATTATATCGAATCTGTTATTGCATTTGTTTCCATAATCCATTTATATACACTGATTAGTGATTTTTCTAACACAAAACCTAGGCCTTATATTGCTATTATAATACAATAAAGTATACCCTAATTTTAACTTATGTTTTACAATAGTTTTAACTTATTTTTACGTAAGGATAAGTTAACTTGTTATAATAGTTATATCAATAAAACAATTTAACTAAATTAAATTAATGTACAAAATAATTATATTAATGTGAGTTCTTAGAGCTGGGAGTTTGATTTTAAAAGACTTCAAACAATCATGATCTAAAGCCACCCCCACACCCACCCACCCACCCAGCAATCTACACGAGAAAAACATACAAAAAAATCAGAGTTATTTTTAATAATCTTAGTTTTCGTGTATTGGCCGAGATTAATCTCAACTCATGAATGTTTACAAACACTTCTAACTTTGAGCTTATTTTCCTCCAATTATCATTTACTAACCGAGAGTTAACCCCGTTAGTTTTTTATGACCAGGACTATTTATATGGCCAGAACACTAAGTTGTAAGTTGAAATCTATCATCGGGTCCATCAATCTAAAACTTTTACATCTTGAAAGCCGTCAATCTCCATCTCCAACTCTGAACCACTTGACTCGTTTGAGGTGTATTTCAAGTGACGATAGAGACTAGACACAAAAAATAGACTTGATGGAGGTCGTGCGGCGACGGAGTTGTAAATAAGCTCAACGTTGGATACATTTTATCAAAAAAACTAATGGATGGTAAATCTTAATTAGTAAGAGATCATTGGAGGAAAATAAGCTTAAAGTTAGAAGTGTTTGTAAACATTTACTGAGTTTGAATTAATCTTGATCAATAAATGAAAATTAAGATTATTAAAATTTAATAACGCAAAAAATAAAAGTAAAATCAAAAGCAACTTTACATCCCACTAAAATTTCATTTGTTACTTTGCATCTCACGAAAATAATGTTTTACACCCCACAAAATTTTCATTTTGTTGCTTCGCATCCAACCAAAATAATGTGAAAGTGCCCCAATTTTACAATCTTTAGACTCTACCCTTCGAAACCCTGACAAAATATATTAGTTAATGTTTAGTATGATTGTGTTGATTATAACTAAGAGAAATCATTAGATTAAGGTTCATTTATATTTAATATCATTGTATTTATATATATAGTTGATTAATGATACATGACAGTTTACTAGACTTTCATTATTATAAATGATATGGGTACAAGTCTCACTTTTAGCAAAATGCTCAGAGTTAAATCAGATGGTTTTTTCAGCAATGGGTTTTCTTCTGAGAGGATTGAGGATGCGGTCCCGGTTGGAATACTAATAGGTGGAACCGATTAAGATAACATCTATCATTCGAAGCAGGGTCGCATATTTGTCGTTAAAAAATGTTCTTGCACTTTCCTTTTTTGTCTCTTCGTATCTCTCATGATCAACGCTAGCTTCTTTTCGATGAATCTTAGTTGGTCATCGCCCTCTACTCCCATCACGCCCGTGTGGCCTTGTTCGATGACTTTGTTTCTTTTCTTCTCTCCCTGTTCTGCCTCAGGATCACATTTTACACACACACACACACACACACACACACACACACACACACACACACATATATATATATATATATATATATATATATATATATATATATATATATATATATATATAATATAATTATTTTCCTCTTGTTGTGGTTGTCTTGCAGTGTAGTTGCAGCCCCTCTTCATCTCGGTCATAATTCTTGTACTATAGGTCTATTTCCATGCCTCTTATCATTAATCATAGTGACCCAAACCCATTTACCCCAAAGACTAACCGTTTATATTAGAAATCCTGTCAATACGTTATGTCATAAATTCTTTGTCATAATAAAAATGTAGTGCCGACTTAGTCAGTAAATCCAGCCTTGTTTTATATATGTATAAACCGTTGTTTAAAATTTATACGGAGAGAAAGTTGTTGGTGACATATCTAGCATAAATTATATATTTGAAGAATATTAAAACTTTTAAACATAAGTGAAAATAAAAGGAGGTCAAATCTGAGATTTGATGTATTTAATTGGTTGATTATGACATTGTGCAACTAGAGCATGCAGATTGCAAATTTCATAGTTAGAGCTTGAGGTTTGAGTATGTTGTTTTGGTTAATTGTGTTTATTAGTTTTATTTTTTAATGGTTAATTGGATCATTAACGGGACGTTGGCCCACCCTATTATTTTCATTACTTGAGTACGCAACCCGAGATCACAATTAGGAGGAAACTCGCCATAGGTGAGAGAAAATCCCCTGATTCAACCAGAAATCATTTTTTGATTACAGGTGATACTTGAAACCAACACATTTTCCTATTTTAATGAAATCTTAAGATATCTCAGTTCAACCATTTTGTGCTAAGAGTCATTGGTAAAAAAAATGTTTTAGTTGATATCGAAATAATTGAACAAATATGAGGTCAAGATTCCTGATTTTAAGGTTTCTTTATTGTCTGTTTTGTAACTGCATTTATTGTTTTCATAACCAATGTTCTGGATTTAAGAAATTTATTATGATGCAATTTCGAGTAATTTCTCTTAGTTAATCTCTTGAATTGTTTCATTTTCTGTTACAAGATACAACCATCGCATGGGTTCAGGTGCTTCCCTCAATTTAAATCGCCATAAAGAAAGGTAATTTGAGTCGTGTTGAAACTTTATAATAATCAGTGTTGTAACTTTATGTAAGTTTAAATTAAAAACTACATTAATGAAAACATAAAATTTAAAAATATAAAAATATTAAAACCAAAAATCTACAATTTATACTCCCAACCACGTATCCGGGTAATTTGACGTTTATGTTCAAGGACGTTCTTCAAAATCTGCTTGGGAACATCGTCATGCGGTTTAAGAAAAATCTTCATATCCCGGTCTAGCGTTTCGCGAAGCAACGCCTCCCGTTGTAAGTCGAGTAAGGCCGATTTAGATTCGGTTACTTTCAAGCGAACCGCTTCTCATTTTCGTTTTTCTTCATTTCTATCTCACGCATCGCTTTGTACTCGCTAATGACATCATTCAACGTTGTTTTGCTTGAACAAGACTCCCCGGTAGTTTTGTCTTTGCGTCTTGGCCCGGTCATGTGACGTTCTCGTTTTTCATCACAAGGCCTGTTAGTAGCCCCAGTTGTCAATTTAGCTTTCGACTTAGACTTCGGTGGAAATGTTTCTTCCACACGAATCTCTTCATCTTCACTTTTGTAAGCTTGAAGATCATCGAAGGATTTGTTATGTTGTTCTTCATTTTCTTCTTTTCGTACGTGTTGAGGTGAGTTTTGAAAAGGGTTTGGCATGTTATGGTAGTAAGAAAATTATGATGGTTGAAACGTGGGTATAGTTAGAAAGTAGAGCGATTGTTGGGGGGATTCGTAGGGATTTTTGAAATCAATCGGTTGTATGTTGTGGTGCTGAGCTAAACTGTTGGATAGAATGCGCTGATTCACTTGAACTCGAACACACCTTCGGCCTATATTTTTTTTAGAGGTTTGAGCTCGGGATTTTGTGATTTTTTTGTTCGAATCCATATTTTAAAAGAAGAGTTTATATTTATGAAAGAGTAGATGAGAAATATGGATTCTGCCGACCACCTTTGGTGGCGTCTGTGTTGCGGCGCGGTTGGATGATCTCCCAACAATTGCGATTACCACCACATTTAAAATCATACTTTCGGTTCTCTCACTTTCTTTGAATTGTAGATCTGAAAACCTCCTAAAATCTCCGTGGATTAAGTAAAGCAGAAACTCTGGTAAGTCTGTAGTACTCTTTTCCGCAAACTAATTGTGTTGTATTTACTGGTTTAAACTCTCTGGTCTTCGTCTTTTTAGATACTCTTTTGAAATCCTTATCTATGTGTATCAGTCCATATAGCTTTCAGTTCATTGAACTTCCTTTTGGGATGTTTTAGTAAATATTTCATCTTTCTGATCGGTTGAGGAATTTGAGTTTTGTGGTTTGATTGCTAAGAAATTTTGTGGTTTAATTGCTAAGAAATGTCATTGATGAAGCATGTTTGTAGTATTCTGAGCAATGGACGTACAACTTGATAAGTGTGTGACATATAAACAAGGGAGATCATGAGTTCAAGTCTCACTCTGAGCAAAATGCTCAAAGTTAAGCCAGGGATTTTTTCAGCAATGAGTTTTCTCCTGAGGGGTTTGGGGGTGCGGTCCCGACTAGGAAGAAGATAGATGGGTCTGTTAAGATAACACCTATCTTTCGAAGCAGGGTCTTTATGATGTTTGATTGTTGGGGTTAATTTTATAATGTTTGATTGTTGGGGTTATTTCATCGTGTTTGAAGTTTCGGGGGTTGGGTTTTTTTTGAAAGAGCCGATTATTCCAAATTTCTTAATGAAGATTTACCTTTTCATTTCATTTTTGACTTTTTTTGTTAACTTTCTTGGATAACCATTGATTTTTTTATGGGGTTTTAATATTTCTTTGAAAAGAAGCCATTGTTCTTATTTTCTGAATAAAGATTTAGCTTTTCATTTCAATTTTGACTATCTGTCAATTTATTGAATATCCATTTGTATATCCATGCAATCTTGATAATAAATGACAAAAACTTCGGGATCCAAAAGACTATATTTTTTATGAGGTTGGAGAAAAAACAAATTGTTCTTTCTAAGTTCTAAATTAAGATTTGCCTTTTCATTTTAATTTTGACCTTTTGTCAACTTCCCTAAACAGCAAGGGCTGATTCCATGCAATCTTTGATAAAACAAATAAAGTAAACAACCAAAAACCAGGGGTCTAAAGGAGTGTATATTTTTCATATGGTTGGCTTCTTTGGAAAGAACTTACTGTTCTCATTGATACACAAAAACTTCATACCAAGTGTCAGCAATGGCGGAGCTTGAACACTCCCGTAAGGGGGGCGGGCGGGAGCAAAATTAATTTTTTTTACGGGGGGCAAACTTGATATTTATATAAAAATTTACAATACCGGACCAAAAATTTACATTATCGGGCTAAAATTTAACATTACAACAAAAAAAAAAGGGGGGGGGGGGCGGCCCCAACTATCCTTCGCCCTTGAGTGTCAGTGTCAAATGAAATGTTTGCTTGAGATCTTCAATGTGCGTTTGCGGCGAGGGTCTGTATGAACTTTTGATTTTCCATTTCTGTTGTTACCTGTTTGGTAATGTTGCGGTCGTGCCGATGATGATGGCTGTTAGTTAACCTGAGGCAAGAGTTAACCAATAATCGACCTTATGATGAATTGTGTGTAAGGTGTTATTGGTGATGGTTGCGATCAATCTGTATACATATGATTTTACAATGATGACGGTTGAGTTGAGGTTTTCTTACCTTATCTAAATTTTGGTTGGAATTGGCGATTGTAGTTCAGGACTTCAAGTTTTACGTTTAAATGACGTTGATGTAAACCCAGATCTTATTGTGGTACCATTGTGATAA
The DNA here is from genome assembly GCA_025506505.1 of Flaveria sonorensis. NCBI lineage: Eukaryota > Viridiplantae > Streptophyta > Magnoliopsida > Asterales > Asteraceae > Flaveria > Flaveria sonorensis. Next base: position 9,743,233 of record CM046433.1, on the reverse strand, counting down.
TTGTAAGCCAAACTATTTTATGGATTTGGCACAGATCCTCATGACGGTTGATAGGCGATGACGATAAAAGGTAAACGAGTCTTCATTGTATTGGCGTGATAAATGGCAGTTTGCGGTCACAATGAGCCATAAATTCTTAGCCTTCTATTCACCTAGCGGGAAGCGCAGGAGAAGTCCCGCTATTCACAATGAAAAGAATAGTAAAATTCTACATTATTTATACCACGTTGAAGCTGTTTCATTTTTTTAATTAAAAGAAAATGAAATAACTTTTAGTCAATCAAATTGAAAAGAAAATTTTCAAATATTCAATCTTCAAAGTAATTTGAGTACAACATACCCTAATCTTTTAGTCAATCAAGTTGAAAAGAAAATTTTCAAATATTCAATCTTCATAGTAATTTGAGTACAACATACCCTAATTAAGTGTCGGCTTTGTTGAGAAAACCAAATAGTAATTTGAGTGCAACATACCTAAGTTTTGTTACCTCTCGTAAGAAAATCATGCAATAGGTTGCAACATTTATACAATATCTGTAAATTTGAATCGACTTTATTGACATGCAACATAACACACTACGTTGAGTTTGCATAATTTTATGCTAATGATTACCGTGGGGTCAAAAGCGCAAGGCACAAGTAGTTAGCCCCTAGTTATTCTTATAAATCATGGTGTGTATTTTATTATATGCACCAACAGGTCAACACACTAAAATTTGATAATAAAGAATTGAATAAAAAGTATTTGAATGCAAATTAAATAAATGTGTTTTTTGGATAGATTATAACTCTTTTGATTCATTTGAAAACAATTAACTCCTAAAAAGATGGTTAAATTTTACGATTGATTCTTGTGGTTTTATTTAAAATTTTGGATTCGATTCTTGGTCTTTAAAATTTGCAGATATAGTCCCTAATCTTCAACGTATTTTTCTTTTTTAGTTTAAGACCCTAACTTTTGTTAAATTTAAATGTTAAGAAAAAAGTATTTATGTCTTTTTCTATTTGTAAACATTTGTTAATTATGTTTTATTCATTTTCGAATGTTTTACCACAACGCTACTAATAAAATCATTTTTGCCTATACTAGCTTCAAACCTAACATTAAATATAATCCCATTACCTCGACACTACTAGGGAATATTCGTCCATCTTCATCTCTCTCCATCTTCAATGACATCTTGAAGCTAGATGGGGATCTCAATCCGATATTTAATATAAACAAAAGGAATTAAAAAGGTATATTTTTCACTTTTTTTATTTAGTTTAATCTTCATTGCGCACCATTTTTGTGACTATTTGATTATTTAATTTGGTCAGTTTATTAAAATTTAAGTATGTGATGTTTTAAAAAGAAAGTTAATTGATACTTTAATCTTTATTTTCATTACCACAGTCATATTGCACTCGATATCATTTAATTATTTCGAGTCGTAAAATAAATAAAAAAGCTTCATTGTTGACAAAATAAAAGTTTTAGTCGGAAATTACAGTTTTGGTAGTGACTATGGAATACTGATCATAACTAGAAATTCATCCTACAAGTTGAGATTTTAATAATGGCATGCAAAGATTCCTTGATATTTAAAGGCATCCATAAGATTGAGATTGAGATTGAAATTGAATTACAATTTAGTTACATAATGATGGACATGTTTATGCTCTAAACGAATTCCCTAAACTGTTTCATGTGTTTCTGCAGACTGCATGCTTTTATATGGTATTCAATATCTGTAGTGTATATAGTATGAGGACCAATTGTGTCAACTTTGTTTTTTATAAGGTGTAGAGTTGTAATAGTTCACCTATTAATAGTTCGTTAATAGGCGGGCGATTAAACCGTTTTCTTTTGTACTTTCACATAGATAGAGTTCTTGTTCTTTTCTTTTGTAATCGTTCGTACTTTCATAGTGAAATCATTTGCATTCTTGAGTTAATTGTTGTGTGATCGATTGCTTCGAGTTCATAATCTTCGGTGTAGATTGGTTTAATCTTTCTACAATTGGTATCAGAGTCTGGTTCGGCTTGTGAGTTGAAGATTCAAGTGTCGAAGTGAAATTCGATTGAAGAATGGGATCAACGAAGTTTGAAATTGAGAATTCGATAGCAAGAATGATTTTGGGCTATGGAGAGTGAAGATGCGAGCGTTGTTGGTGCATCAGGGCATGTTGATGCACTGAAAGGAGAAAATTGCTTGCCAGCGACTCTATCAGCAAAAGAAAAAAAGGATATCTTGGAAAAGGCTCACAGTGCCATTATTCTGAGTCTCGGAGATAGAGTTCTCAAGGATGTATCAAAAGAGACGTCAGCCAGTGGGGTGTGGTCAAAGCTTGAAGGGCTGTACATGACGAAGTCTCTGGCGAATCGGCTGTATCTCAAGAAAAGGCTCTATACGTTTCAATTGGCTCCTAATAAGTCCATTGAGGATCATGTGGATGAATTTAATAAGTTGGTGATTGATCTTGAGAACATTGATGTTGAATTAGAAGATGAAGATCAAGCAATCATCTTCTTGGCCTCATTGCCACAAACGTATGAACACTTTGTTGACACTCTCATGTTGGGAGGGAGTCATTGTCAATGGAAGAGGTGATGGCTGCTATAAATTCAAAAGAATTGAAGCAAAGGTCTGATGTCAAGGATGATGCTGGTGATGGCTTATTCATGAGAGGAAGACCTGAATTTAGAACTCCTAGAGGCAGGTCAACTTCAAGATCGAAGTCCAAGTTCAAGAGGAGATGTTATATCTGTAATTCTAATAAACATCTGAAAGAGAATGCCAGATAAACAAAAAAAAAACAAGCCAACCATCAAAACATAGAACCCAAGGTAGTATGTTTGTTGATAGTAGCCTTGATAGTTATGATAGTGTGGATGTCTTGATGGTGTCTAAAGGTCAGATAGATCAAGATTGGATCATGGACTTGGCTGCTCCTATCATATGACCCAAGAAGGGAATTCTTCTCAGAATTGGAGATGGTGGAGTTAGGAAATGTACAAATAGGTGATGACAGATAATGTATGATCAAAGCATTGGTTCTATCATACTCAAATTGGAGAGTGGGGTGGAGTTCACTCTTGATCAGGTTAGGTACATACCTGAACTCAAGAGGAACCTCATCTCACTGGGTACTCTTGAAAGCCAAGGCTGTAATGTAAGTCTCAAGAATGGGAAGGTGAAAGTAATCAAGGGGTCATTGGTTATGTTGTCAGGCTCAAGAAAGGAGAACAACGTATATGTTCTTGATGGTACTGTCATATGTGGTGCTGCATCAGTTGGTAATGTCAATAGGATGAACACTGCAGTGTTGTGGCACAAGAGAATAGGCCACATGAGTGATTAGGGATTGACAGAACTGAGGAAGCAAGAAATCATCACAGGATTTAGTGGCTGTGATGTTGGATTCTGTGAGCATTGTGTGTTGGGCAAGTCAACAAGGGTCAAGTTTAGCAGGGGAGTTCATAAGACAAGGGATGTTCTTGAATACATTCATGCTGACTTATAGGGGCTTGCAAGAACTAATTCTCTTAGTGGAGGAAGATACTTCTAGTCTATCATTGATGATAGATCAAGAAAGGTTTGGGTATATATTCTTAAGCATAAGGATGAAGCATTCTTGAGGTTTAAAGAATGGAAGCAGCTGGTTGAAACACAGACAGGGAAAAGGGTTAAGAAACTAAGAACTGACAATGGTATGGAGTTTTGTAGTTTTTTGTTTAATCAGTTTTGTAAAGAACATGGCATTAGTAAGCATTTGACTGTGCCATACACCCCTCAGCAAAATGGATTAGTTGAGAGGATGAATAGGACCTTGCTTAACAAGGTCAGGTGCATGTTGTCTGACTCAGGGATGCCAAAGTCCTTTTGGGCAGAGGCAGTGACAACTGCAACCTATCTTGTTAACAAGTCTCCTTCATCAGCTATCAATATGAAGACTCCTATGGAGATGTGGACTTGTGTTAAACCTGATTGCAGTCATTTGAGGGTGTTTGGTTCTTTAGCCTATGCTCATGTTAAGAAAGACAAACTTGACCCTAGAGCTCATATATGTGTGTTGCTGGGCTACACTGAGGGTGTAAAAGGCTACAGATTAAGGAGGATTGATGATGGTAGTCCTAAGGTAATAATCAGCAGAGATGTGGTCTTCAGGGAAGAGGCAGTTTATAGAGATCTGTTTGATAAAAAGAAAGAACAGGAGGAACTGGTAGATGGTGTTCAAATTGAGGTGGAGCCTAAAGCTTCCGAAGGCAAAGCTTTCGAAGGCATTTTCAAAACTTCCGAAGGTCTTTCCAAAGCTTTCGAAGGGAGTTCCAAATCTTCCGAAGGTAGTTTCAAATCTTCTGAAGGTAGTTTCAAATCTTCCGAAGGTGTTTCCAAATCTTCCGAAGGTATCTCTAAAACTTCCGAAGGTATTAAAGTTTCTTCCGAAGGTACTTTTGAAGTAGGGGAAAGCTCACAGTAGGGTTCTCACTCTTCACATTAGGTGACTATAGTTTGGCTAGAGATAGAGCCAAAAGACAGCCTGTGGTGCCTGCTAGATATAAAACTAATGAAGATATATCTGTATTTGTGTTCAGTGTAGCTGCAGAAGAGTGTGTAATGGAACCATTGTTATATGGTGAGGCTGTTGAGTCAGTTGATAAAGACAAGTGGATGAGTGCTGTGGTAGATGAGGAAGAATAACACATGGGTATTGGTGGACAAACAAGTAGGGCAGAAGTTAGTTGACTACAAGTGGCTGTATAAGTTGAAAGAGGGGTTGACTAAGGCTGTTCCATAAGGTTTAAGGCCAGGTTGGTGGCTAGGGGTTTTACATATAGAGAAGGCATTGATTACAGTGAGGTTTTCTCCCCAGTGGTAAAACACTCTTCTATTAGAGTAATTCTGTCCATGGTAACTGCTAATAACATGAAGCTTGAACAACTTGATGTTAAAACAGCTTTCCTTCATGGTACTTTAGATGAAGGGATCTATATGAGACAGCCAGCTGGGTTTGTGAAACCAGGATAAGAAGACAAGGTGTGTTTACTCAAAAGGTCTCTCTATGGGTTAAAGCAGTCTCCAAGGTGTTAGTATAAAAGATTTGATGATTATATACTAAGTCAGTAATTTCATAGGAGTAGCTATGATAGCTGTGTGTATTTCAAGTGCTACAAGCCTGGTGAGTATGTTTATTTGTTACTCTATGTTGATGACATGTTAGTGTGTTGTAAGGATCAGTCTCAAAAAGAGTTAACAAAGGAGCTGTTGCATAAGGAATTTGAAATGAAAGATCTGGGGATAGTAGAGAAGATCTTGGGTATAGAGATTTCAAGGGATTTGGTCAATCAGAGGTTGTTCTTGACTCAAACCGGATACATTGATAAAGTGTTAGTTCAATACTCAATGCATGGTAGCAAGTGTGTGCAGACACCTTTGGGTCAACACTTTAAGCTTTCATCAAAAGATTCTCCTACTCAAAAGGAAGATGCTAGAAGGATGCAGAAGTTACCCTATGCTAATGCTGTTAGTAGCTTAATGTACTTGATGGTCTGTACCAGGCCAGATATTGCATATGTTGTAAGCATTATGAGCAGGTATTTGTCAAATCCAGGTAAACTTCATTGGGAGGCAGCGAAGTGAATTTTGAGGTATCTAAATGGTACAAGGCATGTGGGATTAGTCTTTGGTAATTATCAAGATTTAAAGCTTAGTATCCTTGGTTATGTTGATGCTGATTTTGCTAAAGATCTTGATAAAGACAGATTCACCACTGGGTATGTTTTCAAGGTGTTTGGTGGTGTTGTGAGCTGAAGTCTTCTCTTCAGCATGTGGTTGCTTTGTCAACTACTGAGGCTGAGTATATTGCACTTACTGAGGCTGTGAAGAATCTCTTTGGTTGAAGGGTTTTGTATCTGATTTGGGAGTATAGTTAGTTGATACTTTGGTTCTCTGTAACAATCGAGGAGCTTTGAGTTTGTCAAAGAATCAAGTATATCATGAACGAACTAAGCATATCAATGTCAGATTACATTTTATCCGAGAGGTCATTCAGTCTAAGGAGGTAAGGGTTGATCATGTTGATACAGAGGATAATATGGCTGATGCATTAACCAAGATGATTCCAGGATCCAAGTTTACCAGGTGCTTGGAGATATTAAATGTGGGCTAGGAATTGGTCATGTACTAAGGTGGAGAATGTAGTGTAAATAGTACGAGGACCAATTGTGTCAACTTTGTTTTTTGTAAGATGTAGAGTTGTAATAGTTCACCTATTAATAGTTTGTTAATAGGCGGACGATTAAACCGTTTTCTTTTGTACTTTCACATAGATAGAGTTCTTATTCTTTCTTTTTGTAATCGTTCGTACTTTCATAGTGAAATCATTTGCATTCTTGAGTTGATTGTTGTGTGATCGATTGCTTCGAGTTCATAATCTTCGGTGTAGATTGGTTTAATATTTTTACAATATCTTTGCTTGCATTCAGTGTGTGTGTATTTATAGGGTTTTTATTTTCATGTTTTTTAATTTTAAATCTTAATGTTAATGATAAAAGATTTTAGAAATGAAAAAATAGAAGTACCTTTGTTAACGTTTGGATTTAACAAAGTTAAAGTCTCACGCTAAAAAAGAAAGAGAAATTAAAAATTAAAATCCAGGTTTACTAATTGTAAAAACTAGGGACCAAATTTATAATTTATATGGAACCACAAATATCAACAAAAAATTTACTCTTTTAAGGATGTTGTGGAACAAACGCTCCCCTAGCTCCTCCAAATTGTAAACCAAACACTCGTTATATTCTAAAATTACTACATTGAAATATTCAACAATGTGTTTTATCTGACCATGAAATAAATAATTCTCCAGGCCGATATTACATTCTTGAAATATGAACAAGTTTCTTGTATGAATCATGTAAATCTGCTTTAGATAGCATAATGACATTCTTATTAACTTGTACTTAATTTCTCTCTTAATGTTTTCTTATCAACGAGATCACTATTGTTGCTCAGAAAATTCTTATACCATCTTGCAGATAGCTTTGGCGTTCGAGTTAGCGTTTGTCGATCGACATAGTATAAGCCGTATTTCAACTTGTAACCTTGCAACCACTCATAACTATCCATAAATGACCATGCGAAATATCCACGTACATCTGCTCCCTCTCTGTTATTTCAAACAATGTTTCTTCGTATCAGTGTCACACTTTCAGTTTTCTACCTAGAGAAGCAACTAAATAGAATTAAAAAAAAATGATGTAGATTAAGATTTTAGAGCCAACCGAATAGACTTGGCTAAAGAAGCAAGGTATTTGGCATGATATTCAACTCGCTTGACATCATTCGTTAGTTCATTAACTTGTTGCTCATACACGTGTGGTGAAGAATACCCTACAAAAGAAGTAGATATATGAAAACATAACCGATAAAATAAATCAAGTAACTAAACCCAAAATCGATGAAACTTACCATTTTCAGTAATAAACATGGGTGTGTTATTGTATCGAATCTTGATAAGGTTAACAATCTCTTCCATGCCTCTAGGAACAACATATGATTCTTCTGCCCCAGTCTGTTTTGCAATAACCAATAATGTTATTATACCAACCACACATTATTAATACAAACAGAAATATGTCAAAGATTGTAGCTTCTTACATGTTCACCAATTAGCACACCATCACGCTCTCCAAGTGTCTCCACAAAACCTCTAATGCACGATTTCCAGTTGCAGAGCAACTAGAATTAGTACAATCCTTGGCGTACATAGTTGAATAATGGTTGATGCCAATAAAATCTAGACTATTTTTCATAAAAATCTTTTCATCATGAGAGAAACTTGGTAATTCACTTCCAAGATATTCTTAAGTTCTTCTGGGTAGTCTCCAAATATTGAGGGATCAAGAGCCCTGTTTAATGATAACAAAGTAAACAAAAATCATATATTTTTCTGTCATTTATTTATTTTGTAGCGCGTATACATGCAAAATTTTACCAGCCAGAATGGAAAGAAAATGCCCGTTTGGCAGCATCGCGATCAAGTTCACTATCCGTTAGTGGTTCATACATGTAACTGTGAACAGTGAGACCAATTGAGCCACCTTGTTTAGGCTACACATACAAACCAACAAGTCATATAAATTTTTTTTAAAGATGATGACATTGGAATAAGTAAAAACGTAAAGATTGACTGAAAGTTGGTTGATTGCCTGAAAATATTCATGATATAGCTTGGCTGCCCTGCCATGGGCCAATAACATGTTATGCATGACGATGAGAGGCTCGACGTCTGAATTTCCATCACGACAGTTTCCAAAAGGCTCCGAACAACGAGATGGTGGAATACGCCCCAATAAGTAAGCATATTCTGCGATTATATCAGGTTCATTAATCGTTATCCAATACTTCACTCGGTCTCCAAAAGACTTGAAACATAGTTCTGCTAGATATAAGTACTCTTCCCTGCCAGTAAAATAATTGATACTTGTAATAAGCTAACAAACATCTAAAGATCTGATGAAACAATGAGTTTTAGACATACTGCATTTCAGGGTTTAGCCAAGAACCATATCTGTCTTCAAGTTCTTGAGGGAGATCCACATGGTGAATTGTCACAAATGGTTCAATTCCTGTTTATTTTAATCAAGAACCATGAGAAAAGCATTGATCATTATTAATCATGATGATTATTTTACATTAAACTATCAATTCATAGCACCTTTGAGAATCAAATTGTCTATGATGTTGTTATAGAACATGATAGCTGCAGGATTGACTTTACCAAACCTTCCTCCTTGTGAAGAAATTTTAATAAAAAACACAAAAAATATATGCATGTTTAAAAAGTTAATTGAAGTAATTAAAGAACAGTAAGATTTGATAAAATACTTGGAAGAATTCTAGCCCAAGATATGGAAAATCTGTAAGCTTGTATACCAAGAGAATGCATCAACTCAATGTCTCTCTGTATCACATAAATTGATTATTAAAATAAAGAACTTAATATAACATAAGTCAATGAAATTGATAGATGAAGAGTAATGAACCAAGAACATATGATAATGATCATCTGCAACATCTCCATTCTCTCCATTATCTCCACAACCTAATAAAAATAATGGTGGATTCAATTATCATCACTGGAAATCAAAAGCAATTTGTGTTATAAACATCAGATAACATATTATACTAACCTACAGAGTGACAAAATACATCCCAGTTGCTTAACGATTTTCTGTCTTCAAGATATGCTCCTTCAACCTGTAAAACTTTGTGGGTTAAGTGATAAAGAGCTTTAATAATTAGAGCAAGAACAGGGACAAAACATGATGATCTACTTGGTAAGCAGAAGTGGCTGTTCCGAAGAGAAACCCGAGTGGAAAATCGGATCTTTTGACTCGGGGCTCTTCGTTTTCTTCAAGTATGAATCCTCCATCGCCATTGTTGGTGGCTTCAAGAAGTGTTACAGGAGTAGAAATGAGGAAGAAGAAGAGAGAAATAGTGAATATTTTAAATTGCATAGTGGAACATGAGAGAATATTTTGTGCTTCTAAATTGTTAATCTACAATATGGTTTTATAGTATCATGAATCCTATTGAATGGGAGGTTATTCGAAAGTTTTTTAAATCTCGAGAATAAAAGGGAAAACATATGTTTATACCCCTTGACATTAATAAATTGATTCATAAAATATGGTTTCGGAAAACGATTGGCATTAATAAATTGATTCGTAAAATATGGTTTCGGAAAACGATAAATCATCAAGTATGGTTTTGGAAAACGATAAATCAAACTTGTCGGATCCACTTAAACGGCTTGGTTTAGTCGTTTGAACCCAATTTTTATTTTTTACTATATAAAATAATTCATAAAATATTGTATTTGTTGATACCATTTTACTTTATATTATAAGTTTATAGCATGTCTTAACTTTAATATATTTTGGTTTAAGTAACCGGTGCCAGATAAACAATTTTGTAATTGAACGATAATATTCTAAAATTTATGTAGAATCATAGATTAATATTTAGTATACTACACACGATTCCAACATGTTTCAGATTTAATATCGTTTGGTATAGATATTCTTTACATTTTATTATTCATAAAGAGTAAACTACAAAAAAACCTACTATCAACTTGCCAATATAATTTGCTAAAATATATTTTATATTTAATTTATCTCCTTTTCTATGTTCAATATCATGACCTTTTATTTAAATGTATGGTGCTTTATCCGTCTTTACACCACCACAAATGAAAGAAGCATTATTCATGTGTTATATTATCATTATCATATATTTTATTCAATGATTTTTTATTGAAAAAAAAGAAAAAAGTTTACAAAAGGGCAACAAGTATATTTATTTAATAACAATTACTATTACCATAGAATTGGCATCCATCCAAAGGTCTGTAGGTTAGCGGAATCAACATGTAACTATGTTACTTCTTAAGTGGTTAAAGGTTCTAGTCAAATATCATAGACTTAAAAGTAGTATATAGCCCGTGTGATTTGGTCTGTTTTTACAATGAAAAAAAAAAGAATATTCTTAAAATGTCTCTTTTGACTTAAAATTCCTTTAAAATGTCCTTCCAAACTTTTTTTCTCAAAATGTCCCCTCTAGAAAATGTGCTGACGTCTCCTAAGACAAAGGCGGACGCCTGACCATTCAAAATCATACACGTTTAGTTTAGAGTGATTTTTTAGGTTGTGGAGGCGTCCACCCACCATAAAGGAAACATGTACGATTCTAAGTGGTCCGCTATACAGAGCTCCCACTGTCTAAGGAGACTGGTGTCTTATCTGAATGGGGCATTTTAAAAAAAATAATTATTTTAGAAACATTTTATAGAAAATAAGAAAAGAAAGTAACATTTCAACTATTCTCATCCAACTGGATGCCCAAATCTAATGGACATCATACAATCAAGTCCGCACGCTCTCCAAAACATGTGGCCCAAAATCCCACATTTGAGCCCATCATCAAGTGACCCCACCTTCATTATTTTATAATGTTATTACCTTCTCAATAATGGAACATAACTAATCAGTAGCTAAATTTATCAGCCCAAATAACTGAAATAAGATTTATAAACTTATGTTGTTGAGGTAAGTTTTCTCAAAACTTTATTAAAACATAAAGGGATTTTGGGTTTAATTTTTATTTGTGACAAAAAAAAGGGGTGTTAGGTTGGGCCAGGGACTAGGGGGTTTTTCCAACTAAGATGAGTTTTTTTTAATGAAAATCGTCTCAGGTTCCGGACTGATGTGTAAGTTTCCCGTCGGGAACGTGCTAGCCTAGTACCCTTGGGTTTCGTATTCGAGTAATGGTGATTATCTGATGGGTCAGTTGTCCGTCAATGATTCAATTAGTCGTTCAAAAATATTAATCAAGTAATCAAATAACCAATGGTTAGGTTAATATATTTTCCGTAACCGGTTTTATTTATCAGATAATGACGATAACTAAACTGAACCGAGATGTCAAGAATGGTAAGCAACTCAAAAAAATAACAAAACCAGTAAACAATTAACAACTAAATTAGAAAACAACAGAGAATACTAAACACAGCTGCAATCTTTAAATAGAACCCATTTCTCAAACGTAACTCACCGGGGCAAGAGGACCCGTGCGTAAATAAGAGAGAATACGGGTTCTCTCGGATCTTCAGCATTATCGGCAACAACCCAACAACAACTACTGAAGCCCAAAGCTTAGCCCAAACCATCCTCTCCTTACTTAAGCCCAAACCAAAGCTTAGCCCAAGTATAATATTAAGCAAACTGCACACATGCACAAAAAATATAAAATTTTCTAAGAAAATTGTAATAACTAGTATTAAGACCGTCATATTGCGGTGAGGGTGCAAACCATAAAAAACTAATGTCTAAACATTTTTACAAAACCGCACGTTGAAGGTAAGAAAAATGAAATCTGTACGTCCTTGAAAACACTCAAAACATCAAATAAAAAAATTAAACTGTCACAAACCAGTGCGTTGCAAGAGACCATTGACAATATTTGGAAGTATATATAATGTTAAGAAACTTAACGTTAAAGCAACGTAACAACGGAAAAAAACAAAACGGTTAAAAATATTAACGTTGATAAAAAAATACGCATGTATAAATTTGAATTTATGAAAATTATTCCCTAAAAGTTGGAGGATAATAAGCAAAAGAAGTTGTATAAAAAATTAAGACCTTGAAATTCCTACGACGACTCGTACGTTTATCCATTGATGACTTGTACATTATGACATATAATTCTGTTTTGAATAAAAATTACACCATGACGTGAATAAAAATAAACACGCTGCAATGGTATGTTCGAGATTTTATAGTTGTACTTTATACAATAAAAGTTCATGTTTATCAGTGTACAACAACAAAACAATAACTTACTTACACCTTTTGTTAAATTAATATAATTACATACACTTCAACCCCTGATTTAAGATCATACATTTTTAGTGCAGTGGTTATGACTTATGAAGGTCCAAAAGTGTCAAAGGGGTTTGTGGCGGTGGGTGAATTAATAGAGGGCCCATAGTGAACTATAAGGTAGAGTTGGACACATAGAAGGCCCAGAGTAATGAGTAAGACCTGGCCTAATGTGACCAGGCCCAACCAAAGTCTGATCAGGCCTCAAGGTATCCAACTATCCATCATAAACACGTGCGGATCTTCATAAACTACCCCCAAATTGAGCATAGTGTGCCCTAGAATTGTGCTAATTGAGCATAGCGACACATGTTGTCAGTATACCTTTAGCCGGCACATGACCATTTTGTTGTTGTGATAATCTAATTATATGAGTTAAGAAAGTGAAAGAGTATCGGAAGAAGCATGGGATTTTTCATGTAGACAACCTCATGCTTGGGACAAATTCAACAAACTTCTCCCAGTTTTAAAGATATCAACATCATGCAAGTTAGGGTTAAGATGCTAGTCAATAACACAAGTATAAGTTTGCAAGTATAAAAAGAAATCAAATTTCCTATCCTACTTCATAACTTCAAGTAGAATGCAAGTCTACTTTTTTAATTGTTCGTAAGAGAGAAATTTACACAAATAGAAATAATATTACCTTAATAAAAAAAATAAGCATAAATGTCGTATACCTTTTTATGTAATATTCCATAGCTATATGGAACTAATGTGTCTTATGATGCGTAGTGTGGAAAACTACTAAAATCCTTGGTTTAATCATCATTATAAGGTAGATATCTTTAAACATAATCAATTAAAATAAAAAAAAAAAGTTTGTTTCTTAGAAAAACTGTGAATCATTTTATGCGGTTTGCTCTTAAAGGAGTAATAATGCCATCATGGACGTATAAGTTATTTTACGGAGGAATAGTATTATCAAAATTATGTGTTTATTTATGTAAAATTGACATAGCTAGGTGGCCGTTTTCATACATTAATATCGTTTAACATACTAGTTATAAGAATAATAAAGTATAATTAAAGTAAGCAAAAAATCACAATAATAAATATTTGATCAAATTTGTGTACAACAAGTCACGTGACAACGTTTGTATCAAAGGCTTCTAGTTAACTTCTACACCAAGTGACGCAACGACAATACTTTTACGTCAGTCTCTAATTGACGCAAATGTAATAACATTTTTGTACCAAATAGCATAAATCTAATATACATTTGCCATTTGTTCGTAGTGTTTATATGTGGCTCAAGCTCAAAGTAACTTAAGCATTAGTTTGGCCCCCAATTTATATAGGCCCAAAACTTTTTAGTAATAATTTTATATATGCTGATTAGCCCATAAAAAAAAAAGTTAACTTCGTCAGTAAGAAACCTTTTAGTTTATTGTTACTGACGTCTCATCCGGATATATAATGATAATTTAACATGTAAACTTTAGAAATGGTTTTTTTGTTTGCTTAGAGCCCCGAAACAAATTTATAAGTTTTGAGATGTTACTGGACCAGTACTTCTACGTAAAAACAATTCACATGCCTAGTATTTATTGTGTTATTTGTTACTAGAAGATTTTAAAATAGTAAAACTAATATATTTGTTAAATAATATCAATAATTATATTAATAATATATTTAGTCACTGTAGTTATCCTCATGATTGTTATATAATGTGCCACATTTTTAAACAGATTAGTTCACACCAAGCAATGCATTGTTACCTTGTTAAATACTTTCTTTCATTTAAAAAATGTTATCACTTTAGTTTCATTAAAAGGGTAAACTATAAAATGCCACACTAAAGGGCTTTGCATTTTGGTTATAAAAAAATTATAAAAAGAAAAAAGGCGCTTTTGTGTGTGTGAGTGAGGTGTGAATATAGCACAAGAGACCAACACGTGGAAACTGAAAATGTAAGATTTTTGGAGGTATTAAAATAGCATTTACCACGTTGCATAAGACACCAACCAGAGTGACGATGAGAACCAACGTGTTAAGCCTCCACGTTAAAGCTTCTGAGATGTTAAGGATGACACGCAGCCTTTCCATCTTTTCAATTTAATATTATAATATAAAGTTAAATATATATTTCAATGCGTAGGTAGATAATAATTATATTATTATATATCTAAATGCAAAGTATCTAATGTACTCTACTCTGAAAAGTAAGGACAAGTGGAATGTTTTTGTTTCTCTTATGATATTTCTGTGATCTGTCAAGTTTTTGAACCGATAGTTTTATAGTTCACTAGTCAAACGTTTTTGAAAACCAAATAACGTTACAAGTAATGTGAAAATTAATATATATACATACATGCACAGAATTTAGTATAAAATATAAAATTATTTTATATTCCAAAACAAATTTGCATTGTCGATAAAATATAAAGTTTAACATAAAACAAGATATGACGGTCAAAGTATTAAAAGAGTTAAAAAAAATGAATTACTAACATAATAAAATAAAAAAATCCGGTCAAACCACTTGTTACCTATCTATGTTTGTTGGTTCAATGGTTCGGTTAGTCGACATCATAACCGGTCGGTCCAAATGAAAAACAATTCAAGAGTTTTTATTAAAACTTTTATTTAAAGGACTCTAAGTTTAACCGATCTAAAAACCCAGTCCGACCTGTTACTGTAAAAATTTATTTACCTTGCAAAGGTGTCACACTAGTGTAGGATAATATTATAAAACTCCCACGTGTACGATGAAGATATGATCAATCCCCATGAGTCACTCAGATATTAAAATATGCTTTCGTTTACGCATTTAGACCTTTGACCCTTCCGGATAAGGTTGGCCGCTTGGGTTACTTGTCATTTAAACACATTATTATATACTAACCACAGGGTCCCACCATTAATACTATGTGCTCAACTGCTATAAATACCCGGCAATTTTCCTACTTCAAAAAAAAAAACCAATTCTTATTATTATTATTATTATTTCATAAACCTTCTTTCCCCACCTTAAATCGGAAAAAATGGTAGTTCCGGTGACGGATCCGATAACCCAATTGAACTTACCACCGGGGTTCCGGTTTTACCCGACCGACGAAGAGCTTATGGTGAAGTATTTGTTCCCGAAAGTCGCCGGAGACGATCCTCCTCTTCGGATAATCGGAGATGTTAATTTGTATAAATTCGACCCATGGGAGTTACCAAGTAAGTGTTTTGATCACACAATTCACGTGTTTTTTCGCTAAATTTAAATGAACAGAAGAAATCAACTCGAAAAACTAATAAATATTAGTCTAACATGTCAAAAAGACAAATTTTATATCCATCACTCATACAATTAATATTAAATAAGTCTTATATTTTGTAATGGTTTAGTTTATAATATTAAAATTGTTGATATTTGATAGGTAAGGCGATGTTTGGTGAGAAGGAATGGTACTTTTTCAGCCCTAGGGATCGAAAGTACCCGAACGGGTCCCGACCCAATCGGGTATCCGGGTCGGGTTACTGGAAGGCCACCGGAACCGATAAGGCGATCACGTCGGAGGGACGAAAAGTCGGAATCAAGAAGGCGTTGGTGTTCTACGTCGGAAAAGCTCCAAAGGGATCCAAAACTAACTGGATCATGCATGAATATCGGTTATCGGAGCCTTCGAAGAACAACGATAGCACCCGGGTAAGCGGAGCTCCGACCCGTGATCCGGTGATCGATTTGTTCTTGAATCTTGATTTTGAACTCAATTTCACTTTTTTTGCAGTTGGATAATTGGGTGCTTTGCCGGATTTACAAAAAGAATTCAACCGCCGAGAAAACATTTTCCGGTGAACAGAGCCACGGTTCACCGTCGTCGTCATCCTCCCGATTCGATTGCGAATTGATGAACTTTCCGACGAATAACTCTGTGCAGACGTTGAGCGAAGATGATCAGAAGATCAACATTCGAAAATTCGATACAGGGAGTTACAATTGGGGGAGTGCAGGGGTATTCGGTTTACAGGATCCGATTAACCGCATGAATCGATCGAATTCGAGTTCGAATGATCCAAATTTCAACATGCAGATGACGTTTGTTGAGGAAGATGAAGCACAAAATGGTATTAGAAGTCAGACGATGGGGAACTCAGGGTGTTTGTTTGCACAAAGGGTTGTGAATGCTACAGACCCGTTTGCTATTCGGTACCCGACCCACCCGGGTGTGTCGGGTTATAGGCAGTGAGAGATGTTAGATAAGTAGAGGGGGGTGAATGTAAATAGGTGGGTTCTTGGGGGGGTTTGGTGGAAAATAGAGAGGGTTTGGGTTAGGTGGATCCTTGATTTTAGAAATCAAACGCGCGAGACGAACTGTGACGCAAGGCAATGCGCTTTTTGTGACATAAGGCGCGAGCTGTACAAAAGAAGCACCTGAGGCGTGCTTTTTTGGCAAAAAACTGGCCTGAGGCGCAGGCGAGGCGCGCGCCTCATATACATGGACATTTTTATATGCAGATTGGTGTACAGCAAGCTTTTTAGATTGTATTTCACATGTTAAAACATATATAAGTCTTATTTATAGTAAATTTTGAGTAGGGAGACTAAAAACTTATGATATACATAAAAAATTATATAATAATTTTGCGCCTTGCTTACGAAAATCCCACCGTTTTTGCGCTTTGCGCCTCGGTTTTAGACCTCGTCGTTTTGGTGCGCTTTTCGTTTTTTAAAACCAAGGGTGGATCATGAACCCAAGGTCAAAGGTCAAAGATAGAGTCAAAAGGTTTTGGGTTTGGGTGCGTGGGTCAATGTGATAGCAAAGGATACAATCTTTGGTTTTTTAGGTTTGTGTTAATTACTTAATTTCTATTTATGAGAATTTTTATGGCTGACTTTTTGTTTTTATTATTTTCATATTTATTTAATGACGAACATACATTACTTTTAAATTATATTAAGGCGCTTCTTAATCCGGTTTAAACTTTTGATTACTTAAGATTACATGTAAGTACTTCCCAATTATACTGAAGTGCTTTTTATCAGGTTTAAACTTAGGATTATTTCAAGATTACATGTAAGCACTTCCTAATTATACTAAAGTGTTCTTAACAGATTTAAAATTAGGATTACTCTAAGTTTTACATTTAGGTACTTTTTAACAGGTTTAAACTCGTAAGTTTATTTTGCTTTTTACTATTATGTTACAACCCAAGTGACAATAATTATATTAAATGTAAGTACTTCCTAGTCATACTAAAGTGCTTCTTAACAGGTTTAAACTTAAGATTACTTCAAGATTACATGTAAGCACTTTCTAATTATACTAAAGTGTTTCTTAACATGTTTAAACTTACGATTACTCTTAGTTTACATTTAAGTACTTCTTAATATGTTTACACTTAGGTTTATTTTGCTTTTTACTACTGTGCTACAACCTAAGTGACAATAGTTATATTACATGTAAGTACCACCTAATCATACTAAAGTGCTGTTTAACATGTTTAAACTGAAGATTACTTCAAGATTATATGTAAGCACTTTCTAATTATACTAAAGTGTTTCTTAACATGTTTAAACTTACAATTACTCCTAGTTTACATTTAAGTACTTCTTAATATGTTTACACGTAGGTTTATTTTGCTTTTTACTACTGTGCTACAACCCAATTGACAAATAAATATAGAAATAGGACTATCTTATTCTTAACTTTTCTCCTAACTCTTTATCATTTAAACTCAAATCTATTAAAATTATTATGTATACTAGAGTATAATAAGCCTATAAGGCAACGGTAAACAAGATTATGTTAAGTGTTAATGTTAAAGTAACGTTCTCTGTTTATAATTACATTTAGGGCTTAGGTGTCTTATTTATGTATGATTATGATGGATAAATATTATGTCTCTTATTTATGTATGCTTTGGAGGGATAACTTCTACCTTTATACAAGATGGTTTATGTATATAATTTATGTGTCCTATAGGAATTATGTAATCTACGTACATTGTACGTGAACTTAAATTGCGTATGAGGTTGCGTTTGTAAAGCCATAATTTGTTAGTGTTTGTATGCTTTCTCAATCACATTTTATTATAAAATTTTGTAAAGTTATAGCTTATAGAAAACTAAATAATCAACTTAGAAAAGAACACTTTTTATATACATTTTTGTGAGTATATTAAAACATATTGTTTAACATCGTTTTACTAAATTTCTTAAACACTTGACATGTATCGATACTTAATATTATGGTCTCAAAGTTTTCATTTAGAAACATATTTATATAAGCGCTTATAAGAGTTCACGGTAATTTAAAACATAACTTATTGATCATAAAAGGGGGTGTGAGTATGTTAGTTTACTTTACAAGTTATAATATGAATAAGAATAACCCTAAAACATGTTTAATGGGTATTTCTAAAGGTATGAAACACCAAATATTTTTATGGCTACTTATGCTTTAAAAAAAAAAAAGAAAAGATTTTAGTCAATGAATATGAGAAACATTTGGTTAAAACAATTAGTCAATGATCAAGGAATGCATAACATTTTAAAGGGACATATGTACTAAAAAAACTACGTGCATATAAGTTAAAATTACCAAAAAGTTTCGGTTATATGATTTTGAGAAAAAAAAATCTGTTATGATTAATTTAGTTTTGATCAATTGGTAATAATTTAGGCATTGACAATTATGGTTCGGTTAACCTAATCTAAAACATACGAGCCTAACAAATTGGCCCAAAATAACGAATTTAACCTATCTTTAAGATTTACCTTTAGGTCTTTTATTTTAAACATCTTTACTAGTAAATGTACCAAAAAGCATACAAATGCTTATTTGGTGAAGCTATGGAAGGGGGGATTCTCTTTTATAAAGAGAGGCACCCTTGGTTCTGAGTATGTTGGGTATATTTTGGGCCTATTTTTGGGTTTAAATATGTTGTCCAATCACCAATATAGATTTATTTAAATGCAAACTCATTACACAAGTTTTTTTGTAATTGCAGGATCTGAGGTTTTCAGGTCATTTGACATTTACACACTTTTATTATACATTTATGTAAGAGTTTGATATCATAACTCACACTTAAATTTACGGATCATATGACAACAACTTATCATTACTTAAGTGTCCACCCGTATAAATATTTACCAAAAGGATTACCTTTATGCCGTATTTAAGGACTATAGATTTCAATTCATAAAAAAATTGAAAAAACATAATAAAGAAAATTATCAAATGCTTATTAGAAAGTCATGGTGATACCTCACTTGCTTAATTAGCCTAAACACCATTAATTTTATCTTGTTTGGTATATTTCGGTTCTATGACCCACATTTTTCAGTTTTATGGGTTAACTACCCTAAAAATCGTTTTCTCGATTATTTGCATATTTTCACAAATGTTCAAAAATTAAAAATGTATTTATTTATATATTTGGTTTAAAGATATGGAAAACCGTAGTTGCACTAATGCATTTGAAAGACTATGTATCACATGAATTCAACATTCGTAATGTATTGATGCATTCGTATCATTATGCTGATATTCTTTAATCAGATATATTTCAAAGAAAATATAAAACACTTAGGTTAAGATATATAATATATACTAACAGTAAACTTTATTATTTGTTTTATATGATTCAAATATTAAATTTTAACTGATTTTAGATTCTTCATAAAGTATTTAGGTTCCTAGTATAACCCTCCCATGCACATATATACATTCAAATAATTCAATTATAACTAAAATTAAAATTGTCGGTAATAAATGAAAATAAATTAAGTTTCCAATAATAAAACATCACTAAAAGATATCTTACATGGAGAATCTAGGATCGAAAAAGATGGTGTAATCGTAGTTTTCTATTATCAATAACAAATTAGGTTCCGTAAGTACTTTTATAACAAATTCGATAAGTCTATCCAATTTGTCTTTATCACATGGTTTCTTTCAACCAATAAAAACTTCAAGAAAACTAAATTTCGTATTTTCACGTAATGTATTATCGACATTATGGATCAATTATTTATCTTGTATATCGAACAGACAGATTTACGAGTAGATCAAACCCGTAAAAAACACTTGAACATACTAGGACTGTTGCCTTGTCGACTTGACAGTAACACGTTGAAAAGTACAAGTGTCACCAATCATGGTGCCCTCCTTAGACCACTGCCAGGCCCGCATGATGGGTGCAGAGAAGTGGGGAGCTCGTGAAAAAAAAAAAAAAAACTCACCACCATTCAGAAAAAAAGCGGGCCGGGGTTAGTGTCCTCGTGGGACCCACGAAATCCTCATCTGAACCACTAGAGTAGAACCTAACTCAAACACCATTAATAGAGTAAGAAAACAGATTGTCTCTTCAAAATTCTCTCAACTTCACACATGTTAACAAACAAACTACTGCATTCTTCGACCATATATTAATTCTCACGTCAGAGTGACAGGGAAAACATCATCACGTTTCCCTATGGTGTCTTAACATGTTCGCTACACTGCAAGCTAGAGTCTAGGTCATGTTTTTTAGGTCTAGGTCCCAATGCCTAGCCAACTCTAGGAGTTACCATAACGAAGAATTAAAACTCATACTATTGTTAAAGTGTTAGTAAGAGATTAAGAGCATTCAGAGTTTATCATTTCATGTGAATGTGTGCCCTATATTATGGAGGATGGTTGTTAATGGTTATGAGTGAAAGAGAGATAAAATTTATGAGGATTGTACCGTAACTCCTCATATTTAGGAAAACACGGTACAATCCTCATAAATTTTTTAATACTTTTAAAAGTAATTGCAAGTGAAGGAGAGAGAAAATGTAATGATAAAAATATTAAAAAATATTATTTAATTGAAAGAGATAGTAAAAAAAGTAGTGTTTTTAGTATGATTATGAAGAAGCTAACAATATGAATGCTCTAGCTCCTTACTATTGGCTTATAATCCTATAGTCCTCAATCTACTAACGCCTCCTAAGTCCTATGTATCATTAGTAGACCTTAAACTATAAAGTAATCCTTATTCAATAAGGTTGTAACTTAGAAGCTTATAAACATGAAATGAAATAATAGACGTACCTCGCATCAACAAGCCTACAAATTTATCAAACAATGCATAGATGAGAATCTGACACAAACAATGATCTTTTCGAACCTATTTTCTATGGATGCACATTTAATTTAATCAATTAATTATATAAATAATTCATCAATCAACATTTCTAGTTGATTGCCTAAGAATGTATGTCGACAATTCACAACCTAAAGATAAATATTATCAACCTAAGAGCATATCTTCTATCTAGATCAATAACATCCGCATAAAACAATCATACAATCAATCAAATAAACACACATAATCATTCAATAGCATTCAAACTAGAATTTCATGAGACTAAATGTTAACATTCTAAAGTTAAAACATACAAAATTCATCTATTCTAGGAGATTGCAAGATATCAAACAAACATGATGAAAAAACACACAAACTCGAGTCTAGGCATGCCCATGAATCATAAGATCACAAAGAATGAATGTTTAAACTAAGTAATTGACGCATTTTACAGGTTGATTGAATCCAAATATTCAATACATGTGATTAATGGCTTTTAATTCCTGCCTTTTTTACTCCTAGGATAACTTTTACTACTCAGAATGTGATTATTGTGACTTGAATTTAGGGTTCTGCCTGACAATCGCCATATGAACCACACCATGTTCATACGGACAGTGTTGTATCTTGGGAAGTCGGTTGTTGAAACGTGTGATTCCATATAGACTGTAACAACTAAGGATGAACTATACTAATTAAGTAACGTATGGACCATAGCAAGATCTTCATACTTAGACTTTTTACCGTTATCTTCACTTGCAAAAACTTCCACATCAACTAGTTTCTTTCGAATGTTCTCTAAACAAGCTCCAAACCTACAAAGTTACTTTTTAAATCAATTAAGTATCAAAATCATAAAATTCGCTTTCAAAAATGCCTAGAACTCTATATAGTTTATATGTATAATGTGGAGCACGTCAAAAGAGCAATCAGAACAGTGGAACGGAGGTGGCGAGGAGGCTGTCGGTGAATAAAAAGCGGTGACACAATGGTAGTTGGTGGCAGTTTGGTGTTTTTGAGCCCGTCAAGCATAAAAGCGTATAGTAAATGTGCTTTATACGTTAAGGTGAGTTATATAAGCCGTATTATGTTTTTAGTTATTTTGGCTGAACTTGTGCAAAAGTGGATTAAAAAAATGATGCATGAATGTATGTTATTATGTTACATGCATGTGAATAGTTAACGTGTGAAACCAAGTTAAAAAGAAATTAAAGGTGTAGTGTTTAGGGTTATTTTGATTGAACTATATAAAACAAGTTATTAACGCATTAATTAAAAGGTGTATATGTTAGATTAATGTGTTAAGGTTTTAAAGTGGAGATTATAAGTTTTAATATGTGAGTTAGTTAGAGTTAAAACGACATGTAACGACACACAGAGTTAAACAAATTTTGAGTTTGCGCTTAACAGGCTTTGTGTCTTAAAGAAGGTTGACGTGTTTAGACACGCGTGTTTAAGCAGGTTAAACATTTGCTTAACTTGTTTATGATATGTTTAAATTTGTTTATATTTTTACTTTTTAAAAATAATAAATTATGTCATTATTTTCTAGCCAAGATCTAGTTTACCAAGCCAGTCCATAAGTATAATCATAAAATCAGCTGGTAATACGTGAGGTTTCGTCCTAACATCAATTATTGATAGTTGGAGTAACACTTTCCAATGTAAGACTTGACCGGGTTTACATCCAACAAACCTCACCTCAAACCCAAGTTCGAGTGCCTCCCCTTCAATGATAATCGATCCCACGGGATTCACCATTTCAAACCGTTAGTAATGAGTCAACAATACAATTTACGATCCACGTTGAGCTATGGATATAATGAGTGAGTTTATAAACTACACATACATTAGTATCACATCATAAAACACTTCTAAAGATCATAAACGATCAAATGAATATAATAAAGACTAGCCTTAAACTAAAGAGTATAACATGAGTATTTATTATATATAACTTTTTTTGAAAACTTTTTTAGATTAAAATTTTAGAAATATTTATGCTGAATTTAAATTAATAGAAAATTTGAAAGTAAAAAAAAGAAGAGAAGTGGTGATTTTATGAACAATACAAGGATTTAAAGTTTAGCGCATTTATAAACAGCATATGTTTAAAAGAGGAACACGTTAAAATTATTTTGGACATAAATAGTATTATAGAAATTTTACATCAAAAATTTCTTTTAAACTATTCGGTAGAAAATTAAATGTCAGGAAATTAATTTCATTTTGATAAGCTGTTTTTATGTCATGATGCTATGTATCTACTTCTATTTTTGAGATCGACAACATTACCGTACGTTTTAATTCTGTCGTCAATATTGAAGGTGGTCCTTTAATTAATGGAACTTTTCTTTATATTTTCACCATTTTAGCGCTATTTGTGAGATTGATGAATCGTTTGACATAAGTATTGATTTGATAGAATAAATAAAAAAACAAATGTACAATAATTTAAGATTAAAGTTGGTTCATTTAACGTTTAAATCAAATAAATCAATTAATGAAGAACGTATGTAATAGACTTCACCAACTAATTTCAATAGTCTTTTTAGCATTCGTTTTAACAATAAATCACTTTCAAAACTAAAAGCATTTTAATTTGATTTAACGAATCATGTATTTAATTATTTATATTTATATATAATATTAAAAGATGTCTTTATCAGTTTTACCAAATGTCAATCTCTAGGAAACTAATTTCTGTTTAATTGTTTTACTTTAGTTTAGTTGTTGTTTGAAGAGCAAGCTGATAAGTTGAATAAGTATTAACCTCACACGGCTCGAGTTTTTACAGTACGAGCTTATCGAGCTGAGTTACTTAATTTGTAATATCTAATTCGAGCTAAATTAAAGATGAGTTTGCTTGCTTTCAACTTTTTATTATTGTTTTAATTAGTTGTCTAAAGATATAATAACCTAAAAAAGCAAACTTGTTATTTACTTGGAGTATTAATACTAATTTCGTTTCAATTGTGCTTGCTGGGGAGAGGAAATTTGCTTAAAAATCAAATTGTTTTAGCTCACGAGCTCGTCGCTTATCTTAACGAAATGGAATGTTTAACTTGGGCCAACTTGTTTATTTATAAAGATTATTGTTATTTTTTTCCTCGTATTGATATAATATATAATCAAAAAAATAATAATAATTTTAGCATACAGATAATGCAAATTTTGTAAACTACAGAATTTATAATATCGAGATGGTCGATACACTGCTTGACTATAAGTATAAATTATAAACTTTTGTCAAACATGTTTTAGTATAATCTCTTGAAAATGTTCATTAATGATCGGAGAATGTATAAGATAAACATACATATACGTATAATTAACATTCATATACCATTCTATGTTTTATTCTTTGTATTAACATAATTACATTTTGTTTTTATGAATCGCATACTAACAGTTTTAATGTTTATGAAATCAAAATATTAATTAGTCTACAAAAATCCAGAGTTAACTTATTTATAAAAAATACTTTGTTTTCACAAAATTCTAAGTTTCATTCATGCTTTGCAACTAAAATTTCATTCTAATCCCACCAATTAGTTTCTATATCATTGCTCTAATTATCATTCTTATTAAAAACGGATGTTGGTGAATTAATTTTATTTATTCTTAAATGTTTTCCTTACTTAAATTAAAGAAACTACAAATGAACAACAAAACACATGCTGACATGCGTGTTAATATTAAACACAACAAAACAATAACAAAAAAATTGACGAACCATGGCCTAGCTAGATCCATGTTATACAATATACAAGGATAACAAACATATACCATAAGGGGTAAACATGTCCGACCCTTAAATGCCTGTTTGTTGATGTAATCTTAAAATTTGTCCCACATGTAAATATAATCGAATTCGCTATATATCATATATCAATATCAATATCCCCGTGGGAACAAGTGTAAGACATGAACATATGCTAGCCTTGAAGAACATGCTCAAAAATTGAGTTTTCTCTCTAACCTCTCATGCATATATCAAACAAGTTATCATTGTGGCTAGAGTTCGATTAAACACATTCAGAATAAGGATGAAAGTATAAATATAAATGCATGTATGAAATTATTAATGTAATTAAAAATAGCCCAAATTTGATTTTTCATCAACTGTAGCGTGTGAATCCATCATATATATATATATATATATATATATATATATATATATATATATATATATATATATATATATATATATATATATATATATATATATATATATATATATATATATATATATATATATATGACACCTGAATGTGTTAATAGTTAAGTTATATTTCACTTTATGATGTTTTTGTTTACTACTTGGTATGAGTAGAATCTATATTCGATAAAAATTTAAAAGACCTTGTTTGAGGTTTGTGGCCCTATTTGCGTTTATAACATTGATGGTACATTAATTACTATTTTGAATACTAAATTGCAATCACAAACCTATAAAAGATAACTATGTTATATTATAATAATTGAAAAGTTACAAACTAAAAATAAAAAAATAAAATTTGTGTCAATTTTTATATGTGTACTTATTTACTTAGAATTGGCCTGTTTTAATAAATTATATGTAATAATAAAATGCAAGGACAATCATACATTGAATTTTTATGGTTCATTTCGCACAACTCCTTAAACAAATTCTACAAACGGTCGATGTGGCTTTCTTTTTACCAATTTAAAGTCTTACGTACACATATATATGCTTGGGGCTTAATCAGAAATGACAGAAGTGGTGGAGTGCTTGAAGTGTTTCACGAGTGTTGAAGGGCTCGGTTTTGATCCTTAAAGACTTCACTTTCCTTCGGACTGATTTATTTATTTTAAAAAATTTTACTTTTTTTGCATTGTAATGTTTTTATAAATCCTTTCTTAACATGTTTTGTGAAATCTTTATCTTTTGGGTTTTTTTTGTTTTTATTCAACTACTTTCATCTGAATTTATTTTATGAAAATTTCCTTTTTAATGTGTTTATTTTTATCAGTGTTTCAAATTGAATATATTATAGCGTTTTGTTTATATTAAATAAGACACATCACATGGGTTTACACTAAGGTTTTGTTTTTTATCTAACATTTTGAATTATCATAACTCACGACGTAACACATAAGAAATCAACATACTTATTCTTTTACGTTCCAACGACAATTTTTCACCTTATAACAAACAAGTCAAGTTTCCATCAGAAAACGTATGCTTCAACTTTCACAATATATTAATCTATCTATATCTATATCTATATATAATACTAAAAGAGTAACTTAGGGGGACAATTGGTATATTTCTAGGCCCCTTAAGTTTAATTTTCCCGCCTCTCTCTCCTCTTAAATATATACCTAAATTAAAAAATATGAAATAATCTTAATTTTTTTTAGATTAACTTTTTTTAATAAATTAAGAAAGATGTCTTTTTATTAATGTTATTTTTAGAAAACAATTTTTTATACAATTAAATATTTTTTCTAAAACATCTAACTTTTTTTAAAATATAAAATATTTTAAAATTGGTATTTTTAAAAAGTAATTTTTTTATAAACTAAAAATGATTAAAATTAGGAGTTATAATAAAAAAATTTAAAAAATAACATTTTTAATATGGTTTGTTTTGAAAAGAATGTTTAAATTTTTTTGGAAAGAAAGTTTAAAAACAAAAGTTTAAAAATTAACATCGTTATTTTATTATTTATAGTTATTACTCATATGTAATTTTAATCATATCTTATTTTAGATTATCATTTTATACTTCATAAAATTTTATTATATTTAATATTTTATTTTTTTAACCCGTATAATACACGAGTTTACTAAAGTTAGTATTAAATAAATAATAATCAACAGCTAACAAGAGATATTATGAACATTTATAGCTCGATTCAACCTGATTCAATACTATATCTCTATATTTGATTACACGGTCAAAATAATTCAGAATTGATCTAATTATTGCATATAAGTTTTCAGTGTATATTATTTAAATCTTAATTTCTTCATACTAATATCCTCACACCCTCTCAATATCTAGCTTACGATTTGACCCGTCAAAAGTTTTCTTTCAAGTTTAAAAGAAGACAATTTTATTTGACTGTATATTTCTCTATGATAATACATAAAAGTTAAGATCAATCTCTGTCAGATGTCGGTTTATACTTGAAAGTACTTATTTTTACGCATGATCAGTTTTATGGCATCTTATCAAAAGTTAATAGTAAAGATGAGTTGAAGCTTTTAGCTTTAAATAATCAGTGTAAACCTACTAATGTTACTACAAATATAGTTTACAAGAATGTTTTTTCTCATTTATGATCTTATAATTAAAAGTTGTTATGTTTTATTTAATATATAGCACAGTTGATTTTACTTTTATTTTTATGTTATTTAATAATTAATTATTCACACTTTCGTGTAATACACGTGTAACTAAACCTAGTAATAATAATAAATTCTTTTTAAAGCAAACATCAGTTCCGTATGAATATCTCCCCAAACTCATAAAAAGATCTCATATTCACCGGTCCCCACTTCATCTCACGCCGTCCTCCGTTCTCCATCTGCCACGTGGCATCCTTTTCAACGCGTGTCAACTTTTCAATGGCTAACATTTAGTTGCCAAAATTCTACTTACATCATCATCCCCTGCATCCGTAACTCACAAAAAACTTTACAACCCCCTTACCAAATGACCAATCTACCCTTCTAACATCACGTGTCATCATATTACTGCCAACCATAATCCTCGTATTTACAGCGTAGTACACCTGATCATGTACGCTTTACCCTATGTTAATTAAACATTTAAACCACCCTTCTTCACATAATAATAATAATATTATTATTATTTCTTCTTGTGTTTCTCCTCCCTCAACTCCGATCACCTCCAGTCGCCGGAATATTCTTTAACCATGGAGAGCAATGATTCGTCTACGGCTTCCCGACAACCGCAGCTCCCGCCCGGCTTCCGCTTCCACCCGACCGACGAGGAGCTCGTGGTTCACTACCTCAAGAAGAAAGCAGCCTCCGCCCCGCTTCCGGTCGCCATCATCGCCGAAGTCGACCTCTATAAGTTTGATCCCTGGGAGCTTCCAGGTATAACTCAGACAATAATAAACATACCCAGTAAAATCTCACTTATAAAACAGTTATTAATAATAAGGTGTCATAAAAAGACTAGTGATAGGGTGGGTGAGGGTTATATTTATACATATGAATACATACAATTATCTTGGTTATGGATCTCTGTTTTATAATAATTAGGGTTTTCTGAAGGTACTTATATAACTTTTGTGTGTGTGTGTGTGAAGCTAAGGCGGTGTTTGGGGAAAATGAGTGGTATTTCTTCAGTCCAAGGGACCGAAAGTACCCCAACGGCGCGCGCCCGAACAGAGCGGCGACGTCGGGGTACTGGAAAGCTACTGGAATCGATAAGCCGGTGTGGACCGATGGTGGTAGACAGAAGATTGGTGTGAAGAAGGCTCTTGTGTTCTATGGTGGTAAACCACCCAAAGGTGTGAAGACTAACTGGATCATGCATGAGTATCGACTGATTAGTGATAATAAGTTATCAATCTGTAAGCCACCTCAGTATGATCGTGCCAAAAATAAAGGATCTTTAAGGGTAATCAACTGATCATATAACTTACAATTAGATTTTAAATTTATAATAAGTTTGTGGTTTTTTGATGGGGTTAATTAATATGAATTTTGCAGTTGGATGATTGGGTTTTGTGTCGAATCTACAAGAAGTCTAATATGCAGAGACCCACGGCGGAAGGTGACGGTGGCGGTGGTGGTAGTGGTGGTGGCGGTGGTGATCTTACGATGAACGGAATTCTACCATCTCCGTCATACAATTACCACCACTGGTTTATGAAACACACAGGTTATAATGCAACGGTGGAGACTCATGAACACAACAACTTCATGTTTGACAACTTGCTAAACGATCACCATCACACCACCGTGGTTTCCACCTCGAATCTCCTTCCGGAGAAACGATCAACCTCGTCGCCATCGGAATACGCTGACGGAAGTCCGATGGCGACACAGCTGCAGCTGCAGCAGCAAACGATGCTGTTGGCTCCCGGAGAGAGTATGTTTCCGGTGCCGGAGATGAATTGGTACGGTTAGAATAATAATAATATTATTATTATTAATGAGGGAAGTGGGTATGAATCGAAGGTGAAGTTACATATGAACATATGAAATTTTGGTTAATTATGGTAAGGCAAATTGGGCTACAGTTGGTTTGCTACCAATTTTAGGTAAGAAGCAGTGGGATATGTATTTGCTTAAACAGTAATTTATATTATAGCTAGACTAGATGTTATATGTTACATGAAAAGTTACAAACTTTTTTACATTTATATTGAATAAATCTTTATATAACTCAGTTAATATATGATTTCAAGAAGTCTTGATTTTCCTCGGGTTATATTTTAATCTTTAGATTATATGGAGTGGAAATGATTGTATTACATGCATGAGGTTTTGAGGATTGCACTATCTTGGATCTTTTTTTAGTTTAGGGGTGGTTTAGCAACGCCAACCGGATTTATTGGTGGTTTTATTAAAATAGATGAAAGTCACTATAGGGGCTTGCTACTTTAAGAATTAATCTTCATTTTTCACTTTCAATGTTACATTTAATTATAATCTGTTTTTTTTTTCAAGTTGTATTATTTAATTTTTATTAAAAATGGTTAAAGATATAGTTCGACTTAAACTTTTTTTTATTTACCTTTTGATTTAAGTTTCATTTAAAACTAGGTTGTATTCAAGATAACGTATTTTTTATATACACAAGACAAAAAGTACTTTATTTTAAATTTAACTTAGTTTTCAATTAAATTTATATTAAAATGTAGAAAAAGTTTAGACAAACCATGTATTTAAAATTTTAAAAAAATAATAAATCTTGCAAGTAATTAGAGAAAAATAAATTATTAGTTAAATAAAATACTAGAAATAAAAATAATACAAAAAATCATTTCTTGAAGTCGCAACACCCCTAGTGGTTAATGTCCCTACGACTTGCATATTTTTACATTTATACTAAAAAATCCGAATCTTTAACCACCCAAAAATACTAAAAACTCCATTATCTATACGTGACCAATATTCATTTGAATGAGTGAATTCTAAATCTTTCATATGCTATATAATTTTAATAAATCTTGAAATTTTACTTTGAAAAAGTTAAAAATATATATCCGAAATGTTTTCTTTTTGTGTTGTGGATGTTAACAATAGTGATGCTTCGTATTCTTTATGTGTTTTCACAGTGACCAAAACCCTAAAAGGTAATAATGATAATAATGTCGTATGTGGCTCGTTGTCTTGCATATTTGAAAGTCCTAATACTTTTTTTTTCTTTTTGTTGATACTGAAAACGGTGGAAGCATCTTATGTGTAATTGGTTTTTTCCTTCTTGTGTAGGCGATCACTAGTTACTTTATGACCCTAACGAACACACCTGCCATATAGTCCATTATTATAGACGCTTGGGCATATAAATAAAAATATACATTGATTTTTCGGTGTTAACTTAGAAAATTATTAGGGTGGAGAGGGTGCTCTCACCATACCACATCATATACGACCTACCAATCATATTTTGTCATGTACACTACATCACATACTCAAATTTTGTAGCGTCGACGTTGTCACACCACACCACTATATATACCCCCCCCCCCCACACACACACACATATGGGGCAGCAATCACGGCGACAACATGTCGTGAATGAAGCAATTTGCGGCATGAGGAAGGGGGTGGCGGTGTTGCCACTCGACACTGGGCCTCGCCGTGGCCTCACGGTGTTGATGCCCCTCTCACCCTTAAAATTTGTGACGGCGATAAAGTTGGAAGCAACATAAAGCTACAAATGTTTAAAATTTTAAAAAAATATAGTATTGAGCACCATTATTTTCTTTTTATATAAAGCTAGATCTATTAATTTTTTAAAACTCACATTACCTTTTCATATAGGGTTAATAATTTAAAAAAATATACATATACATCAACAGTTTTATTAAAATAAAATTGATTTTACTATGGGATTGATATATTTAAAATTAATTCTTTTAAATGTTGATACAATTGTTGATTAAAAGGTTGGGTGTAAACTACTTACAATAATGCATTTAAGTTGTTCAATTAAAAGGCAGGTCTAAAACTAGTTACAAAAGTATGTTAAACCAATTAAAAGAGTGTGGAGTGTAGTTAATAAATAATGTGGAATGACTCGTCTAAGTTGCCTTGGTCTCATGTATAAGATTTATGTGATTATAATGTTTTGTCTAAGAGATTAAAATGAAGCACTCAAAACCACTTTTTATCTAAGAGACATATGCTTCATCGCCCTGAAATACACATCTCATATCTTGCATACGTACCTCGTACGTTCAATTCACTTAGCATAGTAACCAATCTCTCTATACCTCTATCATATCTCTCTCTATACACATACATGTGTAATCAACATCGATCATTCATTTCTTTTTGGATATTAAAATTTTAAAATTATATAAAAATGGTATTTGGTAAAACAGTAGACAATTCCTCTCTTTAATCAACTAACTTCTCTCTAGCATTAATTATTTTTTCTTATTTTTATAATATCTACATTTCTCTCACTTTTACAAGACTATAAAAATACATTTCTTGACAACTATTGATCATATACACATACACAATTTTCAGTGACACATAGAAATTTGTAGATGTAGGAAAATGAACGAATGTTAAAGTTTTTTTTATTGTGATAACCCTGTTAATTATTAAGATCAAACAAAATTATTATTATTATATGTCGTAATAACATCATGACACATATATGTTTTTTTTATAAATATGTATAAATTCACAAGTTTGAAAAAGTTATGACATGTGTAAATTATACTTACACCTTTAAATATTTGTCAAGTGTAAATAACTTACACTTGTCATAATTTTTTACAATTATAAATTTACATATATGCATAAAAGAAGCTAACGATGTATATGTGTAATGATGTTATTTATACAAATAATAATAATTTAAATTTATCTTGATGATTTAACACAGTTATTGCAATAAAGGAAGGTCAACATTCGTTTCACACCATACAAATGCATATAAAAAAAATTAAAATAAAATTATACATTTATAGGTAAACGACTTGTAGTAATATCTCTTATGTGTGGATGTTTATAATATGCAAACATTAACCCAACTACATTCACTATGTCTAAATGTTTTCAACTCAAACAAAAAAATCATTTAATAAAACATAGCTACTTAATACGGAATCATCATGCATCAAAAAACATTTCCAATCATAATACATCTAGTAATTAAATTAAATACGATCATATGAAATTTCCATACAATCTTCGTCGCTTGTTCTTCATATTTAACTTTTTTGTTAATGTTTTTGTTTCACCTTCAAGTTTGATTCCGCGATACTAACTTCATACTTGTGCACCTACATAGATCTTCAATTTTCCACTTCATTATAAAACAAAATGTGAGTAATACGCACACATGTACGTACTACTATTTATCAATTCTAATTAATATGCACATAAGTAGATATTTCTAATATGTAAACAAAAAAGTTTATGTTCATAATTTTCTTTTAACATAACATCTATTTTCAATATACACTTGGCAGACTTTGTGATACAAAACATCACATCAATTTATTGTTAGCAATATATAAGGTTTACGTTATATATCAACTCTAGTGAATTAATTTGCACATGAATAAATTTTC
Organism: Flaveria sonorensis; assembly: GCA_025506505.1. Lineage (NCBI taxonomy): Eukaryota > Viridiplantae > Streptophyta > Magnoliopsida > Asterales > Asteraceae > Flaveria > Flaveria sonorensis. Next base: position 9,709,981 of record CM046433.1, on the reverse strand, counting down.
TCAAACACAACCAAAATTTATTATCCGTTCCTTACTTTCTCCATCCTCTTTTCTTCTATCATGCAATGTATCCCTTTGAAATGTTTAACATGACATATGTAGCATCTTCTCTTAAACATTAACTTTAAGAGGGTTGTATTCGTTCTCTTGAAAGATTTGCTCTAATTCCCCACTACAAGAATTAGGCCTATAACGACCAGACCTATCGCGACGACATAATGTTGTCGCTATAGGTCACCTATCGCGACGACTAATCGTCGCCATAGGGTTCTCTGGATTTTTGGCTATAAGTGACCTATCGCGACGACAAGTCGTCGCCGTAGGTTACACCTATCGCGACAACAGAATGTCGTTGGTAACGGTGGTAGCTTTAGATATATTTTTCCAAATATTGATTTTTTTATAATTTTGCGTACCAGTCGTCGTGATGGATCAGGAACTTTTTTTTTGGCAAGGAGCCCGCGCTTATGAAAACTCTACGACGACGACATGTCGTCGCCATAAACTGGAATATTAATATTATTATTTTTAATATATTATTGTTATTATTATATTTTTTTATTATTATTAACTATAATTATAATATTTATTATAAGTAATTACTATATTATAATAGATATTATATTTATTAATTATAATTATAAACATATAGTGTAAAATTAGAGTCGAATATGTTCGATTGTGATATTTTAGCATCGATTACACACATTCTATGATCCTATTCTAGTGATCGGTGTTAAATCGCATACGTTGATAGTAAATTACGGAAAACCTATACTTATTAATGATATGTTAAGTTTATTTGTTCTTAATCATCATCAATGAGTATTAGACAATGTTAAATGTATTCGATTATGATGATTAACGTAGATTACATACATTAAATGTTACTAATAATTCAATTATGATCAATGATGTTTAATTCTATTTTATTATGATTAATACACATCTAACAATGGATGTTAATGATTGTATGTTATGATAATTAGGGTTTGCAGATACAAAAAAGTATTATTGTCCATACATAATAATAAATATATGTAATAATAGTAGTAATAGTAGTAATAATAATAATAAAAATAATAATAAAAATAACAACATTGGCCAAATAATAATAATAATAATAATAATAATAATAATAATAATAATAATAATAATAATAATAATAATAATAATAATAATAATAATAATAATAATAATATAACAATAATAATAATAATATAAATAGTAGTAGTAATAATAATAATAATAATATTATTATTATTATTATTATTATTATTATTATTATTAATACTTATAATAAAAATAATAATAATAATAATAATAATAATAATAATAATAATAATATATAATATAATATAATAATAATAACAACAACAACAACAATATAATAATGTACCCTAAGGCGACTATCATCGCCTTAGGGTTTTCATATCCCGCGCACATGTCGTCGCGATAGGGTCCAGACAGATATAAACCACAGATCACATTCTGCTTTACTTTTACCCTATCCACACTTCACAAACTTCGTCTTCTTCACCCAAAAACGCAAAATTGAAGCCCTCCACCACCATTCCAAGCCGCCACAACCTCTCCCATCACCCACCCACCTCCATATCGCACCACTGGCTTCATATCATCACCCACCATGGCCTTCATCCTGTCACCCACCACCGCCTTCATTCGGCCCGTCACCCACCACCACGACCAGCAGGCTCCACCGCTATCAAATCGGCAACCACCGCCGCCAAATCAGCCGCCAAATCAGCCACCAACACTACAAGTTAGCCACCGTTTGTCGTCGTACACGGTGTTTTAGGGTTCCAGCCACCATCATTGTTTAACTTTAAAGGTTTGTATATATATTTTTTCTAAAGTAGTTAACATTTTAGTTTTTATACTTTTGATGATGTTGTTGGTTGTTAGATTAATAGAATAAAAGTTTAATTGTATTAACTTGGTAGAATGTAGTTGTAGGTTGTTAGATTTATATGATATAAAATATAATTGGATTGTTTTGGTTGAATAATAATGTTATAGGTTAAGATATAAATTTTAATTGAATGGTTTTGGTTGAATGATAATGTTATAGTTTAAGATATAATGTTAAAGGATTATAATATATAATGCTTAATTGTTTTGTTTTAATAGAATGATAATGTTGAAAGTTGTTACAATGATAATGTAACATCCTAGGCAAATCCCACATCGGCCGTGGACAGAAGAGATTCCTGATTCATAAGGAATGTTTTGCTCTAACATTACCAACGCGTTTTGGGCGTATTGGCTGTGGATGATAGGAGAACTATACAATTAATCGTGCTTAGGTGACAAAAATCTAGGGATAGGTGACCTCCCTGGGAAGTTTTCACCCGGGCAACCAAAAGCAAATTCGTGAACTTCTCGTGTGCCGTTCGGAATGGTGGGGCAAACCTCATCAAGAATGGTGAGTCTCCGGGGGTGTTCACAGGGACACTTTAGGCAAATCGCACATCCACAGATAGGATGGTGGGGCAAACCTCATCGAGGACGATGAGTCTAAAAGGGGGGGTGTTTGTAACATCCTAGGCAAATCCCATATCTGTCGTGGATAGGAGAGATTCATGGTTCATAAGAAATATCATGCCTCTAACATCATCAACGCGTTTTGGGCATATTGGTTGTGGTAAGAGGAGAACTTCATAGTTAAGCGTGCTTAGGTGACAACAATCTAAGGATGGGTGACCTCCTTGGAAAGTTTTCACCCGGGCAACCAAAAACAAATCCGTGAGCTTCTCGTGGGCAAAGCGAACAATATTGGTGGTGTGAGAGGTCGGGTGTTATAGATAAGATATAATGTTTAATTGTATTATTTTGATAGAATGTAGTTGTAGGTTGTTAGATTTATATGGTATAAAGTATAATTGGATTGTTTTGGTTGAATGATAATGTTATAGGTTAAGATATAAAGTTTAACTAAATTGTTTTGATTGAATGATAATATTATAATTTAATATATAATGTTATAAAATTATACTGTATAATGCTTAATTGTTTTGTTTTGATAGAATGATAATCTTGAAAGTTGTTATAATGATAAGATATATGTTTAATGTTAAAGATTGTTATAATAATAAGATACTATTTATGTGTGTGTATTTATGTTTATTTCATGTTCATGTTTATGTATGTGTATGAAACAGTCATGATAATTTATAAGAGCTGGATTAAAATAAAAAATCGGACATCTCCGATTTTCATAGAAGGTCTTAAAAACTTTATGGAGTATGTTAAGAACTTTGTCGACGGTGATGCCAAAACAAAATACCCATGTAGAGATTGTGTGAATGCTTTTCAGCAGGATTAAAAATTATTAATTCTCACATACATGATCGTAGCTTTGCTCAACATTATACGAAATGGGTTGCTCAACATACATGTCGTCGCCATATGTCAAAATTAAAACATAATTTATTAATTTAAAATATTTTTTATTTTTGTTATTTATTATATTATAAAACATATGGCGACGACTTGTCGTCGCCATGGAGTATATTTATTTTTTAATTTTAAATTAAAAAATAACGATTAAAATAATACCGAAAAGTTTGTAGCGACGATTTGTCGTCGCGATAGAGAGCTATGGCAACGGTGGCTATTGCGACGACGTGATTTTGACCTATTGCGACGACACTATGGCTAATGAGCCTATCGCGATGACATGTCGTCGTGATAGCCTATGCCGACGAGTTTTGCCAACTACGGCGACGACATTTGTCGTCGCAATAGGTCGCAATTCTTGTTGTGCCCAGTCATCACACATAAACCCTCTCCATATTTTTCTCTTATATTTTCAAATCCTTTTTCCTCAACTCCTAATAAAGAGTTCATGACTATAATGACCTCTTCTATGGATAATTATTCCATTCGTACATCAAAGTATCCCACCATATGAATTAGGTACATCAAAGTATCGCACCATATGAATTAGGTCAAGAAGATAATTGCTCTATCTTCTTAATCTTTCACAGCCTCTAAATTTTCAAGATCCATATCAGTATGATTTTCTAGAAAATTACATGGCCATCTAAAATGTATGCGCTCTATTATTTCTGATATTAAAAAGCATCGACATTGCTACAGGATGCTTTTGATATTTTTCATTTTGACCACTATGGTTTGTAATTTACCCATGTCATGTGTTTGTTTCTATATAACTTATATCTTGTCTTTCACCTTATGTGTACACAATAGCACATTAGCTTGAGACTGTCACAGGCATGCTCTTCGATTTTGCCCAAACTTCTACCGTGTGAAAATTTCTTTGACACCTCTTGCAATGAATCATGAAACTGATCAGCATCTAACACCAAAGAACAGCAAATGAAGAATAGAATTTGAATCGATGAGAAATTAATCACCAATGATCACTTTCTTATTGAACTGAATCAAAACATATTATACAGAACGTTCAAATGAATGTGAATACAACCATCTATAATATCCTCATCACTTGCAAGGCCAGCCCAAGGGCTAATCAAGTGAAGTAGCCACTTGGAGGGGCCATGTTGAAAGGCCCCTAATCTTTTAGGGTTTTTAGTTTTGACATTAGTCGTTGCATAGAAATAGATAAAGGAGTTTATGTAGAGAAAGGGAAAGAAAACAATATTTAGATAAAGGGGAGGAAAACAATTCCAAGATTCCTACTGTAGTCGACCAATCCTACTGAGAGTCGGTGTTCTTTTTGAAGGTGATCTACCGAACCTTTTGTGTGTTTAGTTGTTCTTTTTGCTAGTAGAGTTGGTATCAAGTATGTGTTTTGCATTTTTTGTTGTTTTAAATATACTAAGATGTGTGTAAGTAACTGTAACATTTCATTTTTCAAAAAGTGTTGATGTAGAGTTGTATAAAATGCTTGGCTGCAATTTTCATTGTATGTAAATAATATTATTTGTAGCTAATTTGAGTTGTAGTTGTTTCATTAGGTAAAATCAATTTGGATGAACATGGTAGAACAATTGTACCTTAATTAAAATCAATTTGTATTAGAGAATATCTTTTTGACCAAAACAAGCTTATAAAGACCGCCACACAATCCAAATTTACAATTCTGATATAAAATCCACTAATACTATACGAAAATTTCAAATATTGAACATTTTTATACATGAGGGCTACAAACATTCTCTACATGTTTGATGGGCATACTGTCATAAGAGTACCATTCTGTTAAAGATGTGGCCAAATCCTAGCCACCTCTTTAAGCCAATTTCACTATGTTGACCGACAAAAAGAACAGTAAGTTGGTGGCAAAGGAGACCAACTCAAGACTCTAACCCTATTTAACTCGAGGGAAGCGAATACCAAATCAGTTCATAAATCGTAGGTTTATATTATAAAGGTTATAAGAAAACTGAATTGATGATAATGAAAGAAATACAATAAATATATAGTACAAACCTCTAGATAATCTCTAACTAACTAACACAATATTCATGGCTAAACACAACAATATGAGCTACATTCTAGTATGATAAGTATTGACTAAATCTATGGTTTGTTGTTATTGATAACATCATTGTTCATATTCTCCCGCAAGATGGATGGTCGTGGAGCAAGTCCAATCTTGGAAATTAGAAGATCAAATCTTGGGCTTAGAAGGGGTTTTGTAAGAGCATCAGCTAGCTGATCATCCCCCGCAACATGTGTAACCCGCAAGAAACCTGCTTGAACCTTTTCCCGCATAAAGTGAAAATCCAAAGCCAAGTGTTTCATTCTCGAATGAAAAACTACATTTGCTGAATACTGTGTAGCACTGAGATTGTCGCAATAAATGGTAGGTATGGTAATGGATTTGAAACCAAGCTCAGACATGAGAGATATTAACCATTGAAGTTCTGTTGTTGCTGAAGCCACAACGTGAAATTCTGCTTCAGTGGAAGACCAGGCAGAAGTGTTTTGCCTCTTTGAACTCCAAGAAATGGAATTATAACCCAAATAAATAATATAACCTGTGGTGCTACGAAAAGTGTCTTTATCGTTGCCCAATCAGCATCTGTAAAAGCATGAAAATGTGAAGAGGAATGGCGACGCAACAGTAAGCCATGATGAAGAGAGCCATGCAAGTAACGTAACAGTCGCTTGAGAGCCGACCAATGTATCGTCGATGGAGCATGCATAAACTGGGACAACTTGTTGACTGTAAAAGCAATGTCAGGTCGAGTGATGCATAGGTATTGCAAGGCTCCAACAAGAGCTCGATAATCCGATGGTGATGGTAGTGGAGTGCCTCCATGAGATGTCAACGGTTCCGAGCAAGTAATTGGAGTAGATATGGGCTTACATGCAATCATATTGGCTCGAGAAAGTATATCAAGAATGTATTTGGACTGAGAGAGTATAATACCTTTGGGATGAGGAAGTACCTTAATGCCAAGGAAATAAGAGGGGGACCCAAGATCTTTAAGGGAAAATTTTGCAGCAAGAGAGGTGATGAAGGATTGAATATAAGAAGGAGAGGGACCTGTCACTATTATGTCATCGACATAGACAAGTAAGAAAATAGGAGAAGGACCATGCTTGTGCAGAAAAAGGGACGGCTCAGATATGGTGGCTGTGAAACCGTGAGCTAAGAGATAAGTTTTAAGCTCCGTGTACCATGCTCGAGAAGCTTGACGTAAACCATAAATGCCTTTATTTAGTTTGCAGATATGGGTAGGATGAGAAGTATCTAGAAACCCGGGTGGTTGGGTCATGCAAACATTTTCATGCAACATGCCTTGTAGAAAGGCGTTGTTGAGGTCTAACTGGCGAAGACACAAATTTTGAGTAGTGGCAAGAGAAAGAACGAGCCGAAAGGTGGTAGGTTTAACAACAGGGCTGAATGTTTCATGGTAATCAATACCAGGGCGTTGAGTGAAACCTTTAGCCACGAGGCATGCTTTTAAGCGTTCAACAGTCCCATTGGGATGATATTTAATCCGAAAAACCCATTTACAGCCTACTATGTTTTGAGCAAAGGAAGGTGGAACAAGCGTCCAGGTTTGGTTACGATGGAGAGCATCAATCTCATCTTGCATGGCTTGTCGCCATAAGGGATGAGTTAGAGCTTGTTTAGTAGAAGTGGGTTCGGTTAGAGGTGTGGCGGAAGCGGTATAGACGATGAAGTCATTGTTGTGGTATTTGGGGTTTGGTTTAGGATGTGATCGAGTGTCATGAGTGTGGGTATTTTGAGATGGGAAAAGTGGTGGAGGGGAGGGTGTTGGTGGATCAGTGGGATTGGAGTTGGGTACATCCGAATGGTTAATGGAAGGTGAGTTGGTGAGAGAAGAGTCAACATAAGGAATAGTGGGCATTGAAGGAGATGGTTGGGTAGAACTAGTGGGTATGAATTGGAGAATGGGAGAAGTGGAAGGATACCAATCGGTGGTGTTGGGTGGTGAAGCAGAGGGTGCATTGGTGATTGTTTGATAAGGAAACTCATTTCAACAAAGGTAATATGGCGAGTAGTATAGAGCCGATTTGTGGTAGGCTCGATAGGGTAGTAAGCGCTTTGAGATGGTGAGTACCCAACAAAGATGCACGGTTTGAATCGGGAAAAAGTTTATGAGAAGAGTATGGGCGCAACCATGGATAACAAAGACACCCAATACTCCCAAATTTGTCATAGTTAGGGAGTTTGTACTATATCATATGTACGTATATGAAAAAAGATAGACAAAAATATAACAAACACTACTTATCAACCACACTAATTAATATTAAAGGTTTTTGGGTCTAATCACGTAATGTCACATGATAAGGTGGTCCAATATTGTAAAAGAAAAAGAAAAAACTACATTACTACCATGTCTGAATCATATATATAGTTAATATAACGTGGACAAGTAGATTAAACGATTTGCACCAAATTTCAAAAAAAACTTTTTTTATGTTTGTTGAAACTTAACGTATTTTCCTCTTGTAAATAAATTAATTTCACTTACAAGTAGATTGATTTTCTTATATGCACTCAGATCAAGATGCCTATATTAACCATATGCAATGGTATCCAAAAATATTTTTACTAAAATAAAGAAAAATATAATAGTAATAATACTAGTAATAATAGTAGTAACAACAATAACAATAATAATAAAGGAAATATTTAAATACAAAGTATTCTAAACCTAAAAAGTGTGAAAATAATTAAGATGTTGACACGTGTCATTTTGATCAAAATTAGGTTGGGGGCAAAATTGGTAATGTTCCCTTTCTCAATTTCTATCTTTTTTTAAACATTCATAACTTTTACATACGATGTTGTGTTTTTTTTATAAATTACTCCATAAAAACAAGCATTTTTTAATCTTTAAAATACGTATAGTGTTGATATTCAAAAAACAAAGTTTTTTTTAACTCATTGTGCAATTTCGTTAGATCATTGTGTAATCTTCGAATTGATGAAGATTACACAATTATCTGATGATGAATATACAATGAACTTGAAACATAAAAAGTTTATATTTCTAATTATTGTGTTATTTAAAAATTATCATTTTAAAAAATACAATGCATAACACAATGGTCAACATTAGACACAATGAGTAACACAATCACCAACCACTAGACTCGGTGATTAGCAATAGACGTAATGAGCTGCTTTAACGAGAATTATAAAATGACATGATCAGGATTACATAATGAACTGAAAAACTTAAAAAAATTATATTTTTAGCATTGTGTTATTTGAGAATCATAATTTAAAAAAACCTCACAATGCATAACACAATAGTCAACATTCGACACAATGTGTAACACAATGATCAACACTAGACTCGATAATTAGCAATAGACATAATGAGCTGATTGACGATGATTACACAATAACCTGATCAAGATTACACGATGAACTGGAAAAACATAAAAGAATTATATTTTTAGCATTGTGTTATTTGAACATCACCATTTTAAAAAACACAATCACCATTTTAAAAAACACAATGGTTAACATTAGACACAATGGGTAACACAATGACTAGCACTATACTCGAATATTAGTTGTAGACATAATGAGCTGCTTGATGAGTATTGCACAATGACCTGATCACGATTACAAAATAAACTAAAAACATAAAAAAATTACATTTTTAGCAGTGTGTTATTTGAAAATCATCATTTTTAAAAAACATAATGCATAACAAAATGATCAATATCAGCCATAATGATCTGGTTATGCTAATTAAATCTAATTTGTGTGTTTTCATTGCTAATCGATGGATCGAGTGACTTTTGGGACCATTTCAGTTGTCATCCAATTGGAATCATTATCTTAAAACCACACAAATTAGAACACATTCGATGCATTTAGTTCCATTTTAATTATGGGTACCAAAACTCCAAATCAGACTTTAATATACTTATAAAATAATTAACTACTTTATTTAGAATTACAATTGGCATGATTATGATGGACCATCGGTTCTTTACTTTTCTCTACTTTTATGGATATTTCTGAATACCGATGTATATATTCGTATAATACGTGCTCAATTAAGTATTCAAAATGTCATGTATACGTGTGGAAGTATCTAAACCTATGTAAATACGTACAAGTTTAAGTATAAGAGGTATATAATGATCAAATTAAGTAGACATGAACTCTCACTTCATTCCTTTTAAGGTATATGATTTAGATGCTCGAATTAAAAGCTACTAATAAAGCATATATATTGTATAGGAGAAAATGACATCTCATATTCTCGTTCATGTATTATTAAAAAAAGGTGTTAAGTTTTATTTTAATTGTACATATTTAATATGGATGGTCGTTATATTTGAATGAATAAAGTTTGCGCAACGTTGCGTTCTTGTGAACCTCATTACGCCTGTTGTGACGATCACATTAAAGTAACTAAATACATAAAAGAAATGTATAAAGTTGCAGTGCTCGGTTCCAGAGATCGAAACACGAATAGAAAACAAAGTTCATATAGCCCATGATACAAAAAAAAAAAAAAGAAAAAAAAAACATACTTTAAATACAAACTTTTTTAAACAATATTTATACTCAGGTGTCAAAAGAAAAAAAACTAAACGCAACCACAATTAGTCTTTTTAAATAAAAGTTAACAAACAAAAACTAATAAAAAATCAAATTAGTAAAAAAATTTATAGGTTACAATTATATATTATATAGTACGGGGGTTTAAGTTGAAACACTTTAAAGTGGAGGGTCAAGTTGAAAGTTTTATCGGTTAAACTTGAAAATTTAAAAAGTTAAAAGGTCAAAGTTTAAAAGTTTACAAAGTAAAGGGATTAAGCTGTAAAAGTGGGAGTGGTGATCGGTGGAATACACTGCCAACATCGCTAATCTATCCTATTAATCCTTTACAACGTGGGATACGTGTCATTCTCACAATGCTTCCCCAATTGTTTTCCCGCCCATTTACACCCGCTGATTCTAAATCCCAATTTCTTTTCATTCTTTTCACATTCATTCCCCCAAATATCATACCCGACGCCATAGAGCCTCCAACAAACTACGCGGTTTCATCTCGTAACTAATGGATCAGGCTTGAATCTAACTACATCTGTAGAATCCCTCTTCCAAGCGATAAACGTGAACCGGAATCCGTTCAACACCAATCGAATCTTTGAAAATTGCTGAGATTTCATCCCAACAGGTACGTATTATGTCGAATCCCGAATGGTTGTTCTTAAATCTGTCGAACTATGCTTACAATTTCTCTTTGTGCGATTTATTTTAGGCTTTACATCACGATTATTCTGTGTTACAGCAAAGAACGATGTGGTATGCTTCGATTCCATCAACTGTTATATGTTTATTTCATTCAATTGGTAGTGGTTTGGTATGAATCGATGTGTTTTTTAGCTGTTTATTGTGCTTTTCCGCGATTAGTTCGTTGAAAGAGTAAGTTTTGTTCATTTTTGTTATGTTATGGGTAAATGAATTTGTTAATGACGGCAATCCTCTCATGGTGCTTGGTGCGCAAATTCTAACGATGGCATAGATTCATTAGAAGATTGATCTGTTGCTTTTTTAATTTTACCATTTTACTTGGCAAAAATAGTAAATAGACTGTAACTTAATGCCTTTATTAATGTATGATCACTAATGTTGGTTTTCACTTTACTGGAGTTTGGTTATATTAATAGAGGAGTAGTGTTTTACCGTAGTGGGCCTTCGGGTGGCGGGTTTTCCCTGGAATTGGTGGTCGGTGGGCTTGGGCTACCTAGCGCTGTCTGTGATCGCGGGCGTATAAGGTGCTTTTTCGCCATTGGGGTACCCCGGGTAGCCGGGCTTTAATTAGTTGGCCGTTCAAAAAAAATAAAATAGAGGAGTAGGGCTCGGGTTCAATAATGAGATACTAGTCTTGATATGTGTGTGACTTAGGTCTGTTGAGCAGGGATATTTCTGTGCGTTTCGTGTCTAGTCCATGATTTAGTGTTTGTGGGTGTGTCACACGTAATGTAACTTGAAATGAAGTATTTAGATATTATTTTTTATTATTGTATATGTAATGTAATATTTAGTTTCAGTTATAACAGTATATATAAAGTTTATATTTATATTGTTTGTTATATATAAACCTGTGTAATATACGGGCTTATAACCTATTTGATATTACACCATTTATATACCATTGGATTTATGTAACCACTTTATTTAACAACCCATAACAGCATGTCAAGGCGTTTTTTCACCAACTCAGTGCTCCTGTTCCGCCATTTATGGTATTCCCCTTATAATCTCATGTTATGTGTAAAACGTTTATTATTATTTGCATTATATTTAAGTAACTTTTATTTGTTTTATAATATACAGTTATTGCCTGAATGTTTCTCTCATATGAGTCAGGAGAACAACTTTCAAATGTCGACGACTGTTGAATTGCGTACTTATTCATCTCAAGCTTGGTCTGTCAAGTTACAAAAGGTGGATAATAGATTTATCTTTACAGATGGCTGGTTACTTTTAGTGCACGAACTTAACCTGCACTTGGTTTCTGCTCTTCTATTTGACTTCAACACTATTGGATGTTTGTATGTTACATGCCTTCATTCCAATCCTAGGCTCGATCATTGATATTCGTTTTACAAGTTCGTTGTGCAAAATTATGAGGATCATGTGGTATTTTTCTTAATATGTTTATATTATACACCTGCATCAATTGACACCACTTTTTAGTTACTAAAATTTTGTATCAACAGCATCTGCCACGTAGCTCAGTTAAAAGATATTTTAGAAACAAAATATCAAAGGATCCGATAACTGTCTACCTTGATGATCACCGGTATTGGGATGTTACGATCAAAAAGCGTTATGGAGAGTGTTGCCTGACCAATGGCTGGACTGTAGTTTCTAAAGACGTTCCTATCCTTGATGGTGACTTACTAATTTTTGAAAAATGTCATCGTTCAATTCAAAAGTTTTCAGTTTTCCAATTGGATGGTTCTGAAATTATAATACCTCCAGGTTAGTAAATGTTTCAGATAAAACTTATGCTATTTTTGTAAATTAGTACCAAGAAAATAAAATGTTTCAGATAAAACTTATGTTATTTTTGTAAATTATTAAAAAGAAAATAAATTTTTTGGCAAGCCATATATGAATTCACCTTCTTATATGTTAGTGTGGTTTATTATATACATGGAGGTATGAGTGGATACAAGGAGGACAAGTTAGATGACCATTTTAACTTGGTTCCTGGTGTACCTACCCCGGTCTACCTAGGAGAGGCGCTTTATTTCTCCTCCTCCGCGAGAAAGCGATTTGTAAGTCCGAATCAAACTCAATATTTGGGCCCTTTAATATCAATGCCTTTAAAAGTTTTAACTCATTTCAACTTACTCTCTTACAGCGTTTGCCTAAGATTTTTGTCCGGGAGGCTAATTTGGATCATTCAATGAAGGTGATAATGAAATATGGATCTCCATACAAAAAGGTGGTGTTTGGTATTACATATGAGGGTGAGCAAACATATAAAAGGTATTACATTACTTATCTATATTTGTAAATGTATACGTTTAACAGTTTCTATATGTTTGTAAGTTTTCTTTCATCAACTAAAGGTACGTGCTAAGGGGATGGTATATGTTTATGAAGAACCATGGCATAAAGGAAGGTGATCTATGCAACTTCAAGTATGTAAAGAACATAGGTACGTTGTTTCTCATAGATGTGGTGAAAAGGCAATAGGTTACTGCATACCTTTATAAAGTTTAAGGAAAACCCATCGGTGTTCTTTTTTAAAATTTGTTCATGAGCATTGTTTGCACAAACGATTGGTTATTGGGTATCTGTTAATATTCATACTTTGTGTTTTGTTTTTTCCATAAACTCTTGCTTGTCTTGTGAATGTCTTGGTAATATTTTTAGCATACCATTTAACTTCAATGTTCATAATCGTTACTTGTAGTATATTTTATTCCAATACCTCTTTCAATACTAAAGGCACATAATATATGTAATTACGGTGTAAGCTATGCAACCCGCCTTGGAATGCAACCCCTCCAAAAATAATAGTAATACGAATATACCATCAGCAAGACAGATCAAACATATTAATAAAACATAATTATTCAATTTATCATATCCGTATAAAACATTTAGGTGAATCAACAATACTACCCAAAAAACTTACTTTTGGATGGATAAATTACGAACTGATGATAAATTATAATAAACCAGTTTTACCTACATCTTTCGAAAATAGAAACCATGATCATCCAAATTCTAATATTATGGCATAAGCAATAAATGTAATATAAGACAACAACATGTTTTTAATAATGTTTTACGTCACCTCATTATAAAAATTGACCAAATTATATAATAATTTTTTTAAATCATCTGATACATTACTAAATTAATAATGTTATTGTCTTTATGCTTTAGAAGATTAGATATGATGAGGCTTCTATATAAATGTATCTATAACACATAATATGAATGAATCACAAACGTTTTCGAAATGTCACATAATAGGAATTATTTGGACCTGTAGATCTTATGTTGAGAAACTTAATGTAATATTGACTTTTAGGATTTAGGATTAGGATTATTTCCAATATTTCGAATAGCTATTTTTGGATATATGATTTTTTATATTTTAGATATTAATTGGAATTAATATTAAAAATTTTAGTGGTGTAAAAGATAATACCATCAAGTATTTTTTCTATTTGATTTCTGGGATTAAAATTGTTGATCTTCACTTATTATTCAGCTAATTCTTAGTTCTGTGCAGAATTTAAATTTTAAATCTTTAACTTTTTGTTTACTTTTCATCGTGATTTCAGCAACTGGCTTCCTGAGTTCAGCGTTATATAAACACCATCTTCCATTCATATTGACATATTAAAAATCATACTTCAAGTAGTTATCTCAGGTATATGTATAATTTTCATTACGATGTTCTGGCCTGCTTTTTTTTTTACTCTTTAATCACTTTTCATTACTTCATTAACAGATATCATGGCTGAATCAAGTGTTACTTTGCTGAACAAACCGAGTGTTTTTAAGGACGATTCAACTATTAAGGTTCGTATTATGCACTTATGGCGACAACCAGTCAAGAATAACCCAAAGGAGACCTTTTCTATGGATATGATTCTCATGGATGAGCAGGTACTTGTGAATGTTAATATGACCTGTTGTTTTAAAGTTAATCGTCGTTTTACACGATTATAGAAGTTCATAAAATGTAATATCAGAATGTTAATTGCTTCATACATGTAATGTATTATGGTTTCCTTACTTTTCGCAGGGGAATAAAATTCAAGCTTCTGTTCTGAAGAACATGTTTGATGGGCTGGAGACACTTCTGATGGTAAAGGATTGTGTTTTTATCAAATATCCTAAGATTGGTTAGATTTACTAGTACAAGGTTGTTGATAATGCTCAGAAACTAAGTTTCAGTGAAAAAACTAAGGTGACCAAATGTGAGGATTTTGGTAGTAGCCTTTATGGATTTAACTTTACGAGCTTTGACTTGCTTCAGGCGAAAGCCACCGACAACCAACAGGTTGGTAAGTACTTTATTTAAAAACATAGTAATGTTAATTTATTACATTATTGTATTTTTTTTATCTTTTATAATTTAGACTCATTGTTATTATTATATTCATGTTACAGACGTTATTGGTCTTATTGTTTCTTACTATAAGGGTGAAAATATTATAAAAAAGGATGGTTCAAGCTGTATGAAAATGAATCTTATGATTCAAGATTTAAAGTAAGTTTATGTTTTTTTAATTTTTGATTTTCAATCTGAATTTTAACAAACATGTTGCAACTAATAGGTGATTAAAATGGTAATTTTGCAGTGGAAAAAAGTTTCTCTCACTCTATAAGATTCTTATGAAAAGAAGATGATGGTCATGTTGTGATCATACTTCAGTTTGGTTACGCCAAGATTCATGATGGTTTTTTCTACATTGGCTATTGGTTTTAATTTCACGTTGATTCTAAATTATAAATTTACACATCTTTGCTTCATAACATTTTCTATTGTATTTCAACATAACGTACTGCAGTATCAAACTCCTTCAATCACACCCGCCTTTTTATCAATGAGAACATTGATGAGATTCTCCATTTCAAACAAAGGTTTGTTTTATTAATCACTTTCTTTCGTACTCAAAAAATTATTTGATTATCCCATTAATATACATCTGTTTTAATACAGTTTGGCAAAAAAAAAAACTCAAGGACAAGGTGCATCATCAAGCTCTGTCATAACCGGGCCGTCCATGCTTGTGTCGTTTCATGATGATTTTGTTTTTCGGAAAGAATTCAAACACGTGGCAGAAATTGATGGGATTGATACGGTAGGGATTTTTTGGGCTTTTTTAGCTATTCTCTAATTTGTTTTCCACTTAATTAAACTATAATTATTTTATTCTAGCAAATGTCGTTTGTCATCTTTGGTACAATTATATTTATTCCTCGAGATGTGAAGTGGTACTATCATGCTTGCAAATTTTGTAACAAAATGGTAATTCCTGTGATTCCAAATGAGGTTGTTGATGAGTGTAACGAGCATAAAGAAAAACAGATATTTAAATGTACCTCTTCTAAATGTGGAGGCAAAGTTGTGAATGCTATTGTCGGGTTTAATAACAATTGTTTTTTTTTTGTTTTTTTATATTATCTACTTATTTATTTAAAATATTACTTAACTCCTCCTATCTAAATGTTTTCTTGACATATTTTACAGGTATAAAATTATACTCAAAGTTCAAGATACTACTGATGTTGTGGACTTAGTTTTATGGGATCGAGAAGCTAAGAAGATTTAAAGAAAACAGCTAATGAATTATTGCAAGAAATTTTAAGTGTACGAATAACTCTTACTTGTTCCAATTAATGACTTAAGCAATAATCTATTATATGAACTTTGCACATTGTGCAAGCCTCTTTTGATTCAGATCTATTTCCAGATGATTTCAAAAATCTTATAGATCAAAGATTTGGGTTCAAGGTTGAACTCATAAAATATAATTTGGACAACAACTACAAGATTTACACCATTTCCAGAATAACTCAAGACAAAAGGACTCTTTATGAACTTCAAAAGAAGCTTAACATTGATGAGGTAACCTATTATCTATTCTACAAGAGTTGTATTTTAAATATCTCTTACATCTTGGGTATTATGTTAGGATTTTAAATTTGATTATTCCTTGGTGTAAAACATGTTATCAAATGCATAGCCTAAATATTTCAACAGGTCTTCAAATAATAAATAAAAGTTACAATAAGATATGAATTTTACATTTTAAAATTCTTAGTGCGTTAGAGATTACACTTTTCATTCCGTGTAATATTGGTTGGATTTTATTTCCGGTTGGACCATTTATATAACCGTGTTTGGTAAGCTTGTAATTCCTTTTGAAAAAAAATGCATCTGTGAACAAAACGATAGTTTCACATGTGGCTGCCATTTCATAATATGATGACAACGTAAATACATTTCTTAATTTTGCTAAATATCATACTAAGATGATTTTGGAATTCATTCAAAGTTTTAATCATCCAAAGCTATATTAAATAAGTATAAGTTATTGAATAGTTAGTAGGTTGTATTTGTCTTTTTGTGTACTAAAAAAATTATTTTCATTGTATCATACCAGAGAAACTCTGATTTGTTAGCAGGCATGTCTGGGGAATTCGAATCTGAAGATACTATCAACTTTAAGGTACGATGTTATATAAAACATATTCTAATTTACTATATCAATTGGTTATTTAGAAAGTTTATTTTTATTCTTTTATATAAATTTGTTATATTTGTTTATATTGAAGGAAACGGATGTTGTTTCTGTCACTGAAGATAACACTACACCAGTCTCAAATTTGGTCCCGTGCAAAAATTCGAGCGTATGTCATACCCAAGATGAAAGCGCGACTGCGTTAAAACGTAATCTTGTGGAGATTTACGATGACGATGAAGTTCCAGGTCATTCGTCCACCAAATACCGTTCATTGACCGGCGTTTATGGAAAATCAAACGAAAAACAAAAACTTTTAATCCCAAAAACCGAGAAATGATCCCTTCTTCTATGTTTTAAACATTTTAAAAGTGTTTCGGTACTAATTGCTATAATTTTCGTATTTTTCATGTTTATTGAACGAAGTTGTTGGATTTTGTTACATGGTTATTAATTTTATGCTTGGATTTTAGTTTAATTATTATATTTTACTATATCTGCTAAATTTGAACAGTTTATTGTACGTAAGCCAACTAATAAACGTTTTAAGATTCAAACTACTTTACGTATTTTCTTCACTTCCAGTTATTATTTTGATATAAAATATTATCCTATTATTACATATAATTTAGTTATTCGATAATATAATAAATCCAATTAACTATAACACTTATAAGGGTATTTACTTAGTATTAGTTGAATCTAAAGAAAACCTGTATGTCCAACAACTACTTACTATTTGTTCGTATTTGATAACTGTACCATATTATGCCATTTTAACGATTTTTTATAAAAGACCATCATCATCTACTCATCTACTCAATCCAATATATTAATCAATTTGTTTATTATAAAACGCTCATTATGAATTGTATTTTTAAATCAATTTCAATCATTTCATTTCTTACCTTTATAATTATTTCAATTTGAATTTAAACACCCTTAAATACACCCGTGGTCAACATATAAAACTGTTAACATAATATGCTTGACTGTTTTTCCTTTTATGGTTTTGTAGACCAAGTCCATAGAAGACCGTTCAATGATATTTCAAATGGTATTACATTCATTCATCTTAAACTTTATTTTACTTCGCTTTTAATTAGAATTAACAATGCAATTTTTATCTTTACTCTTATATAAATCATATTTTGTATTATAACCATTATTAACTTTACGTTTCTACTCCTACTCATTTAGATATTACTTTAAGCTCAGAAAATTATATTTGGATGGGAAGAAACAAAACATGTTCAACTCAAAAGACGTTCGGTCTCCTTCCATGCCTCGATCTTCTAAAGTAACTTCAAATTACGTAGGTAATATTTTTTTTTTCATTTTTAGATTCAATTACCTACTGAACATGTATATCATTATACTTTTATAGAAAACTAGGTTATAGCCCGTGTATTACATGAGTTAATAATTGTAAATATCTTAATTTGCATATAAAACAAAAAGAATATTTGTGAAAGATAAATATACAGTTTATTTAACGTATGAGTAAAAAATAACTAATTTCTATAAAAGAAGCACTGAGAGTCAATAACTGATGAAATATGAAATATAGTAAAAAAGGCAAAATGTTTGAAAAGTGAGCGTAAACACTATCAATAGAATGCATGACCTTTAGATCAAGACAATTGATGAAATTACACAAATATCATAATCTTTTGACGCATTAAAAAACAGAATTAGTTTTGATTTTTGAATCAAATCATAAGACATTTAATTTAAGACTGAAGTATCAAAAGAAACATAAACAATTTAAATCAGCTTGAAGCATTACATGTTACAACTTCTTTTAAAACTCTCGATGTGCATCTTGCCCATCCAAACCCATAAAAAATTAGCATAAAGGTCGATCTATGCATTTTTCATATGTTAAATAATCTTTGTTTCGAATAAATCCATTTGGGTCTGTTTAGATGCACGTTTTGATAGCGAGTAGAAAATGTCACACATTCATATTTGATGGACCTGTGCATTCCTCCTCTTAGCACACAGACGAATCTGTTTGGATCTCTCACATAATCCTATATATATTCTAAAAATAAGCAAAAATAGTAATATTAAACAATAATAAAGTAAAGCACAAGTTTAATGCAACTCAACAATAAATCACATGTACATGGAATTGTTGAAAATTAACTAAGATTGATGCGTCAATAGGAATGAAAGAAAGAGTGTCGACTTTCAGAGCTTTAACTTTATATGCATCTCAAGACTTGAATATTTTAATATTTTATTATTACATCATTTCTTATATATTACTTTCCAGGTGGCAAAGAAAATGTTACGGTTAATTATCCTATAGCTTTTCAACATTTAACAATGCAAAGTCTATCTTCAAATAATAATTCTTCATGTTCACTCTCTTTAAGAAGAAAAAGTGAGTTTTCATTTTCTCCTTTACTTTTACGCACCGTTTATGATAATCTCAAAATATATCTTTACATTTATAACATTTCTATATAACCATTTTTAATAACTTTACAAGTGTAATTATAATTGTAGATACTACAAATGAGCTCATAACTTCACCATCATCTACAAACCGGAGATATCATCTATACCTTAGACCATTTTTACTACCCCTGCGTCATCATGTACAACAAATTTATCTTCATCTAAGTTGTCGTCAGAAAAATATAAATTGAAACAGAAGTCTCTTACAACGGGAGAAATAACTACAATAGACCTCACACAAGAATCAAGTGATGACAACGCACAAACTAATAAAGATATCTTTAAAGGCATCTCCAAAAGTATTATTTATGTCAAAGTTATTTTTATAATATTATAAAGTATTCACTTAACTTCTGTTTACAGAATACTTTGTTTATGGTGATCAATCTGTGATTTGTCAAAAATGTTCTGCAAAAATATGGAAGGAAGAGGCAAATAGGGGAGTAAAAAGTCGTGCTAAACAAAGTTACTCTATATGTTGTGCATATGGAAAGGTCGAATTACCGAATTTAAAGGAGCCGAGTATGAAGTATCAGAATCTGTATCGTTGTGTGGATGTAAAAAGCAAATTCTTTTTAAAGAGTATTCGACATTATAACTCTATGTTTTTTTTACGTCAATGAGTGGTAAGATAGATTCATCCATTAACAAAGGGAAAGCTCCTTTTATATTCAGGATGAGTGGACAAAATTATCACAATATTTGAAGTCTTCTACCTATGAATGGTTCCAAACCAAGATTTTCTCAGCTTTACATATATGACAAAGAAAATGAGGTTCAAAATAAACAATCCATTTTTAGGTATGTTTTCACAATACTGATTATAATTATTAACAAGTTATTTTTTAATATATGTAGACTATTTGGTATATGTATCTTTACATGTTTATATGATTTATTTATAGTGATTTATCTAATAATATTTTATCATATTCTTGACAGTGATTCATCAAACAGGCTGAGCAAAAGTGCTAAACTGCTAGATGAAAAAATTATAAAATATTTGAAGAAAAAGCTAGATTCAGATAATGAGTTAGTGAAATCTTATAGAATGGTCATGGATTGCTTCAAAAAAAATCCTCATCTTGACCTGAAACTTTGTTTAATTGGTAAAAGGGCAAAAGATGGTCGTACGTATAACTTACCCACCGTATCTGAAGTTGCAGCATTTGTTGTTGGAGAGATTGGGGATTCTATCGATAGAAGGGATATTATCGTTAAAACTCAATCAGGAACTATAGAACGTATAAGTGAGCTTCATCCATCATACCTTGCCCTCTAATATCAGCTATTATTTCCTTACGGTGATGATGGTTACCGAGTTGACATACCTCACAGACACACATCGGTTTCATCAACTACAAAACAAAAAATGCTTTCAATGCGTCAATTCTTTGCCTTTGAGGATCCAGGATAGAGTTAATCAATTCTCATTGATCCTAAATTCAAGAAGGCTATTCCAATAGTTTTTAGTGGATGTGTATACAATGATTGAAAGTGAAAGACTAATATTCATACGTTCACAACAAAAAAAACTTAGATGTGAATCTTATGAGAAAATACAGAACGTAAAAAATCAAGGAGGATCAGACATATCAAATATTGGGGTATCTGTTATATTGCCATCTTCGTTTACCGAAGGTACTCGGTACATGATGAAGAACTATTTAGACGCAATGTCTATTGGTAAGTGGTTCGGATACCCTGATTTTTTCATCACTATTACGTGTAATCAAAAGTGGCCCGAGGTTCACAGATTCTTTAAAGACACCACTCTTAATCCTGAAGATAGACCTGATATATTATGTAGATTATTTAAAATGAAGCCGGATTCTTTAATTAAAAATTTAAAAGCAAAGCTATCTTGGGTAAAGTTCAAGCAGGTATGATACATTATATTACTATTGTAAGAAGATTTATTTTTCATTTTATATTTCATTTATAACATTTATAAAATTGATCTGATTTTTATCACTTATTTCATTCACTCTTTTTTTCCTTTTAGTTGTTTACACAGTCGAGTTTCAAAAACGAGGTCTGCCGCATGCTCATATTTGTTTATTCATGCACGGTGATCACAAGCTTCCTACCGCTGATCATATTGATCCTTTTATTTCTGCTGAGATACCAAACAAGAATGAAGATCCTGATTTATGTTATCTTGTCAGTGAGTTGATGATCCATGGTCTGTGTGATCCGCATAATATGAACTGTCCGTGCATGATCGATAACAAGTGTTCAAAAAGTTTCCCAAAAATATTCCGTGAAAACACTTCTATAGACACCCAAGGATTCCCTGCATATAGAAGACGAGATAATGGTTGCTATGTTGAAAAATCTAGAGTTCGGTTAGACAATAGGAGTGTGGTTCCTTATAATAAGGTTCTTTTGAAAAATATGAGGCTCACATTAATATTGAGTGGTGTAACCAGGCTTCATCTATTAAATATTTGTTAGTATATCAACAAAGGTCCTGACAGAGCTACTGTATCTAGATGATATTAAATAATACTGTGACCGTAGATATTTATCTGCTTGTGAGGCATCATGGCGTATATATGGATATGATGTTCATTACAGGACCCCTTATGTTATGAGGCTTCCCTTCCATCTTCCAGGGCAACATCAGAATGTCTATGAAGTTGATGATGATATAGATAAGGTTTTGGATAAACCTTCAGTGGCTTCATTGATGTTCTTAAATTGGATGCAGTATAATCAAGTTTATAAAGGCGCACAAACTATCTTATGTTGAGTTTCCTACTAAGTTTGTTTGAAAATCTGGTCCGAATATATAGGAACCAAGAAAAAGGGGATTTTCTCTTGGAAGAATTCATTTAGTTTCTCCATCACATGACAAAGCATATTTTTTAAGAATTTTATTAAACAAAACAAGAGGTCCAAGGTCATTTGAAGAAATACGTTCCGTAAATGGACAAGTACTGCCTACATTTAGAGATGCATGTTATTCTCTTGGGCTTTTGGATGATGACTTGGAATATATTGAAGCAATTAAGGAAGCAGCCCATTCCAGTTTTGGATATTGTTTAAGAAACTTATTTTCTACGATATTAACTTCTAATAGTTTATCTAGACCAGATTATGTCTGGGAAAAAACATGGGAGTATCTATCCGATGGAATTCTTTACAAGCAACAACTAATTTTTAAGTCTCCAGGTATAAAAGAAAATTCTATTCTCTTGTCCAATTTATTATATTTATGAATTTTCTTTTATGAAATATATATATTTAATATTTTTTTTTCAAACATATGTTTTGACCCCAAACAGACCTCAGACTTCACGAAGATCAAATAAAGAATATGACGTTGTTTGAAATAGAAAATATCTTGCTTCGCAACAATTCCACGTTACGTAACTTCCTAACCATGCCATTCCCTAATCATGAATGTATAGCTTCCTCAAACAATTGGTTGATAAATGAAGAACTATCGTATGATAAGAATGACCTGCAAATTGAGTTTAATACACTACTTAGCTCATTAACCGATGAAAACGACTGGTTTTCGAAGAAATAATTAAGGCTGTAGAGCATAACAAAGGAAGATTTTTTTTGTTTATGGCTATGGTGGAACTGGGAAAACATATCTATGGAAGACGTTATCTACGACAATAAGATCAAAAGGACAAATAGTCTTAAATGTTGCTTCAAGTGGAATCGTGTCTTTGTTGTTAACCGGAGGTAGGACCGCTCATTCAAGATTCCTTATTCCTTTAAATTTGAATGAGGATTCTATATGTCACATTCCGCCAAAAAGCGATATTGCCTACTTATTAAAGAAAACAAAATTGATTATATGGGATGAAGCACCAATGATTCACAAGCATGGATTTGAAGCCTTGGATAGAACCTTAAGAGACATATTCGCTACTAATGACATTTCAAACAATGAAATGCCATTTGGAGGTAAGGTTATTGACTTTGGAGGTGACTTTAGGCAAATACTACCGGTTGTCCCAAATGGTAGTGGACAAGACATCGTCAATGCGTCGTTAAGCTCTTCCTACATTTGGCATCATTGTAAAGTCTTAAGATTGACTGAATACATGAGGTTGAGTGCAGGTGGTACATCAGCTAATATTCAAAAAACAAAGATGTTTGCAGAATGGCTATTGCATTTAGGTGAAGGAAAAATTGGTTTGTGTAATGATGGTGAGGCAGTTATAGACATACCCGATAATCTTTTAATTACTGACTCATATGATCCTGTTTCTTCTCTTATTGATTTTGTGTATCCATACATTCTTCAAAATTTCAAAAATTCTGAATATTTCCAAGATAGAGCAATACTTGCTCCTACAAATGAAGTGGTGGAAGAGATTAATGACCACTTGCTTTCAATGTTTCCAAGGGAAGAAAATGAATACCTTAGTTCTGATAGTATATCAGAGTCAGAGTATGTTCATGATAATTTTGATCCAAGTTTATACTCTCCTGATGTCCTGAATGGACTTAAACTTTCAGGGTTGCCAAACCATAAATTAATACTAAAGATTGGTGTTCCGGTGATGTTATTAAAAAATATTGATCAGAAGAATGGTTTATGCAATGGAACTCGGCTACAAGTTTTGTCGCTTGGCAATCGTGTTATTGAAGCGCAAATAATATCCGGTAGTAATATTGGCACTCTAACATTTATCCCTAGATTCCGGCTAATACCATCAGACAAAAGGATTCTATTTAAGTTTCAAAGAAGACAGTTCTCTCTAGCTGTATGTTTTGCCATGATCATAAACAAAAGTCAAGGTCAATCGCTTTGTCGGGTAGGTTTGTACCTAAAGCAACCGGTGTTTACACATGGTCAGCTATATGTGACGTTATCCGGAGTTAAAAGCAGAGATGGATTAAAGTTCTTGATACTTGATAAAGACGGTAAAATTACAAACAAAACCACAAATGTTGTGTATAAAGAAGTATTTTCCGATTTGTGAATTTTAATTGTATTTTTATTATTTATCTTTATACGCAATTAGCATTCTTTATTTATCTCACTTTTGTACAACTTTATATTTTTCTTTCAACTTTGATTTTGCTATTGCAATATGATATTTTATGTTATTCTACCCGTGTATTTACACGGGTCTATAACCTAGTTGTTAATATAAATTTAAAATGGTATCTAAAGCTTAAATGATATAGCTTGAATCTCTTTCTTGATGATAATAAAACTTAAAACGTTATCTTATCAACCAATACATCTCCCATGTTAAGAATTAAATAATTCTTTATTAACAACTAAGGGTTCGTTTGGTTAATGGAATTAGATGGAATTAAAATTGGAATTGAAAATAATTCCAATTTAAAATGTGTTTGTTGTCATATTAAATGAATTGGAATTGAGATGTTTTCTTACGATCAAAGGAATTCACATTCCTTCGTACTAGTGATAGAATTCAAAATTTTTATTAGAATGTTTGAAGTTTAACGAGAAAAAACCCTCCATTTCTTTCTTTCTTTGTTTTTCCACAAGCTTCCGACCAGCCATTACCACTACGAACCACAACCACAAACACCACCGGACATCACCATTTTACAGCTATAACCACCAAGACTTGAACCTCCCACCAACCTAACCGACACCGCCTATCGTCAACCTACTGCTATCATAACCAATCAACACCCGAACACCACCACAACCATCCCGATCACCACCATAGAAATCAAACAACAACTTCCATTGATCTAAAACCACCAAATCTACAACCAAGATCTACTGTTTTAGAGAAAAAGAGTAGATGAAAGACAAAAAAACCACAATTGACTTCACCATCACCATTGAACATCAATCGAATGCTAACAAACAGACCTTAAGTGTATTTGTCTCTTTCCTTTATAAATTGTACTAAGCATATATTAATTACGATTAGAATATTTAAAAAGCAAGCTAGAATGAAATTTAATCTGATTATTCAATTACTGATTAGTGATAATATGATGACAATTATATTTTATTTTTGAGTTTAGTTTTCATATCGTTTATTCATTTATGGATAGTCATCCTCCACTCGTGCATCTTGAGGATCCTAAATTACTAAGCCTAGTTTTGGATAAGTATATCTAAAGAATGCATTGTTATAATCACTGGTCTTGTAAGCAATCATACAAGTATGTTTATATGTTATGTGGATCTCTTTGTGTGGGTATACTTTAATTTGTGGGTTTGATGTCGTTACCAACTATAACTTATATAAATGATAGTACATTTTCGGTTAAAAGTTTATGATTTCGGTATTAAAATGACTACACATATCATTGTAGGGAAAAAAAAAAAGTAAAGTAGATTGCTATTTAATGGATTTAACAAAATTAACCAAACAATGTATTGTATTGAT
This sequence comes from Flaveria sonorensis, assembly GCA_025506505.1. Lineage (NCBI taxonomy): Eukaryota > Viridiplantae > Streptophyta > Magnoliopsida > Asterales > Asteraceae > Flaveria > Flaveria sonorensis. Next base: position 9,683,963 of record CM046433.1, on the reverse strand, counting down.
AATTGATGTGTGTTCATTAAGCTTTTGAGAGCCAAAATTGAATTCTTAAAATGAGACTTTGTCATAATTTCTTTTTTGTTTTTTCTATTATACATGATGAAGTCTGGTCATAGGATATGTGAGATGTTTTTTTAATTCAAGAGTCCTCAAGTTACCGATAACCATTCGATTTTTCTCATATGACACATCAAGGTCAATCATCAGTTTTTTTCATTATTCTCAGTTTTTATCATTTTATATGATATTATCCTAGTTTTTTCACATTTTTCCATCTCCCCCAATTTTGTTTCAATTTGTGGACGCGTGGATCGATAAATCCCCGGGCGTCAAACAACAAACTCAGAATTGGTACGGACAAGCAGAATTAAAACAAAGCATTATGATGGTCCTTGTGGATGCTAACACAATATGATTTCTATCCTGTGTTCTGAATTTCAAAGTGAAGAAATTTCAACCAAGCGCGGGTAAACGACGTGAATAACTATGACTCTCTCAAGGTAGTCAAATGCCTCATCATCTAACTAGTGATGTGTATGAATAGATTAACGAGATTCCCATTGTCCATGTTTACTATCTGGCGAAACCACAACCAATGGAACGAGCTTGGCAAAATTAGCGGGGGAAGAAGACACTTTTGAGCTTAACTCTAGTCCGACTCTGTGAAATGACTTGAGATGTGTAGTATAAGTGAGAGCTCTCAGACGAAAGTGAAATACCACTACTTTTTACGTTATTTTACTTATTTTGTGAATTGGAAGCAAAGCAATGCCCCTCTTTTTGGACCCAAGGCCCGCTTAGACAGGTCAATCCGGGTAGTAGACATTGTCAGGTGGGAAGTTTGGCTGGGGGGAGTACATCTATTAAAAGACAACGCAAGTGTCTTAAGATGAGCTCAATGAGAACATAAATTTTCGCGTAGAACAGAAGAGTGAAAGCTCGTTTGATTCTGATTTCTAATACGAGTACGAAATGCGAAAGCGTGGCCTAAAGATTCTTAGACCTTTGGAATTTGAAGCTAGAGATGTCAAAAAAGTTACCACAGAGATAACTGGCTTGTGCCAACCAAGCGTGTTGCTTTTTAATCCTTCGATGTTGGCTCTTCCTATCATTGTGAAGCAGAATTCATCAAGTGTTGGATTGTTTACCCAGCAACAGGAAACATGACCTGGGTTTAGACTGTTATGAGACAGATTAGTTTTACCCAACTGATGTCAATGTCGCAATAGTAATTCACCCTTAGTACGAGAGTAACCGTTAGTTCACACAATTGGCCATTGCATTTGGTTGAAAAGCTATTGGCGTAAAGCTATTGTGCGTTGGATTATCACTGAACACCTCTAAGTCAGAATCTGGGCTAGAAGCGAAGCGTGCGCCTGTCACCTGTTTGCCGACCAACATTAGGGGCCTCGGCCGCAAAAGCCCCCGAAAAAACCGTTCCCAATCCGACATGAAATCATTATCATTGCTAATAAAAAATGGAATGAATTTTGGGACCATTTGGGTTGTCATCCAAATGGAATCATTATCATAACACCACACAAATTAAAACACATTCAATGCATAATGTATTGAGTTCCATTTTAAGTAAGGGTAAGATAACTACAAATCGACTTTGATACATTTTTAAAATAATTAACTACTTTATTTAGAATTACTATTGGGACACTTATGATGGGTTATCGGCTCTTTCATTTTCACTGAAGTGATCTAACTTTCATGGATATTTCTGAATATCGATGTATATATTTGTATTATATGTATTCAAATATTCAAAATATCGCATACGTATATGTGTAGAAGTATCTAACCTTATACAAATATGTACACGCATAAATCTTCATCTTTATCTTTTAATAAGGGTAACTAGAAGGACAAATGACAACACCATATTACTGCTCATCAAAATTTTATCGTTTTTCTCTCATATTCTATAATTACATTAGTTATTAATAATATTAATTTAAATCTTTTTTAGATTAAAATAGTTTTTAAATAAATTAAAAAAGAGAGCTTTTTATTAATATTATTTTTAAAGAAACAATTGTTTATCAAAATAAGGAATTTTTCTAAAATAGCAAACTTCTTAAAAAATACATAATAGTATAAAATTTGTGTTTTAAAAGCAAAAACTATATAAACCAAAAATAATTAAAATTGAGGGTTATAATATAAAAAATTTTAAAAATGTTATTTATTAAAACAGTTTTTTTTGAAAACCAAATATTAATTTTTTAAAAAAAACAAATATTAATAAACTTTTATTTTATTTAATATTTTATTTATTTAATCTGTAAAATATACATACTTACTAATATTATATTTATTTAAACCGTATAATATACGGGTTTACTAAAACTAATACGTTTAACTTCATTCATTTTAAGGTGTATGATTTAGATGCTCATATAAAAAGCAATTAATGCGTATTGTGTAGAAGAAAACGACATATCACATTCTCATTCATGTATCATTCATTACAAGGGTTGTAATTTCATTTTAATTGTTGCATTATTTAATATTGAAGTTTGTCATGTTTTAGTGAAGAAATACTATGGTACAGTCATGCTAAAAGGAATGTGAGTTATAGTGTTATACTAAAAGGAATTTATAAAAAATGTCCAAAAAATTAAAAAATCTCTTAATGCCAAAATGTGATGAATCACACGATAAAAAGCTTCGTTTTGCTCCTTATTCTACTTTTTCACAAATATCATTAAGAATGTGTGTAATAAAAGGCCAAGAGAACTTTGTAAAACAAAATGTTAACATTAATTTGCAATAACAGAAGTTGCTCCATGGTGACAAATGAAGAAGGATACATACATGAAATATCGTACATAAAACTCTATAATCAATGAGTTGAACCTCTTTGTCGATTGTTCGGATCTATGGTGCAAATCAAATTTACACTATTTGGTTTTGTTTCTATAAGTTTGTCATGCAAGGTTCTTGAAACTTGACTTATAAGCTGCAGAAACCAAGCCAAAATGAATGGGAGATATTAGTAGGGTAGAGCCGTAGAGTATAAATGTATAATGATACGTTAAAACTTTAAAGAAATCGTAGGTTACTTCTCAGCCGGCAATACAAGGTTATCTTGACCTTCCACAAGCTTTGCAGAACGAACCACATCCCCGGTCTTGATCTGAGGGAGAACGTCTCTTCCAACAGTCGTGTATCTATGCATTTTTGAGTTGTTAGTTTAACGGGACTGAGGTAGTTTAACTAAAGATGACAAAATGGGAGGATCAAGTAACGGTCAACACATGTACAACTGTAAATTAATGGTAACTTTGGTGATCTTCGACCCTTTTGTACCATTTCTATTAAGAAAACATTTTCCTCTTGACCCGTTAGATATCAAACATAACATGAATTGATTCACTCATAAAAAAATGCTCAAAAATGCTATCTCTGAATTGCACAAAATATAAACAGTTAAAGAGGTTTAGAAGACATACCCAAATACAGAAAACTGGCCCTCATCAAAAGATAAACCTCCTAAGCCAGACTGTAGACAAACAATCACATATTAGTTGTATGCGAACTCATAATTGTGGAAATATAAACAGTATTATGATGTATTATTTCTGAATGATGCACTAAAGTTGTACAAAAGTAGTGGTTACTATAAGCGTGTTAGATGATACTCACATAGCTTTTATCATAAAGATAAAAGAAAAACTGATTTGGGGACGAGTATTCCTCAGAGACATCATCATGAGCCATAGCAACTGCACCATAAACAGATAATGGAAGCACAGGCAGCTCTCCGTCCTTCCATTCGGTAAATGTGAAACATTATCATAGAAAATGAAAACAAGTATAGAAAAGAAAAGAGCATTGACCAATTGACTACATATGAACCAACCTGTATGCTTAAAGTTGTTTTATACAGTGGCTCAAACTGTCCAGATGGCATTATCTCTAGAGGAACTTTATACCCTATGCTCTTGTCAATTACACTGTCTGACAGAATCGCTTGGTCGGTGCACTTTAGCTTCATCCCGTCATAGGCCCCATCAATTACCTGAACCATCACTTTGTTTATCCATTTTGCTTTATAAATATTCTCTCTTTCAATATTCAAATGGTTAATTATTAGATGTACATTAAGTTTAAGTGGCTAATGAAGTCAGAAAGATGAGTTCAACAGATGATGTAGTACTTTGCTACCTTACCAGTTTTGCAAAGTTTCCTGTTGTCAGAGGCGCTGAGTATCCATCCAATACAACCTGTGTATACGGTTAATGATCAATTGAGGCCACAAAACCTACAAGTATTGTTTCTAAAAAAAAAGAACATATTTGACACACTTGGATTGTAGCAGCTTTTCTTGGTATACCACCAGCTTGTGGAGTAAACATCGAACCATCTCCTTTTTCAATCACAAATTCCAAAACTGCCCTCCCTGTGAGCCTAAAATATATAAACACATTTAAAGAAGCCGATTAAAAAAACTAAGATCTAAGTGAACCTTTACCTAGGATAGTTTATATATTGTGCAGGCAGCAAGAAAGATAGCCCAGGCGCCTGTCAAAAACAAAATACTGCAATCATATATATGATGCTTCTAACTTGCATATTCAGAATTTCACAAACTGTGAATTAGTCTGGTACAATAATTAAAAATTACTTTCAAAACGCACAGATTTAAGTTGCTGACATGGAAGACAAAATATCTTTGATGCTCTTGCATAGAATACAGTTTGTATTATTTGCAATGTACCTGTAGGAGCTCTAATTGGGCAATAGAATCTAGTGAAGATGCAAGAGCTACTGATACTTTATCTGGATCCTTATCCTTTATATATCTAAGCAGAGTCTGCAACTCACCCTGCAAGCCCAAAAGCATTGTTCTAAAACTAGTGGCAAAATCTATACAGCAACTGGACTAAATTATAGTGCTACATAGAACGCGAGTAGGACATTGGCACATATTCTTGCAAGGCACCTTCTCATCAGTAAGAGACGCATAAATTGTCAACCCTTTTTCCCTTTGATCAGCTGGTAGGCTTGCCAAAATGGAATCCTTTTCATCAACTGCAATCTGATCAAGAAATACGATAAAATGATGAAAGAATACAATCCCTTTTCAAATTAACATGTCTAAAGGTGATTAATTACCTTTAAAGCTTTCTTTACATTACCCTCCATTGTTCCATAAGGCTTTCTCTGAGGAATCCGTAGCAAGTATGACAGTTCTTCCAGAGAATTCTACAAGAAAACAGAACCAATCTCAATATAAGATATATCAAAACAGCATAAGTGTATAAATGAAGAACTGTTTGATTGACCTGTATACTTTTCATGTTTGTGTTTGCCGGAATGGCTTTTCTTAAAGCTAATTCTCCAGTTCGGGGGACCTTCGTGTCTGGAGAATAGAGCACAGCTTCTGCAGGTGGAAGAAATGGTGCATCCCATCCTGATAATGGCACCGGGGATATAGGTTGAATCATAACAAGAATTGCAGAGACTGTAGCTCCCAGTCTCGTAATTCCACGCTGTAAAACTGGCATACATAACTTGATAACAGTTTTTTGGTGATCTGAAGATTCCTACATGACAAATCTCTGTTTGTAAAATTGGGAGAATCTGAACAAAGCTGAGTCAATACTGATGTTAAAACATCTTAGATTTGCACATATTGCACCTCTAAAGTAAAATCAAACCTAATTTCAGTGCAATTACGAATCTAAACCACTGAACTAGAACCGAATTCATACACTAAATGCAATTTCTCCCTAATTACCAAATGCATGTTAATCTAATAGACTGTAATGAGTAACAGCATCATAAGTATTTAACCTACATCATGAAATCACTCAACGATGATTCCGATTCGTCTTCAAAACTACAAACCGATCACAAGGCTAGTGTAACCAGAACTCATACTAACCGTTGTGTACTCCAATTTTGACAAAATGCAGGTAACAAGACTCGTGAGGAATCCTTACCAAAACTAGCATACATAACTTGATAACGATTTTCTAGTGATCTAAACATTCCTACATGACACACTCCCGCTAGTAAAATTGAGAGAATCCGAACGAAACCTGACTCAATATTCACTTAAAATTGCACCTCTAAAGTAAAATTAACCTCAATTTGACGCGATTACAAATCCAAACACGGAAATGGAATCGAATTCATACACTAAACAGCATCGTAAAAAATCAACACACCGATAACCTCACTAGTGTAAGTAGAACTCATACTAACCGTTGAGTGCTCCGATTTCGACAAAATGCAGCTAATAAGCTTCGGCTGCAATGATTTGACTGATTTCAGAGGACTTCTGTTGAGCAGGACGAAGGACGGTGTCGTAAAAGCACAATATCGTCTGGAAACAGATGTTTTAACTGAAACATTACAGTTAACTTTGGGGGAGATTGTTGAAGAAGATAAGGGGACCGCCATGGGGATATTGTTGCAGGTTTTGGCGGGTAGGATCACCATCATCATCCAAATTCTATCTTATTCCGGTGAATTGCAGTTGTAGCGAGTGCGTGTGGGTGTTTTGGTCTCTTGTTTTCATTGGGACACGTCGGCGATGCGTTTGACGATAGCGTGGTACTGCACGTACTCGATCTCATCCGAATTGTGTGGAAGTTTCGGCTAAGGGGTCTAAACTATGGCATAGTATCATCTTTAGTCCTTAACTAATGTAACATCAAGGTTTGATATTTTCCACTTAACAATATCATAAACTAAAGTGTTGTAAAAAGGGTGTTATAACTAATAAAATATACCAGTCATGTGAAATAATTAAAGAAAGTACATTTGTTCGGTTTTTGTTCTTTAAATTTAAATATTTAGTCTTGTCAAACTATAGTATCATAAAATTTTTGTTTTTATTCACTTAGTAACATCAAAAAAGTTGTTAAGTACAAGAGAAATATAACATATTTTTATTTGTTACTTAGTTGTATTGAGATGATATCAACGTTTTGTTTTGTTATTTGTTGGACTACATTTGACGTTCGTTATTTGACGTGTACACTTATTTAGTTATCTTTTGCTTTATTTCTTCACTTGATTTGATGCTTTGATATTTTTTTTTATTCACAAGTATTTTGAGTTGTCTTGGAAAACTATAAAAACTGTTAAAAATGATTGGAAAAGGAGAAGAATCAAAGATGGAAGATCAGGTAACAATAAACAATATGTATTAATTGTGTAAATTCTAAGTTTTGCCTCTTAACCATGTTTAGTTAGAAGAAATTTAAGAATCAATAACGCTACACAAAGTATCATATTGGTAAAAATACATTCAACAATCTTTATAAAAAACAAACACCATTGATTGATAAAAGAAGTGATGATGTTAGCATTTAAAGTGAAGCCCTATATTAGCATTATTATCTTCTTTACCTTTATAAGATTCGTTATAAGGTGGATTGAATATTTTAAAACAAGGAATGAATGTCAAACTGGTCATACTAAACAAGTTTTCAGTGTATAAACTTTCTTTTTTCATTTCAAACCACTCACATACATCGTAGACATATAACATACGTTTGTATAAACTGATAGACATCTATTTAAATATCAAATCAAATCACGATATATAAAAAACGTAACGCAAGAGGCAATGCGAACCATATAGTCACAGGCTTATTAAATAGACATAATGTTCGAACCAGTATCTATATCCCATTTTTTGCATATACTTAACCCGACTATAACTAAGCAACTAAACTAGATGCTCACTTACAATCACATCATAATATCATCAATCATAATATGATACAGTTTATATAAAAGTAACAAAACCCCCCTTCATAGTTTGGTTATATAAAACCAATTACAAGACTATAAACTTTTCTTAAGTTCAGATCACACCGAGGGTAACAGAGGCACGATCCATGAACAAACACGAGATCAAAATGAATCACGAGTATCCGACAGTGACGAAATAAAGGGCGATTGAATCGCAACTTCAAAATCACACAAAAGGGGTTTTTTCACTCACTCAAGGGGTTTTAATTTGACACTTTACGACTCCAATTTCACCCACCCCTGTTGCAATCACATCTTTCGATTCATCTGTTTTTGGCATGATTGCGGCAGATTGATTGTTCAAATGGCGAATTTCTTAGCTCAGTTTCTGTCGATCAAGAACTCTTGCGAACGCGTCGTCATTGCTGGTATAATCTATTAATCTATCATTTTTTTTTTGATTTGTAGCCCTAGTTTTATCTTTTAAGCGTGCAATTGTGCTCATCTTATTTCACATTTAACTGATCCGATCAAATCAAATCAAATTATTCTTGTATCGTTAATGAATTTTGTTTACATTGCAGACCTATCCTCGACAGTTCAATGTTAGGATTGAATTTAAATGTAATCCCTCAATTTCAAATAGAAAACATGTGAAACCTAGTATTACTTTAATTGCATTATTAAACTGAATATGAATATTCACATGGATGTTTTTAGGGTTTGGCTACAAAGTTTTTGGGTGTTAATGCTTTCTTTATAGGTTAATGTTGGGTGTCAGTTTTTTCTTAGGAACAACTTAGTTCTTACATGGGGATCAACTTGTTCTGTTTGTTTAAGTTATGAAGTTTTTCATATTGTTTTACATGGTGAGAGTAGAATATGTGTGGACCATACAGGATGGAGAATGATGATAAATTTTATGAATGAATGACTTGTCTTTCTTTGGACAGAAGTAGTGTTTGGATGTGATTAGATATAGATCTTGTTAACATCCTGCACCAATGCTATTCCCAATTCACACAAGTTTCTATTGGGAGGATTCTAATAGTCGAATTAGATGCACTGTTATTAGATTCACTGGATTATGTCTTACTGATGGTCCCTTTTGTATTTCTTTACATCTTCATTATTCTCTTTATGAGGCAATATTATAGATTCTCAAGCATTATATGTCAAGTTGGTTTTCACTTATTACCATTTTCTTATATGTCTCCATATTGAAATCCTAAAAAGTTGAAATTTGATTAATTTCAGTTGAAGATGTAAGTGATTTGTGGCCACTTGTCAAGAAGGGATTTGAAGAAAGGATTCCACTTAAAAGAGCTACATTGAATAATAAAACCCGTAATCCTGTTTTTGTGGAAAACCTGCCAGCCGAGTTTATACTAACAACAGATGCAAGGCTTCGCAGTAGGTTCCCACAAGAACAACTATTGTTTTCATTCCGAGAACCGTATGCAACTGTGGTTCTTGTGACTTGTGAGGTAACTTTTATATTATATCTGCTGTAAATAATTTTAAAATAATTTATACTTTGCTTTATAAAGGTTTGGTCTCATACTGTTGTGTTTTAACAGGATCTAGATGAGTTCAAAACAATCCTAAAACCACGTCTAAAATTAATTGTGCAAAATGATGAGCGAGAGTGGTTTATTGTCTTTGTGTCCCGAGCCCCACCCCACAATGATCAAGCGACGAAAATGGCAAAAAAAGTATATGCCAAACTTGAAGTTGATTTTAGCTCAAAGAAGCGGGAAAGGTAAAGTTTTAAAGCTATTAAGTGTTTATTTGTAATTTTCATGCTAGTCTCGTTTTCATTACTGATTACACTAGATATACATCATGCACATATTATATTCTGTATAAAAATGTAACATTAGATAAATTTACTTGTTGTAGGTGCTGTAAATTGGATATAAATGGACCAGAAGCAAGTTTTTGGGAAGATTTGGAATCCAAAATTACCGAGTGTGTTAGAAATACTCTTGATAGGCGTATTCAGTTTTATGAGGAGGAAATCCGTAAGCTTAGTGAACAACGTTTTAAGCCCATTTGGAGCTTTTGTAACTTTTTCATTCTGAAGGTAAACAATCTTTAGATGTGTTGGAGTTTTATATTTCTTAATTAATGAATAACTGTTTTAGGATTAGTAAGTGTTAATATTCTTGAACAACTGCAAGGAATTTCAAATTCTTACCTGTTATCAAATAATCATGTCACCATTTAGCAGTTTGCTTTTTGTGAATGTAATTGGATTATTTAACCTGTTAAATTCAACATAGGAAAGCTTGGCATTCATGTTTGAGATGGCTCATCTTCATGAGGATTCTTTACGGGAATATGATGAACTAGAGCTCTGCTATTTGGAAACAGGTATTTAGTGATTATGATGAAGTGACATTTGTATTAATTCAAGTGTTTTTAAATTGATTTTATCTCTTTTCATGATGTGGACTTACGGAATCTTTGACTTCTCGTGCAATCAGTTAACATAGCAGGCAAACAAAGGGATTTTGGAGGAATGGCACATGGAGATGATCAGTCTGCGCTATTAAGTCCTGGAAAGAAACCACTAACACAGATTGTTCAAGATGATTCTTTTAGGGAGTTTGAATTTCGACAATATCTATTTGCTTGTCAGGCAAAGGTAATCTATATCTACTTCTTTAGTTTGCTTTGTATGTAGGTTTAATCTGACCATGTTTAGTAAGTAGGCTATAAATACAATAATGGAACTTTTTGCAGCTACTGTTTAAGCTAAACCGTCCATTTGAGGTTGCATCAAGGGGATACTCATTTGTAATTAGCTTCTCAAAGGCACTGGCTCTTCATGAGGTTTGGCATTCAGTTCAATGTCCATTTTATGTGATATGTGGTAATAGACTAATAGTGTTGTTTTATCACAGAGAAGTTTGTAATCTCTTTAAACTAACCACTTAAATTTTTTAGTTTTACTTTTGATTAATTTTCTTGCCTGTTGTCTATGGCTTCTGCAACAGAATATATTACCCTTTTGTTTACGGGAAGTTTGGATTATAACTTCTTGCTTGAGTTTAGCCGATGCAACAGCTGCTCATTATAGTAATGGACTTGTGGCACCAGATATTGAAAAAGAATATTATCGTGTACGTGGGGAATTATATTCTCTATGTCGAGCTAAGGTAAAGACAAAATGTTATGAAACACTTGTAAGAAAACGTCTTCTTTGAAAGAATTCTTGAGGCTTGGAAAATACATATTACAGTTAAATATTAACTATTGAAAGTATTAATGAAATTGACAGTTCATGAGGCTTGCATATTTAGTTGGTTATGGATCTGCTATGGAAAGAAGTCCTGTAAACAGGTATGCACTCAAGTTTCTTTTAATTATATGTTAAATTTCTTTCAGTTTATTCACCAGGCCCTATTAAAATATGCTACTTTTCTTGTACAGTGCTTCACTTAGCATGCTTCCTTGGCCTAAACCAGCAATCTGGCCTTCTGTTCCCTCTGATGCATCATCTGAAGTTCTTGCTAAAGAAAAGGTATGCATCCTTATGCTATTTTTAACCGCTTTAATAAAAAGTTGCTAAAATAAATAAAATTTCGACTTTTCTCATAACATATAATAGATGATTCTTCAAGTTACACCAAGGGTCAAGCATTTTGGTATTCAAAGGAAACCATTACCACTCGAGCCTAATTTTCTTTTGAGAGAGGCTAATCGCCGAAGAGCTTCTCTTTCTGTTGGCAATATGTCTGAAATATTTGATGGACGGTCAACTTTGATGGATGGGTATGGAAAAGTCATTTGCTACTTTTTCGCTTTTTGCTTGATTTTTTTTTTAATTGTTATGTGTTGAAATACCACTCTGATCCACTTGTCATATGCTGCCAGCTCAGGTTCAAATGCGCCCATGTCACGAACCAATTCCACACCTGGAAACTTTGAGAGTTCAATTGATCGTCCAATGAAACTTGCAGAAATATTTGTTGCTGCTGAACATGCCCTCCAGAAAACAATTTCTGATCCTGGTTTATGGGCATCATTATCATCTTTAGATGAATTCAAGGTATGTGATTGAAAATTTTATCATCAAACTTGACACATATATATCTCATTTGATCACCAATGATCCTAAGCCCAAGTGGTTGAGGTGAGGTACCCCGTACCCATGACAATTATAAATGGGGAGGTATTGGGTTCGAGTCTGGTTGGGTGCAAAAATGCTTTGGGTTAAGTCGGGGGGTTTTTCCAATTGTGGGTTTCCTCCTGAGGGGGTTGGAGGTGCCGACTTGGCTGGGAAACGGATAGGTGGCCCGATTAAGATAACACCTATCCTCCAAAGCAAGGTCATACATTGGCGTTCAAAAAAGGACTTATCTCATTTCATCATTTATGTCTCCACCAGCAAAAATATCTGGAACTGTCAAAATCTGCAGCAGAAAATTACCATAATTCATGGTGGAAACGACACGGGGTTGTTCTTGATGGAGAAATTGCTTCTGTGTGTTTTAAACATGGAAACTATGATTTAGCAGCAAAATCATACGAGAAGGTCTGTGCTCTTTATTCTGGTGAAGGATGGGAGGATTTATTAGCTGATGTGCTTCCTAATTTAGCTGAGTGTCAGAAAATACTTAATGATCAAGCTGGGTACTTATCTTCTTGTGTTAGATTACTTTCTCTTGATAAGAGCTTGTTCTTGTTAAAAGAACGCCAAGCTTTTCAATCCGAGGTTGTTCGTCTTGCACATGGTGAAATGGAGCACCCTGTGCCTTTAGATGTGTCATCATTAATTACATTTTCTGGTAATTCTGGGCCACCTTTGGAGTTATGTGATGGTGATCCCGGAATCCTGTCTGTAATTTTATGGAGCGGATTTCCTGATGACATCACTCTTGAATCACTTAGTCTCACTTTAACTGCTACCAGTAATGCGGATGAAGGTGTTAAGGTATAATTGTTTTGTTGTCTATATGTTTGTTCACTCAGTTGCTATGAAGTTCAATTTGATAATTTTATCAATATTCAGGCAATTAGGAGCTCTGGTTCTACAATACTGAATCCTGGAAGAAATACAATCACACTTTCTTTGCCTCCACAGAAAACTGGTTCGTATGTGTTGGGCGTTCTTACAGGGCAAATTGGTCATTTACGGTTCAGATCTCATGGTTCTGCTAGAGGTGGTCCTGCAGAAAGTGATGATCTTATGAGTTATGAGAAGCCAACTAGACCAATCTTGAAGGTAGTTGCACCTAAATGAATCAAGATTGAAAAATTCTCAGTTTGGTGTTCCTATCTGATATCCAATTCAAGAAAGACCCAGTTCATAACCCTAAATCCCTAAAAATTAACTAAAAAGAAACCAATTAGACCTTTAAGATGCAAGATTTATGAATAATTAGCAGTAATGGTGGTCCTATTCGATACCAAGTTCAAGAGAAACTCAATTATCTTAACCATAAAATTTCAAATTAGCTAAAAAGGAAGCTAATTGCACCTTCAGGAATCATGAAATAAGCATTTGGGTGCTCTTTAATTCCCCTTTCAAGAAACTCAGTTTTAACATAAAATCCCAAATTTAGCTAAAATGAAAGCTTATTACACCTTAAAGATTCGGATTCATGCAAATAAACAATTGAGTGGTCCTATTTTATACCCAATTCAAGAAACCAAGTTTTTAACCCTATACACTGAAAAGTAGCTTAAAAGGAATCTAATTACACTTTAAAAATTTAAGATTTATGAAAATAAATTTCATACTTGAAAGTGAAATTAAATGATGTGGCTAAGCTCTGTTTTGTGTTCCAAAATTAGGTACACAAACCAAGGGCTCTTGTTGATCTTGCTGCAGCAGTTTCATCTGCATTATTAATGAATGAGCCCCAGTGGCTTGGAATAATTGTAAAACCGATTAATTATTCCCTCAAGGGAGCTGTTCTACACATTGATACTGGTCCTGGGTTGAAGATTGAAGAATCACAGTCTATTGAAATGGAGAAATATACAAATACATCAAAAAGTGATGGATTAAATGATAAAAATGATGCTTCTGTTGTCACAGAAACACAACTAACTTTAAAAGATGGTTGCATAGAGTTACCAGATTGGGCAAGCAATATAATGAGTGTTTTATGGGTTCCTGTTCTTGCCATTAATGACGGATTAGCAAGAGGAACAACTGCAGGTTTTTATTTTATATTTTTATATTTGACATTGTGCATTCTGTTAACATTTTGTTGTGGTTTACATACCTCAATATCCATTGCCATTTTTTTTCAGGGACGGTGTCTCCTGAAAGACCGAGTGTAGTGGAGGGATTAAGAACAGTAGCTTTAAAACTTGAATTTGGAGTATCACATAATCAGATGTTTGAAAGAACTATAGCTGTTCATTTCACCAACCCTTTCCATGTCAGCACACGTGTGGCAGACAAGTGCGGTGATGGCACTTTGCTTTTGCAGGTTATTATAACAGTTCCTGGCCATTGATACCTTTTTTTCTTATTTATAAGAAGTTCAAATCTTTATTCGCTTCACCCTTTTCAGGTCATACTACACTCACAAGTGAAGTCCTGTTTAACCATTCATGATGCTTGGTTAGATCTACAAGACGGTTTTGCTCATGCTGGTCAAACTGATGGGAGACCAACATCTGCTTTCTTTCCCCTTGTAGTTCCTTCAGCTTCTAAAGCTGGAATCTTGTTCAGTATATCCCTTAAACCTGCAATTACCGAAGGTATTTATCTATTTATTTCTTCTTTTTTATAACTACTCATCTGCAAAGAAATTAATCCTTCTCTTTATTTTACAGATGAAGCTAAAGCGATGAATCCTGAAACCATTATAAACATCAGATACAAAATTGACGGGAATAGAAATCTTGGATCTCATACTCCTATGTCTATGGGAATTAATGGATCCGAGGATGATGCCACACATTTGTTGACATTCAGGAGTGCAATTGTTTTACAACGGCCTGTTCTGGAACCTTCTTTAGCAGTCGGTTTTCTTCCTCTTCCTTCAGGCGGTCTTCGAGTTGGGCAGCTTTTTACAATGAAGTGGCGAGTTGAAAGATTAAAGTATCTTGAGGCAAACAATGTAAAGTTTACCGACCTTCTAATGTTCTTATTTCTTTTTTATGGTTTCACCATAAATAAAACTGGCATTACTAACTTAAGTATTCCCCAATCTTGAGGGTGACATCAGTATTATACTTTCCAAAAGACATATAAGACCATAGCCTCTTGACATGTGTGGTTTATTACTTATTAGCCTTAGTTTAGTAAACAAAAAGAAAAGGGGTATTTAATCACATGCTTTTAGGCATTATGTGTTTAAATTTTCTCATGAAAATAATGCGAATTATCTGTTCAATTTGCAGCAGGATGAAGTACGATATGAAGTGAATGCAAATTCCGAGCACTGGATGATTGCTGGGAGGAAGCAAGGTCAAGTGCCTCTCTCAGTGAAACAAGGTGTGTGAAAGTCAACCCATTCATGTGAAATCGAATCAGTTTGGGTTGGATTTCGTTGTAATTGGGTCGAATGGGTACAACAGGTTCAACACCTATATGCAAAACGGATTGAACCAGTTGAAAGTGACATAAAATTGATTTAGCTAACAATGTAGTTTTTATCTTAACTTTGTATAGGCTCAAGAATCGAGATATCAATACTATGTGTACCACTGGCGGCTGGATATGTTCGACCGCCACAACTAGAGCTACCAAACATCGGTGAGGCGAATATAAGTTGCAATCCAGCAGGACCCCATTTGGTCTGCGTCTTTCCTCCACCTCTGAGCTCCTCTTTCTGCATTCCGGCCCAATAAACTACACGGTTTTCATTTCCTGATGACCTGAGATTGGTATAGAGTTGAAAATGGTGAGTTTTGTAGCATTTTCAAGACTGTTTTTGTTCTAACTATGGGGTGATAGTGATAGGTTAGGTGTTGCACTGGTGCATATACAGATGGGATAGTGGCATCATAGTGAAACTTGACACAATGACTTTAGATAAAATGTTGCTATCCATTGGTGTGTTATATGTTCATTGATCCCCAACTTTGTATTCTTGATATGATTTGTGTGTTATGTATTACTATATAATATTTCAACCTTTTTTTTATTAACATATTTCAGTTTTAATTATATGATTTTAACAAGGATAAAGTTTGTAACTAATTATTTAAAGCATTTAAGTAAACAGATTATTCTTAAACTAACATGTAATGAACTTTTATTTTAGTATATAATAAACAATATTTTTTCCCTTTTGAAGCAACAAACATCGGTTCTTTATCGTTTAATGTTAAATTAAAATTTGTTGGCATGCTTACGTTCTTTTTACCAAGTTGTCTATGCTGAGGTGACGGTTTATGTTGTCATGACATTATTAATTCTACATGTCATGGTTACAAGGTTACATGATGATGAATTGATGATGTTAAAGCTTGTTGTGTATGTTAATTTATATCTCTATCATTTAAAATGAAAATTTCCTGGAATTTCTCTATGTCTTGATACAACAAACACGAAATTAGGGAAAATGAGGAAAGCTGCTATGACATTGATTTGTCATCCCGTGGGAAAACGGAAAAGACGAGACGACTGCTAGTGGTCTAAAAAGTAAGATGATCCTGTCCAAGATTCGTTCTCTTTCCATTCTATTGTTGAAGGGTATTCATGATCTAAGTTTAGCATCGTTACTAACAGTTTCTATCACTGTAAGTCCAACAAAATCTTTGGAAGATGAAGCTGAACTGGACCAAACTGTTACTATCTTTTCGGTTTCACGGTTTTTCTTCCTTTGCGTTTCGGTTAGTTTTAAACAATTGGCTTTCGGTAAACCGACAATTAAACCGTTAGTTATGTTTTGAAAATTTTGAACCAACAAACCAAAATTTATTTATTTATCTTAAATCCAAATCAACCTATTCTTTAATAACGAGTCATGATGTCAAATAGTCTAAGAAACAAACCAATCACTGGTTTGGCGTTTTACGATTTTAGACAGCGAATACGTCTTATACGTTTATACCTTGTTTATACCTTTCAGCATGCTCATACGTTTCTCTGACACACTAAACACGACACACACATAAATACATTTTCATACACCATATGCATGTTCACTCCGTTGTAGGGTGTCACAACCCCTATTAACGGGTTTCTATAATGTTCACAACTCAATCTCTAACTCAGGGCGGTGAAAAATCAATTCATCAGAGTGTTAAGAGTGTTAATATCCGCTAACAAGGATCTTTGTAGCAATATTACCTTATGTTTAACTAATTGAAAAATATAAACTAATTGATGAGATGGAATAAAACCATTTTGCATCAAAAAAAAAAACTACGTAATATCAAATATTTAACGGTTACAAAAGATAATTAGACAAAAAGATATGATAATATTCATATTCTTTTCATAAAAAGAATTGAAATGATGGTTAGTGGTTATATTGACAAGTGCATGTTGCATGTAGAACGTAGGATGGTTGTTTTTTATTCTTTTCCACCAAACCAAAAGTCTTCTTCAATCATTCCGTCTTTCTCTCCGTCACCAACGGTGCTTTTTACTAAGTCATGTTGATTTGGTAATAGTCACATATCTTAAGAAGAAGTTAGTCAAACGCACATATATCAGTTTAGATTTTAACTAGTGGATGAACCCGTGGGTTAAGGTGGTTTCCGTGACTTGTAAATTATTATTGATTGCATGATTTTGTAAAAAATTTACAATGACACGTAGATAAAAATAAGCATATTATAAGGGTATATTTATATCTTTATAATATATTGAGTGAATTGTCGTTTTCTTTCATGTGGTTTGGTCATATTTGTCATTTTCATTCAAAAAAGTTTTTTTTTTATATTTGGCTCCCTAAGGTTTGAAAAAGTTACCATTTCCATCCAAAAACATTAATTCTGTGATGAAAAGTATTATCAGCAACACGTAAACATCACTTAGGATTTCGTTTTTATATAAAAATTTAAGTACCTTTTTAACGATTAATATTAACATTTTAATACAATGGAGCTAACATTTTTGGATGAAAACGTCAACATTTTTCAAAACTTAGGGAACCAAATGCAAGAAAAAATATTTTTGGATGAAAGTGACAAATATGATCAAACGACAGGAAGGAAAACAATAATTTACTCTAATATTAATCATATTTTAGAAGTACAAAAAAAGAAATCATAAAGTAACTTCGACTTTTATGTTTGTGTTCGTGTGAGTTTTACATAACTATTTATAGCTATGTTTTGAAAAACAATCATGTCGAATCATTGATATGAATAAAGATGGAACAACGGTAAATTTAGAACTTTATAAAACATTACATTTTAAAAGTTAAAAAAATATAAGTTGAAAAATGAAACCTTAAAGAAGTTTTGACGATTTTAATTTAATTATTTTGAATATTCATTTATAATTATAACCAAACCATAAAACATAGATAAAAACAACCACCATCAACTCATATAAGTCAAATTAACAATCTAAACAAAAGTTGGGATAGATAGAGGGTCTTAATGTAACCCATTCTTATAAATCGATGCCCTCTATACACCTCGTATAGTCTTATACGAGACGTATATGGCTGACAACACTAAAAACAAGAAAAATTCAAAGAGGGCTGTGCGAGGTCTATACGTCTCTATAGTCCTATACGACCCTCTATACGACTCATATAGGCCTATACAATACAGATAGTAAAATTCGACACTAAATACGGGAAAAAAATTCAGGGGCTGTGAGAGGGGTTATACACCCTATATAGGGCTATACGACCTCATAGATGACGCATATAAGGATATATGACCCATATAGAATTCTGGGGGTGTTAATTCATAATGAGATATTATCCCAAATCCCAATAACCGAACCCAAGATAAATTAAATTTATTTTCAAAAATTTGTATGCTTTGGTCAAAAAGTAAAAATATTCATTCACAAAAGTATATTATTCACAAATTAATATAATAAATTGATTGATGTAAATAAGTTGTGTTGTAAAATTAAGAGTGATGTTTTAAAAAAAATAAATAATTGATATGAATATTTAAAATATTCTTATTAGTTAAGGAACAATTAGGTAACATTACCAAAATAATAATCTTGCTAAACTCGTTTACACCTTGTAAAAAAATGACAGTCTTCTCAAATTAGGAATTAATACCATTTTATATCCAACCTTAAATTTATTTTTTTCAAAAAGGTACAAAATAAATAATAAATAATTATATTAACCGGAATTTGAATATTACTAATTATCAACTTAAAGATGCATCAATAGTTGTACAATGAGCATCAAAGGTTGTACATTTTTTTGTTTTTTCCCTTAAAAATTTTTATTTTAAACCTAATACTTATACATCTTTTACAATTTAACCCTTATAATTTTTTACTTTCAACTTTAGTTCTTTGTATTTTTCATCTTTTATAATTTTTTTGTTTTACATGTCAGACTAAATTTTGAGAGTTAACACGTCGAAACGTGCACGCGTGGTTCAACGTTGTTACGTCTATTTATTCCTATTTAACGGTTGCATTGTAGCGTGCGAGTCATAGATCGACTTTGTTATTATTTTTAATGTTTTTACGTTTTACGTGTGTGGTTCAACATTTGTATGTCTACTTTTCGTTCGATTTTATTTTGTCGTTTTTATTGTTTTTTAATACGAGTTTTTCAGTGTTGGTGGTTGCTGATGGTAATATGACATTGATGCTACTTGGCATGGTTTTAAGCTTCTCGTAATGCAAGGGGATTAATACTAGTTTAATCAATTTATTAAAATAGAAAAACACCATGTGAAAAACAAAAAAACGCGTTGAGGTGGCTCCCAGACTCCGCTGGATTCACTCCCTAAGGGGGTTTTGCTATTTATTATATTTTATATTATTTTGAATTTATTTTGAGCATATGTTATGAAATGATTTTTAGTTTTCCTTTTTTTTAACATGAATTCGTTATTAAAAACTCACATGACCATCAATATCTGATAAATATTAAATTATTTTGTATACTAAAGTAATTATACAAATATGAACATCATACACGTCACCATAATAATTTATATAAAATCTTTTGACTCTTTGTTAACATGAGCAGCATTTACGTATAGTATTATGAAAATGACACTTTGTACTATTAACAATATGGGATTGTTTATTATCAGGGTAAATTGGTTTTGGTGGAATTGTATGAACTAAGCCAGAAACTATTGTTTTGAAAAAAGGTATAGATTAAATAGGCTGAATTAGATGGATCAGTATATGCCTTTTTTAAGCTTATATTGACATTTTTTACAAAGAAAAGGTTGATCGTATACTTCACAAAAACTTGATATACGCATAGAGTATATGCAAATTCCAAACTTAAAACAAAAAGAACATGTAAGAGAAGTTAACTTGGATGGTCCATGACCTAAACCTCCGACCAAACCAATGAGCCTGGTTATTCAAACCAAAACCATGAACGAATCATAATTGGTTAATATGCATGCACGTATCATAGTTAATATTACGTTTTTAGTATACTTTATGTATCGAATGTTATTACTTTGTTACGTGTTTGAAATATAGGTCAAATGGAGCTTAATGGACATTATTTGATAAGAATACAACAATTAGCAAGATTACGGATTGAATGGAGCTGAAAACGAAGAAAATTGAGGAAGAAAAATTGAGACTGTAAGTTACGGCAAGATAGAGGCCAAGGCCGTCTGGGAGGGGGTAGGCCGTAACCTACGGCCTATGCCGTAAGTTACGGTCTTACACGATATTTGGAGGATTGTTCCAAAATTTAAAACCAATTTAAACCCTAACGTTAGGGTTTCGAAGGGAGACTTGCCTCCAACCCCAAGAACGAATCTTTGGACTATTTAGCAATTGGAACTCTCTCTAATCATCAATTGATCAATGATTCATATGCTCAAAGTGAAGATTGAAGAGATTATGATGAAGATGCAATGTTAAATCACCTGTGATCATCTCCGGATGGATGGTTTGTGATTTGATTATGTATGCTTATGTTTTTACCTATTCAAGACATAAACTTTGATTGTTTAACAACTTTTATTTGTTTATGTGTTTTAAATCATGTGTTGATTAAATATTTTTGTTAGTTGATTTGATTATTGCTTATCAAGTTATCTATTCTATATTGTTAACCACTAAGTAATAATTAGGTTATTATCATTAATTGGTGATTACAAATAAAGTTTTTAGAATGTGATATTAGTTAGTTTACTGATTAATTACATAATCGGTTATCAAGTTGGTAATTACCATTCAACATATGTGATAAGCAAATTATGTCTATGTGATTTTAAGTTTAGGTGAAACATAGGCTGTGCATTCAATTACATTCCTGAAACCCGACAGTGATCTATTTCATCTCATTAATCCAATCCAAGTTCAAGTTTTCGTTTTGCTTCGTAAAGTAATTGATATTAAGTTAATTCATTCACATCTAATACAGTCAAAGTGCGATAGTTAAGTTTTCATTAGAAACTTAGTTAACTAATCAAACGAATCGTATAACACTAACCATATGTTCCCCGTGGATACGATACCTGACTTACCCTAGCTACCTAGATTATTAGGTTTTTGCATGACCCTAACGACAGGTCATCAACGAACCATATCCCGATTAGTTGAACTAACTGATTTACTTCATATTAAATTGTTAATGTATGTTGAACAATTTATTAAAACGTCCAATGGAAACATAGTACGGGAAAAACATATAAAAATATTAATAATATGGAACCTTAACTAAATAACTCAGCTCTATCATCGTACAAAAATAACAACATATTCATTAAGGTTTTTTATAGTGGTAATTATCTATATATTAAAGAAAAGCCTAAGTAGATGTGAATATGCTACTTTTAATCTCGTGTCTTTTTGTCTTAAATAAATAAATTAATTACAAGATTAGTTTGACAGTTTGTAAGTTGTAAGACAACGTGTAAAGATATTAGGTTGGAAGGGGCGTCGACGGGTACATACCACAGGCTAGCATAACTTGGGCGGGTACACACCATGACCTAAACCTCCGACCAAACGAAAGATCCTAGTTATTCAAACCAAAACCATGAGTGAGCCACATTCAAATTAACTAAACTAACTAATTTACTTCATATTAAACGGTTATGTATGTTTAACAATTTATTAACACGCCCAGTAGAAACATAGAGATCACTGGTAACCTCTTTCTAAAACTCTTACAAGTAATCATCACAACTTTACAAATTACTATTAAAATAGATGATTTCAAATAAACTTACAAACGTACATTCCCATTTGATATCTATGATCTAGAATCTTGAACATGAGATGTGTTTCGAAGCTTACATCCATTAAAGCTAATGAAATATAATAATCTTTTTTTTATGTACCCGCATAGAGGGTCACACACTCACACCTCTTGATTAATCAAAGATCAGGACCATTGTTACAATATAAAAATACTAATAATGTTGAAAATTTTAAATCTATTATAAACAAACAGCTCAGTGGCAGAACTTTCATGGTGCTTTCTGAATTGATACTCTACCAAAATCAAAGATACGATGTGTCGCTGATCATATATTAAATGAAATCAATTGTAAATCATTTTATACCAGCTGTTATGATTGAATCAAACCGCTATTATTATGGGCTAGATTGTCATCTTGATTCTTTACAGTTTGTTTGTGGGTCCATCCACCGCAAGTTTTTCTGGCAGCCTGTAAAGAGCTGTGTAGACTTCAGTGAAAAAGCTTCAACCTTTATAATCAATCTTTCATTCATTCGACATCCCATATCGAAATCTTGCAGAGGTCGTTTAGATTTGTAAGAATCTGACTGCAGTTTCTTGAGTTCTTTGGGTGTCAAATTGGATCACCCAATTTGCTTCTGTTGATGAAATGTGGAATCATTAAGGTTTCATTAACATCTTATTGTGTTAATTTGGGGCTTTAGGGTTCTACATTGTGTTATTCAAATGGGTTCCTTCACTTGCAGTTTGTTGCTGAATGATTAATATTTGCGGGGGTTATTTAGATCTGCAAGAATCTTGATTTTCTTGAGTTTTTAGGGTTTTAGATATCAAATTGGATCATCCAATTGCTTAAAATTGAGTTTCTTGATTTGGGTATCAAATATTATGAATCTTTATTCATGAAGGTTAGTTTGGGGATTTAGGGTTTAAAATTGAGTCTTTAATGAAAAATCAGCTTCTTTTTCTGTCAATTTTGGGATTTAGGGTTATTAATTTGAAAAAAGTTATGAGTTTTATGAATTGGGTACCCTCTGTTCTTGTTCTTATATCTTTATACTTCCAACAATCATCATCTTCTTCATTCACTCCTACTGATAACTACTTGATTGCTTGTGGTTCTTCACAAAACATCACATATCTTGGTCAAATTTACATCCCAGATTCATCTGAATCATCATTTTCTCTTGAATCCCAACAAGATTCAAACATCATTAAGTCGAATTCGACTGTTCCATTGCCAATCCACCAATCTGCAAGAGCATTCACTGCTGTTTTCACCTACAAATTCAACATCCAAAAACAGGGTCGACATTGGATCCGACTCCATTTCTACCCTATTCCGGGTCACAACCTCACTTCAGCTTCATTCACCATAGTCACAGAAAACTTTGTGCTGTTAAACAGCCACAGTTTCAAAAGCTACAATGACTCCAAATTCATTTCAAAAGAGTATTCAATCAATGTGACTTCAAACACATTGCTTCTGAACTTTGTCCCATCAAACAATTCAATAGCATTCATTAATGCCATTGAAGTTGTCTCAGTTCCTGATGAGTTGATCCCTGATCAGGCAACCGGGCTGTCGCCATACCACCCGATCAGCGGGCTATCAGAACTCGCGTTTGAAACGGTCTATCGGTTGAATATGGGCGGCCCGAAGCTCACTCCTCAAAATGATACATTAGGAAGAATTTGGGAAAATGATGAGAAGTATCTTCATGTTAATAGCTCTGCTGCAAATGTGTCTATCAACCCATCATTTGTAAAGTACCCACAAGGTTTAAACCCTGAAATCGCGCCGAACTGGGTGTATGCAACGGCGCAGTCGATGGGTGATGCTAATGTAGCTAATTTGAAGTTCAATGTCACTTGGGTTCTTCCTGTTGATCCTGATTTTGCATACTTTGTCAGGGTACATTTCTGTGATATTGTTAGTAAGTCATCAAATACACTTGTGTTTAATCTGTACATAAACTCGAATACTGCTTATGCTGATTTGGATTTGTCGAGCCTTACGGGTAACTTAGATGTGCCCGTTTATAAAGATTTTGTCGTGAATTCGACCGATGAGTCGAGCACTTTGACTGTTAGTGTTGGGCCAGAACTGGATGCTGATGATGGTGATGCCATTTTGAATGGTCTTGAAATCTTGAAGATTAGCAATGGAGCCCGAAGCTTAGACGGGGTTAGTGCGGTTCAGGATCTGGTTGCTTTACCTGCAAGAAAGGCGATAAAGATTGGTGTTGTGATAGTTGCGGTTCTTGGAGCTGCAGCTGTGGTGGTTCTTTTGGGTTTGTGTTATTGTTGTGTGGTTGTTCGTAGGTCAAAAAAGGCGGGCGATTTGAAACCTTCATGGTTTCCTCCTCAGTTTCATGGTAATTCGGTTACCATGACGAAAACGACGATGACTGCAAGCTGCATCTCTTTAGCTTCAAGCAATCTTGGAAGAAACTTTAGTTTTCAAGAAATCTTGGATGCAACTAACAAGTTTGATGAAAGTTTGCTACTTGGAGTTGGTGGTTTCGGGCGGGTTTACAAGGGAACCATGGAAGATGGAACCCGTGTTGCAGTTAAACGTGGAAACCCCAGATCCGAACAAGGTCTCACAGAATTCCGAACAGAAATCGAGATGTTATCGAAGCTCCGACACCGTCATCTGGTCTCACTTATCGGGTATTGTGACGAACGGTCAGAAATGATCCTCATCTACGAGTACATGGCAAACGGCCCCCTCAGAAGCCACCTTTACGGTACAGATCTCGCGTCACTGTCATGGAAGCAACGCCTCGAGATCTGTATCGGGGCCGCTAGGGGCCTACATTATCTTCACACTGGTGCATCACAGGGTGTGATCCACCGTGATGTGAAGACTACTAACATCTTATTAGATGAGAATTTTGTCTCGAAAGTTGCTGACTTTGGTCTATCAAAGGCGGGACCTGCCCTTGATCAGACCCATGTCAGCACAGCAGTTAAAGGCAGTTTCGGGTATCTTGATCCTGAATACTTCAGAAGACAACAATTGACCGAAAAATCAGATGTTTATTCATTTGGGGTTGTTTTAATGGAGGTTTTGTGCGCCCGACCCGCTTTGAACCCAGTTCTTCCTAGGGATCAAGTCAACATTGCTGAATGGGCTCTATCGTGGCAACGAAAGGGAAAGTTGGATCAAATCATAGATGAAAATCTTGTGGGAAAAGTGAATCCTGCATCTTTGAAGAAATATGGTGAGACTGCGGAAAAATGTTTGGCGGAATACGGTGTTGATAGGTTGTCAATGGGCGATGTGTTATGGAACTTGGAGTACGCGTTGCAGCTTGAAGAGACGTCGGCCCTCGTGGAGCCTGAAGATAGCAGCATGAACCATATCCAGGGGATCGGGTCGGGTCAACTCGAACTGTTTGACAACAGTGTGAGTATGATTGATAGGGATAAGTTGGGGGCAGATAATGAAGGGGGAGATGCTACAACAAGTGGTGTGTTTTCTCAGCTGTTACATCCACGAGGAAGATGACCGACGATTAACGAATGTGGTTCCTTTGTTCGCGAGATTTATGCGCAGCAGTTAATCGTCGTTTGATTCTTGTTTTGTAACGATTCATTTTGAAATTGAATATATAAAATAAAGCACAAAGTTTTTGAATCAATTTACTTCAATGTTTAGCATCAGTACACGTTGTTTGGGCACTTGATACTTGCAATTGATTCCGAACTTTTAAACTGGGACAACAATGATATAGGTGAGCATTTAAAGCAGTTAAACTATTAAAAAAACAACTTTAGATATCACTACTAATATCATGCCGGATGGTTAATGATAGGTATCTATTTGGCGGAAACACATATAATCACACGCACACGGAAGCAATAAAAACACTTGAATTTTAACTACTAATATCATGCCGGATGGTTAACGATAGATATCTACTTGACGGAAACACACATAATCACACGCACACGGAAGCAATAAAAACACTTGAATTTTAATGTGGTTTGGATTTGACGTGAATCCTACGTTAAAGGGCATCAACCAGGTTTTTTTATTATTATTAATTATTATTATTATACTCACTACAGTACAAATAATACAACATATGACATGATATTTACAAAGATATATTAATTAGAATGTCTAACTTTTGGACCAAAAACTTCAATGGACCAAACTCATATATTCTAATAATCTAATGTCAACCCAAAAGCCCAAAATCACTCACAAGTCACATCCCAAATTCCCAATAGTTAATGAACCCTCGAGTCCTCTTCTATTTTACTCTTGAAGTGGATATATTTATTTGTTAATTAGCATTAAATTTGGTTGACAAGTTTTTCACTTTATCTTATTAATAAGCATCTTAGATGAAGTGTTGCAAAAATGTTACTAAGCACATTAACATATTCACTACGAAAACATGAAATGTGTCTTTGAAATATACAATTGTTCATTACTACAAAACGTATCTTAAAATATTTAAATATTACACATGATTTATACATGTTATGGTTAGAATAATATGAAGCTTTAGATGTAAGTGATCTCTACGGTTAGTCGAGTTCATTACCTACATTATTTGATTAATAATTTATCTTTAAGTTTGTCTGTTAGTTTTAAGATAAATACTTTATTATTCTCATTAGTTTGTTAAGTTTATTTTAGCTCGTTAACTTTATCATTACCTTAATGTTTACTTTCAGTTATTCATTATACTGAGAAAATATTATTCATCAGTTATTGTTTGGTTTCTATTTTCAATTCTTTCATCTAGGATCACTGGTACGAAATATCAACATAAAGGAAAACCATAACAGAGTACATTCAATTCACCATTATCACAATGTTCTCCAAACTTCACACATTACTTAAAGATACATATGCGGTGGTCCGATACAACACAGATCATACGTCTACTCGTTTTTGTTTTCCATACGAGCCATCTTATGAACAATCAAGTCACGAAACATGTGGTTTCCTACAAACTCACTCTTCATGAATGTGTTGATCATATCGTTAGTCTTCAGAGATCCGCCTCCGACTACATTTTCATAGCTTATTTCATTTTGGGTTGATTTCATCAAGTCTTTCTCCAACTTATCCATCTTTGCTAGTATTCCATCTTTTTGATTTTGTTGTTTCACTTCTAGCATTAAGTCTGAAACCAACTTAGAGGCTACGGATATAACTACAAACAAGCACACATAACGCATTACTGCAATGCATATTTGTTGAAGATTAGAATCTTTAACATATGTACCAAATTTAGATGGAGATGGCCTTGATATCCTTCGGGTAAATAATAAATTCGAATTATTCTTTAATTCGTAAAATAAATTTAAATTGTTTATATATTCTGATGATTATTATCATATTTATGTTAAGTAAATGTTAAAAATATGAACCATAAAAATGATTTCAAACTAACAAAGCAATTAAATCTTGCATTTAAGCTTACAGATTAGCTAGCTATTATTCAGCGGTGCATCATTTTACCACGAGTATATCCTCTTAATTGGAAATTACTAGTTCCTTAGTTCATTATTAGTTCATAATATTTTTGAGACTTGTATACAAAATATATAAAGCACACAATATTAATTTATAACTATAAACTTCTTGGTTAATTAATGTCGGTTCCAAGCAAGATAAACGGGTAAGGTTTATAACAATAAAAATCGTTAAATGTTGCATTATTACTTTATTTCAAACTCCTAAAATAATTAAACCGTTTTGATAGTACTATAAATGAGCCGATCTGAGCAATGGTGGCTTTGGCTCGTTTTAAAATCAAACCGAGCCAAGCCGGCTTGTTTACTTTAACGAGCTTAAAATGTGAGCTCGGCTTGGCTCGTTTATAAACGAGCCGAGCCGGCTGGCGAGCCAACTTGTTTATTTATAAAAAATAATTTTGTTATGTGTGTGTGCGTGTATATATATATATATATATATAGGGATCTATTCAAATGAAAACCATTTTTTCGTAAAAAACTAAAAAAACCAATACCCACCAATCATATTATTTTAATTTACATTACCTTTATTTATTTCAACAAATACACAAAAGGATAGAAAAATAATATCCCAGCATTCTAACTAAAGGGAACAACTACTTAAAAGGGCAAATTTGAAATTACATTTTAAATCTTAAACTAAAAGGATCCACCACGATCAACTCTTTAATATTCCCGCCTATCAAACAAAAATTAAATCCTTTTTTTTCCAAACTACTTCCTAATTAATTTTCTATTTTGAGTCTTATTCCACCCATATTCATACTTTCCCTCAACAAATTTCATCATTTCATTAATTCTCTTTACATATTACAATCCCTCTAACATTCTCAAACCATATTCATTGTACTGCGATTGCTAATCAATAGGAATGCGAAGGAAAAGATGGTTGATGCGAATAAGTTTGCTTCTCAGGCTGAAATCAACCCATTGTTGAGTTTAATCAACAACACCTTCTACAGCGACAAGAAGATCTTCATTAGATAACTTCTTAACAACTCTTCTTATGTGTTGAATAAATTCCGATCCGAGAGCTTGACGAACAGGAGCATACTATATGTGCATCTGGATACTTTTATCCGACTTTACCTGCAAATTTATAGTCATCAGATTATATATCAGGATGAGAAGATCATGAATCATAAAATACAAAACACAAATCACACCTGGATCATTTTAATTTAACCAGTGACTCAAATGACATATTTGTATAATCAATATTGCATATTAAAACTCATTTGCATACGTGCACAAATGCATATGTGCACGAATGCATATATGCATAATTGCATATATCCATAAATACATATATTGCATTATTGCATATATATTCACATTACTCAAAGTGTATTAAAGAAAATAAATTACCTACAACATAACATTTTTGTTTCAAAAATCATATTCGCGGTAGATCCACGCCGTCTTAACTTTTGTTCCCTAAGCATTAAACACTTATACGTGACAAGATCCGCTTAAATATGACATTATTCATAATAAACTTATAATTAATGATTATGTCACTTGATAATAATATACATGTATTTGAATATTAGGTCTGTAATACAAGCACTATTTGATTAATTTGAAAACGTTATGTTATTACTTATCATAAAACTATTAGTTGTAGATCTTGCAACCTACCTACATGGTCAGTTAGAGCAAATTCTCTTTCCAACATGGAATCTAAATGCATACTGATCACTTCATAACTAGACCAACAAGTTGTAAATTATGGTTTGTTTAAGACGAGACTCTTGAGTTCAAACAAATGATAATGGATGGAAATTAAATCTTCCTTGGTATAAGATTAAGGCTCAACGTGCTTAACCCAAGGTGACAAATCAAAAAATTTGCCCTAATATAATATTACTACAGTCAATATAAAGTAGCAAGAGAAAAAATCATTTAGTAGATATGCCAAGAAAACAATGAAAGATGAATGAACATTTTTATTAGATCAAACAAGCAAGAAACACAAATTTGAATACACATACCCTAGAAAACTTTTTTATTAGATCAAACAAGCAAGAAACACAAATTTGAATACACATACCCTAAAAAACTTTTTTATTAGATCAAACAAGCAAGAAACACAAATTTGAATACACATACCCTAAAAAACTATGGAACTAGGTTCATATTTAAGAACATAATACATATCATACTACCATCAAGTCAATAAATCTCCACAAACTTGTAAATTATAAACATAATTTGTTGTTAATCATAAACCTAAACTGTAATCTTATTGGCCACCAATTAAAAATTCAACTGTGTTATTTATAAAATTACCATTCGAATAATCAAAACTCACCGACAACTAAACACAACCACACAATAGAACATCAAACAAAAAGTGTCAAATTCAATCACAATACAACAAGCCCTAACTTACTAGGGCTCACTGTGGATTTCTCCTTACATATCATCTCCCGATTATATTCCAAATTTCATAGGCAATTGAACTTTCTCTCTATTTAATCCATTTAATGCCTACATCAATCAGAGGATAATCAAAGTTTTGAACAAAATTGAGTTTTGTTCGTAGAACCCTAGTCACGATGTCTATTAGAATTGAAGTTTTAAAATAAAAAATCACATACCTTAGATGTTTAGTGAGATTAATATCACGAGTTTGAAGGTTCCTTTGATGCTTGTGCTCGTCGGCCAGACGATAGAAACAGAAGGGTGGAACTTGTGGTTTTCCGGTCGCTTGTGATGGTCGGAAGGCGGTAGAACCAGAAGAGTAGGTTACGATGGTGAGGGTTCCATGGGAGAATAATGGTGAAGGGTTAGAGAGATATACAGAAGAACCGAAGAAGTAGGTATGTATTCTAGAAGGGAAAACATAGGTGTGAGTAAAAAACCCACAATGCCCCTTATAACTTTTATATTTTTTAAAAAAATAAAAACCACAAAAAATAAAATGAATGGATAAAAATGGTTCTTTTAGTTTTTGTTAGATTTTTGGTTTTCAATTGAATGCTAATATATATATATATATATATATATATATATATATATATATATATATATATATATATATTTATATATATATATAATGTAACAATTCATTTTATTATAACTCATTGAAACAATGATACGGAATTGATATTTCAAGACCTATACCCATAGTTTTTTTGTACTTAGGATTTTTTATTAGAAACTGTCAAATTGACTATATATTTATGAGTGATTTAAATGATATGTCATAACTTAAGTTTATAATTTATAAAAGGCAAATTGGATTTTAATAATCCAAACTATTACTTATTGACCGATAATAATTCATACTATTGATTTGGCCCGTAACAATTCCAACTTTTATTTTTATTACCAACTACAGTCCTAGTAGTATAATTATCATACATTCACACTCGATTTGTACTTATTTTAGGTTCGTTTTAACTTGTATTTTCTTTCATTTCGTTCATATTCATTATTATGTTAGTAGGATTGTTGTTGGTAATAAAAATAAAAGTTAGGGTTGTTACCAGTCAAATCAACAGTATGGATTATTATAGGCCAATGAGTAATAGTTTGGATTATTAAAATTTAATTTGCCTTTATAAAAATTATAATTTAGCTTTCAATTTAAATGAGCCAATAAGCAAGCTCACGACCAAGTCATGAGCCGAGCTAACCTTGGCTCGGGCTCAGCTTGTTATAAAAGCGAGCTGAGCTGGCTCATCATATTAACAAACCAAACTGATTTTGAGCAAGCTACGAGCCATAGAACTTTTTAAAAGGCCCCTAGTTGCTTAGCTCCAAAGATTCAGAGAAACCAGGCCATTATTTTCTTTTAAACCATCTCTAGCGTTTTAATTATCACATTGACCAGAACTCAAGGATTCCTACTTTCTTGATCATATTACTTCAATAATTTTCTAAGTGGTGATTATATCGTATGACCGCTAGATCGAAAGAGAAAGAGCTAGAGCAGCAAACCAGGATGTTTAAGGGCTTCATCGGTGTATTTGCCCACGTTATTAGCAAGTTTAGTGCTGAAAAGGCCGATATGAGCTATAGTTTCATCATCAGGCCAATACTGAGGCAGCTTCTGAATGTCGTGGACTCTGATCACTTGATCGATCTTCATCACGGCGGCAGAAGTGCTACGGTAAGCTGCACCGGCCTCACATTTCACCTATGAGATATCCGGTGTGATCCCTTTAACAAAGTCTCCAGCTGAATGTAGTAAGAACATAGTAAGGAGCTAGCTAGACAAACACCCAAGTTAAAAAAAGGAAGCAACACTAAACTATATGGTGTGACTAAGCAACATCACTTGGTATTTTAAGTGTTCATGGAATAGAAGATCATGTGGCAACTTATGTGGTCCGTGTATGATTTTCTTTTTCTTTTTGACGTGCACATGTTTTTTCGATAGGATTTTGGTTTTTGAAGCTTTTGTGAATGAGAATTATGTAAGTGGTAATGTGACAACTAAAGCTGGTCTACCAATCAATTGGTGGCAGGTCAACGAGGTTTCATGATTATCAGTAGGTGTTACATCATCATTTTTATAATTCTTATTCATGAAAGCTCTGAAAACCAAAATCATACAAAAAATCATGTACACAAAAAAAAAAAAAAAATCATCCATGTACCCATGATCATTTTCGTTATTTATTTCTGCAAGTTTTAATTCATAGTAGTATGTAAACATAATAGGTAATGGATGTAGATGGAAGTAGTGAGTAGTTTTCCTTTATGCTTTCCCTGTGATTTTACTTTTGAAGTCTTGCCTTTTTTTTTTCTCCTTTTTGATGTAATGTTTTATGTTTAGACTTTTGTTAGAAAATAACACAGTTCAGTTCCTTTAATTTGTTCATTGTGCTTTCGAGTGATTGTGTATCAAAGGTTACCACCTTACTTGTTGAGGTTTATAAGTGGTATCATAACCCACATACCAAGATGTTAGACATGTTAACCTTAAACCAGTATTCTAGCTTCTGGCTATATATATTTTTTATACTATATAAGTTGCCGTTAAAAAAATGTGATCAAAAAACAACTCAAGAACTCACAATCTTTGATCGACAAACAAGCGACTCTTTATTAGAAAACTTTATGAAAACTTAGTTACTTTGTTACTCGAAAGTCCTTTGATAAACAAATCAGCCACCTGTTCATGTGTAATCATAATTTTTTTAGGCAACCTCTACTTTAAGCACCTTTTCAATTTCTTTTCTCTTATGAAGTTATGATAAACTTCAATATGCTTGTTTCTTGCATGAAATGTGGGGTTTTAGGCCAAATGAATTGATGAGATGTTATCACCAAATATTGTTACTTTATCTTCGAGTTCTTGTCCAATTCCTTCATCAATTGTATTAGCCAATAGCCACATGCGCTCTTGGGTTGCCATAGCAGCCGACGTATATTCTTTTGTCTATAGTCGATAGAGACACAATGGGGTGTTGCTTGCTACACCATATTACAACTCTTGCCCCAATCATTAATACATACCCTGTGGCTGATCGTCATGTGCTCAAATCCTTAGCTTAATCCATGTCTCCCTCTTAAACTTTATTCCATAACTAGGCGTGACTTTTAGGTATCTGAGCAGTCTTCAAACGGTATTCAAATGTGGTTTCCTTAGAGCTTGCATTAACCTTCTTAAGACTCTGACAATATTATGTGATGTCAGGCCTTGTTAGCATGAGATAGATCAAGCTTCCTACTAGCCTCCTAACATGGTTACATAAATCTACCACCATGGGTGTTGTAGCCAGTTTGTAACTTATGCCAAACTTGCCCATCAAATTGATCGTTATTTGTTTTGATGCAGCACTATTCCATCCGGTTCATACTCAAGTTCTAGACCAAGAAAGCGTTTCAAGCGACCCAAGTCCTTCATGTGAAATCTTACACTTAAATTTCTTTTACTTGATTGATTACATCTAATAGATCTCTCGTTATGATAAGATCATCTACATACCAACACTACAGCTACTTTCTTTTCTAGCTTCCATTTTCACAAACAGACTAGTATCTGCTGATGTTGACACAAACCCATTTAGTTCCAAGAATTCACCGATTTTCACAAACCATGCACGGGGCAACAGTTTTAGGCCATACAATGCCTTCTTTATCTTGCATACATGGTTTGGATATTCCTTGCTCTCGTATCCTTTCGGTTGATCCATCAATTAAAAGAGTAGTGTAATTAAATGTAAAAAGTTATCTATTGCTCTTGTACCCTTTCTATTAGTTGGGCATCTAACATAATCGTTTTCTTGTAATTTGACACATCAAATTGTCTTAGATAGAGTAGTTGAATCGAATGTTAAAAGTATGTATTGGATCAACTATTACATACATTTGAGTTGGAGAAAAATACTTATAACCAAGTCCATTCATTTCATTATGACTACAGAATCTTCAAATTTCACGTCATTTACTTAAAAATGTATTATCTACATGCAGCAGTCAGACAAAAGCCAGGATAAGATATCTACTCGTTTTGTTTTACATTCGACTACGAGCAATCTTAGTCTTCTCAAATACGCCTTCATCTGCATTTTCAGAGCTTAATTCGCTGTTTTGGGCGGAGCTTTCGGGTTGCGAGGTTGATTTCTTTTTATCTTTATTAGTTTCTTGTTTCACTTCAAGCATCGTGTCTGAAATCAACTTAGAGGCCACGGTTGCGCCTACAAATGCACGCACATAACTGATTACCTCAAGACACAAGGTGCAGCACCAATAAACACATGAGTGGTTACTTGTAAAAATGTCACATTGAACCTCATATGAATTATGTAAAGAGTACTAAAACATAAAAGATCAAGAGGAATCGACTGTTGACTATTTTCTTTAGATTAGGGCCATAGGGTTGACCACAAGTCAAAGGCTCCTACTTTCTTGATTATATTAGATCTAAGAATACCCTAAAACATTAAGGGGCTGTTTGACAACATTTTATTGAATAAGTACTGAACCAGTAAGAGGTCTGAATCAGTAAGAGGTCTGAACCAGTAAGAGATCTGAACCAATAAATGTATTTGGTTGTAAAAAGGAAAATTAATAAAATAAAACAAAATAAAAACACATCATATGCCACAACCCTAAATTCACCTCACCCACCAGTCCACCACACACTTTATCTCCACCACCACCTCCACCTCCCTCCTCCACCGCCGCCCAATCTCCACCGACGACTCCACCACCATCACCGTCGAAAGCAGCGTCTCCTTCACCAGCCACAACTGCGAGCCTCAGTCGAGATCCGTCGACACCATTCCCAAAGAGCTCATGAGCTTCTTCACCGACATGGCCGTTATGCGCCGTATGAAGATCGCCGCCGACTCTATCTACAAATCGAAGTTGATCCGAGGGTTTTGCCACCTGTACGACGGGCAAGAGGCTGTAAGCATAGGGATGGAGGCTGCGATTACGAAGAAGGATTGCATAATCACCCCGTATCGTGAACCACCACCGTGAACCACCGACTCCACGTCTGACTCGGGTCAGATGTGGGTTTAGATCTGACCGAATAAGGGGTTCGGTCAGACCTATTCTCCGGCAAGATGCAAGCAACCAAACAAGGCACGTCTGACCGAGTCAGATGTGCACATCTGACCGGGGTCGGTCAGACCCAACCAAACAGCCCCCAAGTATTGAGACCTACAACAACAGTATCATTCTTTCTAACCATAAACGCGCGAAAAAAGCAAGGTGCAGGCTGGTTTTTGGCTGGTTTAGTCCGGTCCAGGCCATTTATGGCTGGTTTAGAACGGTTTTGACTGGTTCAGACCGTTTGAAATTAGTTATGGCTGGTTCGAATGCTTTTTGCACCGTGCTGCGTTTGAGGCGGTTAAGCTATGCCTCGCACTGGCGCCTTTGACTACTATGTTACTACTACGTTTCTAACACCAAATAAAGAGAACCGCGAAAATTAAAACATTATATAACCAAAGGGCTTAGCACCTAATGGTATCTGGTGTGTACATAGTGTGTCCCTCGTCATAGTATTGACCCGTGGCCACCTCAAAGTGTTATAGATTTAAAAGTAGGATTAGACGTGTGTGTTTGTCATTCTGAAATGTACAGCATGAATGAGCTTTCGATGCACAATCAATCAATCATTTGGCATGAACTTATGGATCTTCATAAAAGCACTAAACCCCTTGCTTTTGCCAATACATTTAACGTCTCCTCCAATCACTCCAACTGACTAGAAAACACAATCATGTAGATCAAACATCCAAAAGCAATACTAACTACCACACTACAATCAGGCAATCAGCAATTTTTACAAAATTTCCCCAATCGAAAGAGTAAAGTTGAATTAGGTAGCAGCAAAATTCGTCATAATCACATGATCAATAGACTCTTAGGTTAAATTAGAAAGAGGATCAAACCAGGAATGTGTTTGAAGCCTTCATAGATGGCGTATTTGCCGGCGTTTTTCGCAAAAGTGGTGGTGAATCGGCCGATCTGAGCTCTTTTTTCATCGTCCGGTATGTACTGAGTCAGCTTCTGAGTTCCGACGAGTTCACCGATCTTCGTGACGGTGGCGGAAGTGTAACGGTGAGTTACACGTTTCACCGTCGATGTATCTGGTGTGATTGCTTTAACTAGGTCGCCGGTATAGTTTACGACGTCCCAAAGCCCCATTTTTGGGAGAATTCTGATGATCTAAAGGTCGATCGGTGATTGAAGAACACTGAATGTGTGATGATTTGAGTGATTTAAGAAACAGAGGATTGAAAGTCTTAACTTTTGAAAGAATATTTTTGTTAATTGTTGGTATTAAGTTATAACACATTAACATTAGAGCACACCCTCTACTTGGAAAAACTCTCGATGGGTGGAAGTGGATGTTAAAAGAACCAAAAATTATAAACGAGTAAATTAAACGTTTCGTAAAATAACTAGTTGCATCTTTAAAGTTTAAAAACATCATTATGTCCCCTGAATTTTTATTTTTTCATCTATTTGCATCCTGAATACTAACACCATTAGTAACTCTATTAGATTTTTTTAAAAAAAACTAAACTACCCTTCAAAATTTTAAAAATAAAAAAGATTCTTTATCATCATCTCATCAAACACCCTCGCCAAACGCAAGTACACACATATTATCTCTCTCATCTCTCCATCAGCCCCCTCCCCTCACCCTGTCGCAGCCTCCCCTAGATCCGACGATGTTAACAGCGACGGTGAAGTTAACAAGATTCCGGAGGCTTCCGACGTTGAGGGAAAGAGTTCGGGTGAGGTTGAATCCCGAAACATCTAAGGCGATCACGTGGCGTTTGAAGTCGCAGGTAACACCAACCCATTTGCAGTGGCTAGTTGAGAGGTTCCATGAGGATAGAGATGATTGTGGGTCGTCAGAAATGGCGGATTTCTATTCCGGCAGCGTGGCGGCAGCGGAGGAAAAGGATAGTGGTGGTAGGTGGAGGAGAAGGAGGAGGAGGAGACAAAAACCCATCTTGGGGGCTCTGCAACTCTTGGATTGAAAATGGTGGTTCTTGATGAGTGAAGTGGAGAAGAAGAAGAAGAAGAAGAAGAAGAAGAAGAAGAAGAAGGGAGGGGATGAGTGGCAGAAGTGATGTACAAATTGTTGGTATTAGAACTATAAATCACACAAATGGTAAACAAAAGATCAAGGAATCTTTCGTACTTTTATTGAATTGGAAGAATTTAGTACATAAATAGGAACAAGGACAACCTATTTATAGATACATAGGCTAACAAACAAACAAAAGTTACTCAGCAACCTAAGGACTCGAACTCCTCAATAACCAACGGTTATGAGACTTATTCAAA
Source organism: Flaveria sonorensis (assembly GCA_025506505.1). Lineage (NCBI taxonomy): Eukaryota > Viridiplantae > Streptophyta > Magnoliopsida > Asterales > Asteraceae > Flaveria > Flaveria sonorensis. Next base: position 9,646,692 of record CM046433.1, on the reverse strand, counting down.
AATTAAATTAATAAAAATAACATGTGCATTAAAAGCACCACGTATGCATGCATATAATATCCAAGAGATTCCTGAGAATATTCCTAGTTTGAATCATTCTTCCTTATCTTCCCCTTATTCAAACTCCATGACACCTAACTCATGACGAAAGTGAACAAACTTCTCACGGGGTAACGATTTTGTAAGAACATCAGCAACTTGATCATTTGTGGAGCAAAACTTCAAACTAACTTGCAACTTCACCACCATTTTTCTAACAAAGTGATACTTAATATCCATATGCCTTGTACGCCCATTAGTAATTGATTCTTAGAGAGGTTAATTGTTGATTTACTGTCACAAAGGATCACCGTTGGTTTTGGCTGACTAAACCCAAGATCCTCTAGCAACCTCCTTAACCACAAGGCTTGACAGATGGCTCCCGTAGCTGATATGTACTCAGCTTCGGTGCTAGATAGTGCGACTGTGGTTTGCTTCTTTGATCTCCATGAAACAGCACCCGTACCCAAAGAGAACATATAAGCAGAAAGGCTTTTTCTATCATCTACACAACTCGCCCAATTGCTGTCGCTGAATCCCATCAGTTCGATTTTTGGAGCTTGTTTGTACCAAATACCAAACTTTGTTGTACTTCTAACATACTTTAGGACCCTCCTAGCTGCTCCCATATGAACCTTTGAAGGGTTTTGCATGAACCGTGCCACCAAGCTGACCGCATAAGCTAGATCAGGCCAAGAGTGAGTTAAATACAGTAGTCCACCAACTAGACTTCGATATTGTTCTGCATTAGCTTTGTCAGCCCCATCCTCCAGCTGAAGTCTTTTATTGTAGTTCATGGGAGTCACATCTTCTTTACTAGTGTTCACACCAAATTTAGATAACAGTGAATGTGCATATCGTTCTTGACTTAGAAAGATACCATGTTCGCTTTGCTTCACTTCTAACCCCTAAAAGTATTTCAGCTTCCCCACATCCGTCATTTTAAAGGCCTGCTTCATGCCATTCTTGAAACCCTGAATCATGTTAGTGCATGAAGAAGTATAAATAATATCATCTATGTATAAACAAACGTAAATAATTTCACCGGTATGAGTTCGTCTAACATATAAGGATGGCTCATTTAGGCTTCGTTCATAACCATGCTCAACAAAGTATCCGTCAATCTTAGCATTCCAAGCTCACGGAGCTTGTTTTAACCCATATAGGGCCTTTTTGAGTTTGTAGACCATATCACCCTTTCCTTTAATACCAAAGCCTTGAGGCTGAGCTACATAAATATCTTCTGCCAACTCCCCATTTAGAAACGCTGACTTGACGTCAAGTTGATGGATAGTCCAACCCATTTGGGCTGCCACAGCAAGGATGACCCGAATGGTCTCGAATCGAGCAACCGGTGCAAACGTCTCCTGGAAGTCAATGCCATGTTGTTGAGAATATCCATTTGCCACTAACCATGCCTTGTGTCTTATTCCTTCACCATCTGGTCCTAGCTTTGTCTTGTACAGCCACTTGACACCAACAAGATTCTTCCCGGGTGGAAGATCAACTAACTCCCACGTCCCATTTTTCTCAATAGATCGTATTTCAGCTTTCATCCCCTCTTGCCATTCTTTAATTTTGCAGCTTGCTCATATGTGATAGGATCAGTGACTGTAAGAGCAAAGTGACAAGTATTTGGGTTTCTACATAACCTATATAGTATTCTTTATGCCAAAAGGGGGGTTTTTGAGATTCTTTTTGTAGGTCCAGAATTATGCATGTGGGATGATGGTATGGGTGATGATGGTTCACGTGTAGTGGGTAAAATGAATGTACTGTCATTATCTGAAAAGTGGGTAGTAGGTTATGGGGTACAAGTAGGGGTTGACTCATGAGATAAGGTAGTAGTGGTTGTACTTTCTTCCTAAAAAACAAATGGGTCTATAAAGACACAGTCTGTCTGTATTAGGTGTGTTTGAGTGGCCATCTTATACCGACTTACTATCTTCAAAATGTTCAACATCCCTTTTGACTGAAAATTGTTTTGTTATAGGATTAAATAATCAATAGCCACTAATTTGGTTAGAGTACCCAATGAAAATAGTTTTTCAGATTTGTTATCCAACTTTTTTCTTGTTTGTGATGGTACAAATCCATAAGCAATACATCCAAATATTCTGAGACTAGCTACAGATGGTTTTTTACCTGTCCACGCTTCTAGTGGAGTTTGATTCATAAGTGACTTGGTTGGTGACCGGTTAATAACATACACTGCAGTGGACACTGCTTCTGCCCAAAGGAAGTTTGGCAGCTCTTTGTTCTTCAGCATGCTTCTTGTGAGGTTCATAATGGTGCGGTTCTTTCATTCAGCCACACCATTGTGTGGAGGTGTATAAGGGATGGTAAGCTCTCTTTTAATTCCAACACTCTCACAGTAGCTATCAAATTCACGAGAGCAAAATTCTCCTCCTCTGTCTGACCTGAGAACTTTAATCTGCTTGCCACTTTCTTTTTCTACCAATGCTTTAAAAGACTTAAACTTACTGAATGTTTCATTTTTATTAGTAATAAAGTAGACCCAACACATTCAAGTAAAATCATCTATAAAAAGCAGGTAGTAAAGACTATTACCGTGACTTGGAACTTGCATGGGTCCACATAAGTCTGTGTGGATTAGTTCCAGTTTTGATTTAGCACGCCATGAGGAAGAATGAAATGGAAGTCGGGTTTGCTTTCCAAGAACACATGCCTCGCATGTAATAGTAGTTGTGAGCTTTGGTAACCCATGCACCATCTTCTTCTCTTGTAACTGTTTAAGACATCCAATATGTAAGTGCCCATATCTACAGTGCCACTTGAGTGCCTCTACTTCTTCTTTTGTTGCCTTTGAATCATGAACAGTAAGAAGACTTGTACTATCAAACACAAACATATTGTTAGTAGCCACAGAAATTTCAAGAAGTGTTTTAGCAGTGTCTTTGTGTGTGATTGTACACTTTCCATGTTCAAAGTACACAGTGTAGCCTTTCTTCATAAGTTTCCCTACACTGAGCAAATTATATTCAAGTTTTGGAGCAAAGTAGACTTGATCCAGAAGTTTAAAACTATTATCTCGGGTTCTTATTTTCACAGTTCCTTTGCTCTCCACAACCAACTTTTTCCGGTTTCCTAATCGAACATCAATCTTGAATGATTCATCCAAGGAAACAAAGCTCTCCCGGGAAGATAATCGAACTTGGAAGACAAGCTTCTAAGTACCTTCTCAACCACCTTTTGATCTGGAAGCTCCTCACCAAATGCACGTTGTTGACTAGCATTATCCATAACCCGAGAGAAATAGTCTCCAACGTGTTCATCATCCTTCATAGCTAGGTTTTCAAAGGCCCGACGGAGTCCCTGGAGTTACACGGATTGCACCTGTGAATCTCCTTGGAATTCCAGACGCAGAATCTCCCATGTAGCTTTAGCAGACTCAGCAGCAACAATTCTCAAAAATAGCCTATCATGAACACCCTGTTGAATGAGTGTCATGGCTTGTGCATCTTTCTTTTTAGTCTCACACTGATCTTGGGGACCACCAGAAGCAGTAGCAGTAATACCCAGGTACACTACATCCCATAGATCTTTTGATCGGATAAGGGTTTTCATGCGAAGGCTCCAATGTTCATAGCCATCGCCTTTAAACACAGGTACGTATGATGTAGTTGGGTTTCCATGAAGTGAGGATTCTGCCATTGGAAGAGGGGGTATGAACACAGTGAGTGATACCGTAGCTCTGATACCAGAATGTTGGTATTAGAACTATGAATCACACAAATGGTAAACAAAATATCAAGGAATCTCTCGTACTTTTATTGAATTAGGAGAATGCAGTATATAAACAGGAACAAGGACAGCCTATTTATAGATACATAGGCTAACAAACAAACGAAAGTTACTCAGCAACCTAAAGACTCGAACTCCTCAATAACCAACGGTTATGAGACTTATTCAAAAATTAAATTAATAAAAATAACATGTGCATTAAAAGCACCACGTGTGCATGCATATAATATCCAAGAGATTCCTGAGAATATTCCAAGTTTGAATCATTCTTCATTACAAATGTTGTAGCATGATGTACATATTGTACAAGTGGAGAAGATGAAGCGTACTTGTTCTGGATTACTTCTTTTTTAGTTACTAGGTTTCTTTTTTGCTCTTAGAAATTTATGAGTGGCAGAAATGATGTACAAATGTTGTAGCAGCGGCGGAGTTGGGGGCTGCGGTGGCGGCGTAGGGGAGGTCGTGGTGACGGTGACAGGAGGTTGTGGTGGCTGTGACGGTGACGGGAGGTTGTAGTGGTGGTGATGGGGAGCTTGTGGTGGTAGTGACGTGCAGGCTGTGGTGAAGCCGTGGAGGTGATGGTGGGTGGTTATGGTGGCAGTGATGGAGGGTGGCGGTGATGGAGGGTGACGGTGATGGGGTTTGTGATGATGGTGATGGAGATAAGGGAGATGAGAGAGAGAGGTTGTGTGAGGTTTAGAGATAGAAAGTTTTAATATGTGAAAAAAATAAGGCGGGTGGGTGGATCTCATAATTTTTTTTTTATTTTTTTTAGTTTTCAGTGGTAGTTTAATCTTTTCAAAAAAAAAAAAATCTAACAGAGATACTAACGGTGTTAATATTCAGGATGCAAATGGATGAAAAACGAAAGTCAGGGGACATAGTGATATTTTTAAACTTTAGGGATATAATTAGTTATTTTTTAGAAAGGTCAGAGATGAAAATAGTAATTTACTCATTATAAATTAACACATCAAATTTCTATATGAGTCGTATAGTTTCATACGCGTTGTATGAGGGGGGGGGGGTCGTAAAACCCTATACGGGGCGTATAACCCCTCTGACAGCCCCTTGAATTTTTTCTCGTAGTCAGTGTCAAAATTTGTTATACGTGTCGTATAGCCTTATATGTGTCGTATAGGGCTATATGGGGCGTATAACCCTCTAACAACCCCCTGAATTTTTCTCGTTTTCAGTGTATTCGACCCAATACGTCGCGTATGTTGTCATACGAGACGTATAAGAGGGTATCGATTTATAATGTACGGTTTCTGTATATTAGGACCCAGTTTAAGATGTATATTTCTTATGAAATAGTTGGTAGATTAAATTATACAACACAAAAAGAGTGTTAGGTTGAGAGATACCACCGCCACATATACATAAAAACAACTTTTTCGTCTGTACCAATAGGTTAATTTATTATTTTTTACTATGTTGGAGGAAATCACCATTATACAATCTTCTTATTATATTCGACAACAATTACTCTTTCCAAAAATATAACGATTACATATGCTTATTTCTTATAATAACTTAAAAGAGATATCCACTTTTTTGGTACATTTTGTGGCCTATGGCCTCGCAGTTTCTAGGCGTATGTAAAAAGTGTCCATCCCATGTGGTCAAGTGTGTGCAGTGGCGGATCTAGAAGATAAGTACAGGGGTAACGTAAATTTTTTTTACCGTACATCCAATGGCGGAACTAGGAATTATTTCTTACGGGTCACTACTTTTTAATAATTAGCTTTTAACGAAACAACATAGAAAATTTTGAGTTGTTCGATTGAGTCGAGTCGGATCGGGTCGGAATAGACGTAATTAAATTGCATTGAAAAAAAAATTACATTTTGTAGTGTTCCGTACGCGTCTCATCTTTTGATGATTTCTTTTCACAGCAAAACGATTCATGTTATTTAAATTTCAAGTTTAAACAATAACTAGAATAACTAAATTAAACATAAAATGTCCGTGATAAACAAATAACCATATAAGAGCAATTATAGTAGATTCATACACTTTTTACATCATATATTTTTATTTTATTATCATTTACTTTTAAAATTAAGTTTTAATAAATTTTTATAGAAGTTTGAATATGAGTCATACTCTCATCATTCTAACAACATTCCTAAGGTTTCGATACAAATTGTCATGGTTTTTAAACAAGAAACAACTGAAAAATCAATTATTTTATTTTCTTTCTTCTCTTTTCTTTTTTTACATAAAAGAATAAATAAAATGTGTATGATCATTGAAAAAAAAGGTATTGTTTTGTTATGTTATATGCTAGTATTAAACTCACTCACGTCGCAACGGAAGGCATAAAACCATGCCAAGTAATATAAATAACACACCACCGCCAATGACCACCAACACTGAATAAACAAATAAAACGAAAAAAAATCGAATGAAAAGTAGACGTAAAAACATTGAACCATACACTTACGTAAGCAAAAAATAAAACAATAAGTAAATTGATATAGAACCAGCGTGTTATGACGTGACCGTTAAACCGGGAAAAATAAGTGAAAAAACATTAAACCACACACGCACGTTGCGGCGTGTTAACTCGTAAAATTTAGACCGAAACGTATAACGGAAAATTTGTAAAATTTGAAAAGTATAGAGGACCGAAGTTGAAAGTAAAAAAATATTGAGACTAATTTATAAAAGATGTAAAAGTATTGGGTTAAAATAAAAAGATTAAAGATTAAAAAGAAAGTGGGTACATCCCATAAAACACATAATACAACTTACAATGCATATAAATAATTAGTATATATATAATTTTTATTTTTGGGTTTATTATTGTATTTGGTTGGGTAATGAGTATTTTGGGTTAATTTTATGTTATTTGGTAATGAGTAATGAGTAATAGGTAATGGTTATTTATGTTTTTATAGAATGTATTGTTTTTTATAAATTATTAAAGTTTTATTTATAAAATTTAAAACTTTCTATGAAATGTTGAGTTTAAATTTTTTTAGGGGTAACGTAATTTCTTTTTAGGGGTAACGTAAAACCGAAACTTTCTTTTTACATAAAACCGTAAAAAAAGTTTACACTACGCGTAACAAGTTGAGATATATATCCGCCCCTGAGTGTGTGTAAGTTAACGTTTGTTAGGTGGGTTACATTCTTAGAGACAAATATAAGCGCAACAAGTTACATGGTTGGATGTGACAACAACTACCAACAAGTTCAACGTAGAGGTCCGTCCATCATTTTGGTTAAGGATGACCATTATTTGTTAGCTGTAAAGATGGTCATGCAACATGGTTTAATAGAAAAGCAAGAGACCCGAATCTTTTGTTTGATGCCATTGTTGGTTGGCTTGATGCTCATGACAATTTTGCTTATCATAGAGAAAATTATAAGCTAAGTATGCTACTTATTATTTATACAAATATTCAATTCAATAACAAACATATTATCTTTTAAATATTGTATTTTAATGATTTCATTTTCTGCTTTGCATGTTATTTATGTGTTTGAGATGAAACTACTGGGCTGCTTTGGAGTTATGACTGTTGGCTTGTAGTAGCTGGTTCTCTAGGCTCGTTGGGCTTGATAAATTCAAAGTACGTGCACCAGACTTCATATTACCAATGCAAGATTGTCGGGACATTATATATGTTGAAAATAAAACTTCAGTCAAGAACAAAAAACTTCAATTTAGAACCCTAACGATTATAACAGAACAATGAGAATTCAAGTTTATAGATGATTTGTGAATTATTGGATGATCAACACAATCATCTTGGACCTTATTTATACTTACAGACTCCAACGGTTATTAACAACCTATTAACAACCATTCAAGAAAAGAAAAAACACAATGACACCAGAACTAATTGATATGTATACAATTAGTCCCTGAACTTGTAAACAAAAAACAAACTAAAGAAACCAAATCTTCCGAAGCAAAATAACCTTCGGAAGATTTCCACCAAGGCATTTCTTCTGAAGCCAAAATAACCTTCGGGAGATTTCCACTAAGTCATTTCTTCCGAAGCAAAACTCAACCTTTGGAAGAAACACATTAACCTTCAGAAGAAATATTTACCTTCGGAAGATTTTCTCCAAAGCATTTCTTCCGAAGCAAAACTTAACCTTCGGAAGAAATATTTGCTTTCGAAAGAAATACTTGAACATCAGCTTGGCTTCGGAAGTAAACTTGATTTGACTTAAATATCTCACAATCTCCACCTTTAAATCAAATCAAGACTCTAACCAATACCCAAAGCATCCAAGCAACAAGTATCATCAAGTTGAATCCCCAACTTAAGAACACCACCAAGGACCTCAAACACATATCCTGTGATTGATCCACCTTCCACCAGAACTGGACTACCTGTCACATGCTGCCCAAAGAGAATACCACTCTCTTCAATCCCATTCAAAATTCTCAGAACATATTTAGCACCATCCCAATGAGCATTACCTTGATCAACTTCACATCCACTAATCAAACTTACTGCATCTCCTAGACCAGAACTAGTACACACCATCACATACATCAAAGTATATGAACTTCTTTGAAACTTCAGGATACAAACCTTATCCCCCTGTCTCTTCACTGCAAACCTAGCTTTATAACTAGGGCCTTCTCCCTCCGGGAGAACCTCCTTGTCCTTATATAGCCACTTACAAGAGACTAGTTTATGACCTTAAGGCTTATCCACCAACACCCAAGTCTTATCCTTGAGTAGAGAGTCTTTCTCTACTTCAGATGCTATGCTCCACCTCTTTCTCTCAATTGAGGCACCTGCATCCTCACAAGACAATAGTTCATCTAAACTATTTGTCTCAGCACTAAAAGATGCCATAACTGAGATATCAGCTCCCTCTTTACACCTTAAAGAAACCACAACATGCCTTCCGGACCTTTCTCTAACCACACCAGGACTAGGCTGCTCTACCTCAACATGGACCTTACCTTCCTCAAGTTCCAGTTGATCATCACTAACCAACCCAGGCTGACTTTCAACTTCGAAAGTTTTAGAAATACCTTCGAAAGATTTGAAAATGCCGTCGGAAGCATGAGGAATGCCTTTGGAAGCTTTAAGCTCCACCTCAACTTGAACTCCACCTTGTTCAGACTCACTAGTAGATGACTTACTATCACCACTACACATGACATCCTTGAACATCAGGCCTTCCTTGAACACAACCTTTCTACTCACTAAAACCCATGTGCTGCCACCTTCTATCTTCCATAACCGGTACCCCTTACCACCTTTTGAGTACCCAAGAAAGACGCATTCCACAGCTCTAGTTTCTAATGTTCCTTGGTTCAAATGCACATATGCCATAGACCCAAACACCCTCAAGTCACTATAATCTTGCTTGACACTAGTCTAAACCTCCATAGTAGTCCTCATTCTCAATGCTGATAATGGTGACTTGTTTACCAGACAAGCAGCAATCACAGCAGCCTCCGCCCAAAACTCTTATGGTAACCCAGAACTAGAAAGCATACACCTCACCTTATCAATCAAGGTTCTATTCATCCCCTCAGCTAACCCATCCTGCTGAGACATACCTGGTAAAGTTAATTGCCTAACTATACCAAAACCTTTACACAACTGATTGAATTTTGTGTAACAAAACTTCAATCCATTGCCTGTACTCAACCTCTTAACCTTCTCCTTAGTCTGAGTCTCCACCTACACCTTCCACTCTTGAAATTTTCCAAGAGCTTTACTTTTATGCTTTAACACATAGACCCATACTTTCCTTGAGAAATCATCTATGATGGACAAGAAATACCTGGCACCACCCAAAGACTCAGTCCTGGCAGGACCCCAAAGATATGAGTGTACATACTCCAAAATTCCTTTGGAAGAGTGCTTTCCACCACCAAATTTTACCTTCTTTGGCTTTCCCATCATACAATCTTCACCGAGATTAGTAGTACACCGATTGAGTTTACCACTTGTTTCTCTACCTCAATCAATCCCTGGACACTTTTGTGATCCAGCCTCTGATCCCACAGAGCTGCCTTACTACCTGAAACTACAATGGTTTCATCTTTCTTTAAGGCTTTACCATCTAAATGATAAATGTTGTTATCCACCCTTCTGCCTGATAACACCACCAAAGCACCCTTTACTACCTTGGCTTTACCATCTTTTAGACTAACATGATACCCTGATCCTTCAAATGTACCCAGAGACAACAAGCTTCTCTTTAAGCTAGGGACATACCTCACTTCCTTAAGATCAACCTGCATCCTATTCCTCAACTTGAAACTTACTGAGCTAATGCCAACTATCTTGCATTGTCTTTCATCCCCTAGCTTTACAGTTCCAAGATCTTGGAATCTCAGTTCATTAAAGAACTCTTTAACAGGTGACATATGAAATGAACAGCCAGAATCTAGCACCCAACCATCAGACCCAACTTCTGATGAAACAGCTAACACATCAGCATTATTATCACTTTCAGATGAATCATCTTGAGACAAATGATGATGTGACTTGCTATTGCTAGACTTACTAACTTTCTTTCCCTTCCACTCTGGGCAATCCTTCTTCAGGTGTTTCTCCGATCCACACATAAAACATTCCCTCCTAAACTTGAACTTGGATGTTGATGCTCCCCTGTGTCTTTGATTTCTCTGCTCAGTCCTTCCTCTTACTACCAACCCCTGACCCTCTTCATCCTTAGGGTCAGACCACTTTTAGAGTTCTTTGGAATTAAGAGCAGCCAAAACATCTTCCATTGTCAATGTTTCTCTCCCATACATGAGATTATCAATAAAATGTTCATATGACTCAGGCAATGAGGCCAAGAATATGATGGCTTGATCCTCATCATCAAGTTCAACCTCAATGTTCTCAAGATCCAGGATCAACTTATTGAATTCATTTGTATGTTCTTCAATCGTCTTATTGGATCTCATCTGAAACGTGTACAACTGTTTCTTCAAGTAAAGACGGTTCGCCAGATATTTGATCACGTAGAGTGCCTCTAACTTAGACCAAATTCCAGCCGCTTTCGTTTCCTTGGCTAACTCCCGCAAAACTCGATCCCCAAGACTCAAAATGATTTCACTATGAGCCTTCTCCATGATTTCTTTCTTCTTTGCTGCAGACAAATGCGCAGGAAGATGATCTTCCCCCCTTAGTACATCAACTACTCCGTTATACACTAATAACGCTCGCATCTTCACCCTCCACAGACCGAAATCATTCTTTCCATTGAATTTCTCCAGTTCGAACCTTGTTGACGCCATTACCCTTCGTCAATTGAATTGCCCTTCAAACTATGGATCTTCCACCAATCAGACGATCAACCCTACACTCCAACGAGATCACTTTCTTCTTCGAACTGAGTCGTTCTCCACCTTGGCTCTGATACCACTTGTTGAAAATTAAACTTCAGTCAAGAACAAAAAACTTCAATTCAGAACCCTAGCAATTACAACAGAACAATGAGAACTCAAGTTTGTAGATGATTTGTGAATTATTGGATGATCAACACAATCATCTTGGATCTTATTTATACTTACAGACTCTAACGGTTATTAACAACCTATTAACAACCATTCAAGAAAAGGAAAAACACAATGACATCAGAACTAATTGATATGTACACAGTTAGTCCCTGAACTTGTAAACAAAAAACAAAATAAAGAAACCAAATCTTCCGAAGCAAAATAACATTTGGAAGATTGTTAGGGCATTATATACATATTCTATAGAACCTAGTTCATAGGGTTGTGGGAGATGGGTCTTAGTGTTCATCTCTTTCATGTTCATCTCTCATTTTATTCTCTCTAACTCTTTCTATTGAGTCATTGTTATCTTTTTTTCCTCGAGAGTTCATGAAAGTTTTATCATTCTGTTAGATTCATTGATTCGTCACATCAGTTATATAGTATTTGATATGTTTTTTTATGTATCTAGTTAAATAAACTTTGTAGTTTGACTTCAGTTGTAATACTATAGGTTTCTTGTTTCTTGACACTCATAATTGATTGGTTAGGTTACACGGCGGTTACGACCAATTACTTTAGGGTATATTTCAGTTGGTTCATTTGATGTTTTTGTTTAGGTTTCTTTTAATTAAACACGTTTGATGTTGTTTGCGGTTGAAGTTCGTGTTGCTAAGCTTGTTGCCGATGAACTAAAACTTATCCAGTTAAAGAAACTCCATATGCGGGTAGAGTTTGAAGATTTCTAGATTAAAACTTTGGTTTTTTTTAACTAATATGTTTATAAAATAGAAAAAGTATGCTTACCCATATTAGAAATATTTAACATTTTTTAAAATGACGTGATAAATTGCGATCTTTTTATGTAATATATTATTCAAATGTTATTTTAACACACTTTGAATAATTTAAATGAAAATCTTAATTTTTTCTTACTAACTTTTAAGTAAACTGAAAAAAATATAACTAGCGACGATTCAATAATACAGATTGTAAATTTGTTGGACTCTTTCATTATATGAACAAAGTTTTCAATCTTTCTAAGAAGTCTCTTATTTAAGGTTTGGTTTCCGGTTTGTATAACCATAGGTATGGAATTGAAAAACGTACTACAAATATTGCGTTATAATAACCAACAACACAGGAATAACGATTAATAACTTTAACCTATCGTACTTGGTTAGATTCCACTAAAACTCTAAAAATGATTGTAGCCTTTCACATTAGTAATTTTTAGACTTGATCGCTTTTCTCATCTCCAAATAATAATTTAGTAATTTTATATATAGTCAATGACATTTCCTATTGTTTAAAAATGTCAGTTAAATATGTAAGATCATATCCATATTTTGATTATTATTAGTAACTTTAACAGGAGCAAAAGCTGTTATATAATAAATAAATTTGTTACTCAAAAAATAAGAAGTTATCATCAGTATATAAAACAAAGTTAATTTACAGGTACTTGCATCGAGTTTTACTCAACCAAAACAAATGTAAAAAACTATTTTGGGAACACTTATATACCAATCAAATGTACAAGGGAAATGATTGAAACTAAAATCTGAAAATAGCTGCTCCACTCGAAGGCTTTGATGAGAACACATAGAGACCAAGATCACCCTTTTTGATCACTCCCCTCTCAATCCTAGATTGATAGTATTGCTCCTGTAAACAATTTCAATCCATTCGTTAGTAGCAACAACTACCAAACAACAAACATTACAATCAAAATAAATTATGTTTATAGTAAACGAGACATGATAGAGATGGTAAAACTGACCTTTAAATTTAATATGAACTGCGGGACGATGTTTTCTTGGACCAAAGCAACTGCACATCCACCCCATCCGGCTCCAGTAAGCCTAGCTCCAAGCGCCCCGTTGTCTTTACAAACTTTGACGAGTTCTTCAAGTTCAGGACAACTGTTACAACAAATACATACAAAATAAGTACCATCAATAAGGATGTATTCGAGCATGCATGGCAAAACAGATGGGTCAGGTCGGGCCAGCTAAAGGGCTGTTTTTTTCAATAGAGTATCGAAATGGGTTCAACCGCTCTAACAATCTTAATAGCAGCTAATGGCAATGTCAGTCAGAGGCGGTTGTGGTGGCAATAGTAGGTGGCTGTAGACAGTGGTGGTGGGTCGTGCTGACCCATATCCATATGGACTCATTGTAAAGTAGCAAATTTCTTAGGAGTGACACATTTTGATTTTTGACCATTATAATATGCGCGAACCAAATCAGCAATTTAGAAATTAAAAAATTACCCAAACCAACCAAGTTTATGAAAAAACATGATCAATATTATGTAGATGTATAATATGTATATATATATATATATATATATATATATATATATATATATATACTGATATGCATACATACCTGCACTCAAATAGAACACTGCAACTATGGTGGCTATCATTCATAAGTTCTCCAAGTTTTTTTAGCCTGTCCTCCTCACTGTAAAACAATTCCAATGTTACCTTCCAAGTTTTGGTCTTAAATGAATATAAAAATGCTTTTTTTGGATATATTAGATTTATAGAAACTAATTAAACTCACTCATAATTTGATGATACAACATCCTTGAAAGCATATACACGTTTTGCTTCAGAGTAGACATGAGAAGCTCTCTGATAACACAAATGTAAAAATGTTCGGTCAAAAGCCCGCCATCTCCCGGTTCATCAATAGATAAACAATTATGACAAAAAACACTTTGGTACATATGGAATGAATGGCAAATTCTACCAAACTGTATGGGTAAAATAATATTAATTAAAGGACATGTATCAAATTGCCCAAAGTGTATGTTAGTCCATAAAACCTCATAAATCACTGTATTCAGAAACTGCAATAACTAATATAACTTTTACAATCATTTTTTTTATTTATATACAAAAGTTCAGACCAAAAGTGTTCAGTTAAAATGTTTAGATAAGAAAATAGATAAAATTGGGGAAAAAAGTTAAAGTAATCGCAAAGAATCTTTGTGACAATGCTTCATATTAAGATAAAGATTTACCTGGAATAACTTGTAATGTTTAGCAACTTTTAGAACATCTAGTGAGGAAGCCGAGTCAGCGAATATCAAACCCAAGCTTTTAGAAGTAATTTTCTCTATATCTTCATTTGTATATGGTTCTTCTCTTAAAAATTTCTGTAATTGAAAAATTATAAATATTTACAACCCAAGTAAAGTAATTTAAGTAGAAAATGTCACCTATAATTAATCATATTTGTAATCCAATACCTTAACAGCAAGGGTTGGGTCAGAAGACCCACAAAAGCTTGCATAGGATGCACATAAACCTTCGACATCTGAAAGTGTTTTTACTTTTGATATTGCTTGGTCAGGCTCCATGCCAAGTTTTATACCAAGAACGATCTGAAAAGTTTCCATAAATAATAACGATGATTAAAAAGTTAATAATAATAATAAAATTTTAATAGATTGCCTTATATTTTCTTGCTTTATATAACATTAAAGAGCCACTCTTTTTCAACCGAAACAAAAAAAAAATAACAACAAAGAATGTTTTTTGGACTTACAGCAGCTAAACGACATTCAACAACCCTATTATTATACTTGGTTGCTGCAGTTACTGCTTTCTGAGATTCAGTGAGTGAATGGGCTATCACAAAAGAACCGCCAGCTGGAAGTTGCACATCCGTTGCACGGATCGGGTTAAAATCAATAAGCTCAGCAAACCCAGTTTTGGCCATAATAGATATTGCCTAGTTCAGTAAACACACATAGTTAAGTTATAACCATTAAATTAAAAGAAAATGTAATTAATTAGAAACATATATACCTGGTCCATCCCACCGGATTGTGTCCCAATGTGTCTTTCGCATTCACATGTTAGTTGAGCAAGTTCTTTCTACAATAGAGAATAAATAATTTCTATCAAACATAACATTTTGAAAGAGTGCCATATTACTTACTTTCAACACATATAGTATTATAAAGAAGCAATAACCATCAGAAACTTAGATGCTTTGTAAATTAACATAAGCAATATCTATAAATTTCACAGGATAGTGAGAATACCTTAGGAAGATTGACATTGTGGGCAGCCATTATGGCAATTGTGGAAGAACACACAAAAGCAGCAGAGCTTGATAGCCCGGACCCTGTATGAGCAAAAAGGAGATCAAGCTATAACATTAAGGTTTTAATTGTACTAGTGAAATATATGTTCTTAAATTAAACGATATTGACTACAAATTTCAATATGTGATTTCTTACCTGTAGGAACTATTCCATCAACCATAACATCAAGCCCAACTAGTGATCCGATATCCAGCCCTCTCGATTTTACATATTCATGGAAACCTTTGTATCTGCAAAATACAGACCATAAGTTTCTAATGCTTGCATTTCATCTGTTATATAAAATATCAATTGTTAAACCATAATATTAGGTAGCAAGTTGGGCAAAATTTGTAGTCACCCACCCGCAAACAAAATAATGGCCCCATTGATGATTCTTCAAGTCAATCTCCTACAAAAACATTAAAATTCCGTTATTAACAAAGCAACTATTTAAAAAACAAGATATACAAACATATATCTCTAGTTTTTGCAGCATAGAGGATTTATTTGTTTACCTGGTCAGGGTCTACTGGATAAGTACACACTGTGTACTTGTCACTAATATTTGCAATTGTAAGAAGCTTTTCTGATTCCCCTTCATCCCTTTTTCGAATGGCTACTATTGTGTCTTGCCTAATTGCCATGGGTAACACCGAATATCCCTCATAGTCAATGTGCTCTCCAATCAAATTCACTCTTCCTAGGCTCCAAAAACAATATAGCAACAGTTTAATGTCAGCAAAAGAACATAAAAACACCACAAAAACATAAAAAGACCACTGCACTGAACAACAAACATGAACTCAAACTTAAAACTTTGTTTTCACCATGTCATGCCTTATGTCTTCTAAAACTTGCAATTTAATACTCTAAACATGGTTCGGTAAAAAGGTACTACTACCAATCACAACAATGGATTTAATAAAGACACTGAAAGAGTAATAACCTGGAGCACGAGCATAAATCTCTGGAAGATGGCCGAACAATTGTTTAAATTTGGAGTTAAGAACTGACATACGAAGTTGAGCTTCTTCAAGCTGTGATCCATCGCCGTAAACAGCATCAAGGCTGGAGTGAATTGAAACATCTTCGCAGTTTGCCATTGATATTTTTTGCTGATAATACAATAATACATTACTTATATTAAAACAAATGTATAGTTTGTCTGTTATCACTACTCTACTTCTCATGTTCAAATAAACAAAGTTAGAACAAATATCCAATGCAGACTCAAATATAATTAATAGCGATTTATATAATTACCTTTTATATTTTGATTACAGATAAATCATCTACTAAACAGTAAACAACCATTATACATTATACATTATACATATTAATTCTGATATCAGAAACACCATACAATCGTTTTACCATTAGGTCCATTTGTTAGTACTAATCCTTTTGTTCATTAATCAATTTACAAACCTATATCATTCAACTATCCATATTAATATCCTTACCAGTATCATAAGTAACAACAGTGGTACTTACACACAGATCTCATTGACTTATTTTGGTCTTTGAAATTTCAAATCACATGTTTAACAACTTAAAACCCAACACCAACACACAGAAATCAAAGAATGTTTAGTCACCGGAACAAATCAACATTCATAGAAAGCATGATCGAGCAATTTAGGTCCGATGGATACCTGATCTCGATGAATCAAAGTAGTAGAGTAATCGGAGCTGTAAACAGTAGCAGATGATGGTGTTCGTGAGAGTAAATGTGATTGTGAGTTCAAGGGGTATTTATAGGGCTCGATTCGCATCATTATCCCGATATTCTGTAGTGCTTGATTATCGGAGGGATAAAATCGGATTTGAAAAGGGAATAAGAACAATCAGTAAAAAATTATTTAATAATTTTTTAGATGAATTTTAAAATTATGTGACTCTCTGAGTCTCTGTTACCTCAACCCTCACCCAAACAATCCGTAAAAAAAGTTTAATAATTTTAAGGAGTCTAGCCTTATATTATTTGTTTGTTTTTTTAATTTAAAAGTTTACAACTAAACAATTTTTTAAACCAGCATGCCACGTGTCATGTTTTTTAAAAGCCGGTTGTTTTTTTTTGCTTTTTTCGTTCATTATCTTTTTTCTTTTTCTTTTTTTTTTTTTTGCTTTTTATGGATTATATTAGTGTATAATTCTTTTTTATTTAGATATAAACACAAGTAATTGTCTAGATTAGCAGGAAGTGCGCGTTAGTTATGTATATTGGGACGTTGGTTCAAACCTTATGTTTTGTGGGTTTTTTTTTTTTTTTTTTGGGAGCTAAACTTCGTACTTCAGTGTATTTTGTTTTCAAATACGCTTATGTAACGAGACCTAAAGCAAATTAAACTTGTCATATTCATTTTCAAATACACTTATGTGAACATGAAACCGTAATCCAAAAGCAATGTCACCAATTAAATTGAAGTACGAAGTTAAGTTCCCAAACTTAGCATATCATCCCCCCCCCCCCCCCTCTTTATTTTTATGAAGAACTAACTACCTCTTCCTTGCATGTATTTGATAGCATCTCTAGCTTTCGTACATGTCTTTAATGGCTCATACACCTACTCTGAAGGAGCCATTTTTACTATGCCTCACCTCTTATCTTCTATATTTACTTATATGTCTTAAACGTGTCACTTGATTATCATGAATAAATCACTGACTTGAGCGTCAATGTGTGGTTCTTGGGCTCGCCTCAACATCCATTTTAACAACTTATTTGTTGTTATAACTCGAAGCCAAGCTCCGGATAGCTAGGCACGGTTCAACCCAACATCAAGCATGACCCAGATTTAATTATAGGATCAATGTTGTAAGCCCCTTCATACCAACATATTTTGGTATATAAAAATGTTAGTTTTTGGTCTAACATATATATTCAACCGGCTTAACAAATGGCGCTTGTTTTGACATATTCTAAAATTACACATGCTCCTTTTTTAACTACTTTAAAATTAAATTATTATATATAATATATTAGTTAAACCACCCAACCTATTTACAAACCGTTTTATCCACTAAAAATACGAAAACCCATTTATGACTCACTTAACATGTTTACAACCCACTAGCCTTTTACATCCCATCAACATGTTTTGATCTATTGGTCGTTTTCAGGTTACAAGGTTGTGTTAGTGTCTAAATTAGGGTTAATGTATTAAACAAATGAATTGTGGTTAATGTATTAGACAAATAAATATATAGAGCGTTTTTGATTCATTAATTTCGTCACACAAACCGTAACAAATCTAATTGAACTTTTTGGGAACACTTATGCCAATTAAACGTACAAAGGAAAGTATTGACACTAAAATTAGAAAATGGGTGCTCCCGTGAAGGCTTTGATGTGAACACAGAGACACCAAATCACACTTTTTGATCACTTCACTCTTATCCTGTAAGCAATTTCAATTCATTTGTTAGTATCAACAACCATCGACTAACAAACATTACACTAAAAAGGTGAATTAATTTAATTATGTTTTTAGTCAATGAGACATGAGAGATACTGCTACTATTAAAACTCTTTATGTAGAGGGTCACAATAGAAACTTTTACGCATTCGTTAACCACCCTGGTCAATGTGTTTTTACCAATCAATGACAAGTTTGAAAACAACTTACTAATAATTGTAACATTGGATCTCATGTTTGAAATCATTTAAAATAGAATGAATTGCAGGACAATGATTTTTTGGAAAGGAGTAACTACACATCCACAGTTGTCTATAACGTAGATACCACAGATTTAATAAAGATACCGGTTTGAGTTACTTCTATCTTCAATTGAATATAAATATACACTTAAAGTATGTATCCTTAATAATAAATATAATACCAAATGTTCTCTACTTTAAAGTAGTTACAACATGCTTCTATCAAGGTTTCCTAAACAAATCTTATTAATTCATATGCTTTAGAACAATGAGCGTTATTTAATATGCTTTGTTAGATAAGACCGATTAAATTCATTTAAACACCGACAATAGTGATAATTAATCGATTAATTTGCAACTAAACTCCTATGTGAAGTTGAAAGAGAAATAACATGGATCGTGAACATAAATATCTAAATTAGACTAAGAATTGCTTGAATTTGAAGGTGAGAACAGAGATATGAAATTACCCTTATTCAAGTCATGATCTATTACCATAAACCACATCAAGTATGGAGTAGACTGGAACGGAGACATCTTCGTGGTTCGCCATTGAATATTTTTGCTAAGAATACAATAATATATTCGTTATATATATATGAAAAAGAGAATGGACACACAAAGTATTAAGTTTCCCACCTTAACCAATCGAGTAAATAAAACAAGCTAGATATGAAGAACTCGACTAATCGAAGTAGTTATTTATAATAAATTCAATCTCTTGTACAGACTCTTTGGGACAGCAATGCCACAATGGTGGTTGCCCTAGAACCGACCCATGACCCGTTTATTGTTACTCTTCTGATTGAATTAGCTCCCTTGACCAAATATTTTATGAAGTTTCTTAACATAACTCACACTAACAAATTCACATATGAATCGGGTGTTCTTTCCCTCACCTTGATGTTTTCCATGGGTGATTCAAACCCATGGAACCCTAAGTAACTCCCACAAGCTCTAAATTCAAATTTATAGGAATTCTTACAAATTTGTTAGTTCTCTCTATAGTTTGTTTATGCTACCAACAAATCACCATGGCAACACCATCAAATCACATGTGTCGTTTCTCGGAGGGACCACTGAAACTACCCTAACCATCATTGTCCGCCGCTGTTCCAAAGAGTTCGTACAGGAGATTAAATTTTTTTGAATAACTACTTCATTTGGTCGAGTTCGTCATCTCTAAGTTGTTTTGTTTACTCAAGCAATGAAAGAAAAATCAAAATCCTTGGTTGGTTGAATATGTTTCTATATATAAAATATATGGTATTGTATTCTCAACAAAAATCAATCAATTGCATACCAAGAGGATCTCCCTGTTCGGTTTATTCCAAACTTGATGTGGTTTAAGGTGATGGATCATAACTTGAACTAGTCAACTTCGTATGTGTGTTCTCAACTTCAACTTCAAGCAATTATTCGGTCATCTTCTAGATAATACAACTTTCTCCAAATTTCACAAGTCACTTGCAGCTATACATGCAGCGGTCAGATACAAGCCATTCTAAGATCACTACTCGTTTTTGTTTTCCACACGAGTTATCTTAGGGACCATCAAGTCACAAAACATGTGGTTTCCTACGAACTCACTCTTCATGAATGTGTTGATCATATCTTTAGTATTCTCAGATGCGCCTTCAACTGCATTTAGAGAGCTTGATTTCCCACTTTGGATTAAATTTTCCGGTAGTGAGGTTGATTTCATCAAGTCTTTCTCCAATTTATCCATCTGTGCTTGCATTGCGTTCATTTTAT
Organism: Flaveria sonorensis; assembly: GCA_025506505.1. NCBI lineage: Eukaryota > Viridiplantae > Streptophyta > Magnoliopsida > Asterales > Asteraceae > Flaveria > Flaveria sonorensis. Next base: position 9,625,918 of record CM046433.1, on the reverse strand, counting down.
CCTTATGAACCTCGTGTAACTCGTTACTGCAAAACACAAGAATGTAGCACCAGTAAACAAATGAGAGATTATTTGTAAACAGTTTACACCAAGCCTCGTATGAATTATACAAAGTACCAAAAAACATGAAATATTCATGCCAATAAGCTGTTGACTATTCTTCTTCTATGTTGACCAGAAGTCAAAGACTCCTACTTTCTTGATTATATATTAGTTCAAGAGTATCCTCAAATGAAAAGATTATATAACCAACACAAATTAGCTTTCGGTACACCATCATTTGGCATGAGCTCATGGATATTCATGAAAACAAGATATCCCTTGTAACTGTAATGTCCATTGAAATGTTAACACTTAAACATCCTCCGACTGACCAGAAACTATAGAAAGATTAAACCAATCTACACCGAAGTTTATGAACTCGAAGCAATCGATTACACAACAATCAACTCAAGAATGCAAATGATTTCACTATGATTCTTTCAAAAGATTACAAAGAAGAACAAGAACTCTATCTCCTTGAAAGTAAAAAAAAACAACTAATTCACCCCCCCCATTAATTAACTATTAACAGTTGGATTATTACACATTCTACACCTTACAAATACAAAGTTAACAGAATTGGTCCCCGTACTATCTACACTACATTCTCCACCTTAGTACATGACCAATTCCTAGCCCACATCTAACATCTCCAAGCACCTGGTAAACTTAGATCCAGAAACCACCATGGTTAATGCATCAGCTGCATTATCCTCTGTATCAACATGAGCAACTCTAACCTCCTTAGACTGAATGACCTCTCGGATAAAATGTAATCTAACATTGATATGCTTAGTTCGTTCATGATATACTTGATTCTTTGACAAACTCACTACACCTTGATTGTCACAGAGAACTAAAGTATCAATAAACTCAACTCCCAATTTAGTTATAAAACCCTTCAACCAAAGAGATTCCTTTACAGCCTTAGTAAGTGCTATATATTCAGCCTCAGTAGTTGACAAAGCAACCAAATGCTAAAGAGAAGACTTCCAACTCACAACACCACCAAACACCTTAAAAACATACCCAGTGATAGATCTCCCTTTATTAAGATCCTTAGCAAAATCAACATCAACATAACCAAGAATACTAGGCTTTGAATCTTGACACTTACCAAAGATTAATCCTTTATTTCTTGTACCAATTAGATACTTCAAAATCCACTTCACTACCTCCCAATGAAGTTTACCTGGATTTGACAAATACTTGCTAACAATGCTTACAACATATGCAATATCTGGCCTGGTACAGACCATTAAGTACATTAAGCTACCAACAACATTAGCATAGGGTACCTTCTGCATCCTTTTAGCATCTTTCTCTTGAGTAGGAGAATCCTTTAATGAGAGCTTAAAGTGTTGACCCAAAGGTTTCTTCATACCATGCATTGAGTATTGAGCTAACACTTTATCTATGTATACGGCTTGAGTCAAGAATAACCTCTGATTGACCAAGTCCCTTGAAGTCTCCATACCTAAGATCTTCTTTGCTATCCCCAGATCTTTCATTTCAAATTCCTTATGCAACAACTCCTTTGTTAACTCTATTTCAGATAGATCCTTACAACACACTAACATGTCATCAACATAGAGTAACAAATAAACATACTCATTAGGCTTGTAGCTTTTGAAATACACACAACTATCATAGCTACTCCTATAAAATTGCTGACTCAGTATATAATCATCAAATCTTTTACACCAACACCTGGGAGATTGCTTTAACCCATAGAGAGACCATTTAAGTAAACACACCTTGTCTTCTTCTCCTGGTTTTACAAACCCAGCTGGCTGTTTCATATAGATCTCTTCATCTAGAGTACCATGTAGGAGAGCTGTTTTAACATCAAGTTGTTCAAGCTTCATGTTATTAGCAACTACTATAGACAGGATTACTCTAATAGAAGAGTGTTTTACCACAGGGGAGAAAACCTCATTGTAATCAATGCCTTCTCTCTATGTAAAACCCCTAGCCACCAACCTGGCCTTAAACCTTGGTGGATCAACCTTAGTTAATCCCTCTTTCAGCTTATACAACCACTTGCAGTTAACTAACTTCTGCCCTGCTGGTTTGTCCACCAACACCCATATGTTATTCTTTCTCAAAGAATCCATCTCATCTACCATAGCACTCATCCATTTGTCTCTATCCATTGACTCAACAGCCTCACCATATGACAATGGTTCCATTACACACTCTTCTACAACTACACTGAACACAAATGCAGATATATCTTTATTAGTTCTATATCTAGCAGGCATCACAGGCTGCCTTCTGGCTCTATCTCTAGCCAATCTATATTCACCTAATGAATGTAAAGAGTGAGAACCCTACTGTGAGCTTTCCCCTACTTCAAAAATGCCTTCGGAAGTAACTTTAATACCTTCAGAAGATTTAGAAATGCCTTCGGAAGATTTAGAAATGCCTTCGGAAGATTTAGAAATGCCTTCGGAAGATTTGGAAATACCTTCGGAAGATTTGGAAATACCTTCGAAAGATTTGGAAATACCTTCAGAAGCTTTGGAAATGCCTTCGGAAGCTTGAGGCTCCACCTCAATTTGAACACCATCTACTAGTTCCTCCTGTTCTTTCTTCTTATCAAACAGATCTTTTTAAACTATCTCTTCCCTGAAGACTACATCTCTACTGATTATTACCTTAGGACTTCCATCATCAATCCTCCATAATCGGTAGCCTTTTACACCCTCAGGGTAGCCCAGCAATACATATCTTTGAGCTCTAGGATCAAGTTTGTCTTTCTTAACATGAGCACAGACTAAAGAACCAAACACCCTTAAATGACTGCAATCAGGTTTAACACCAGTCCATACCTCCATAGGAGTCTTCATATTTATAGCTGATGAAGGAGACATTTTAACAAGATAGGCTGTAGTTGTCACTGCCTCTGCCCAAAAGGACTTTGGCATTCCTGAGTCAGACAACATGCACTTGACCTTGTTAAACAAGGTCCTATTCATTCTCTCAGCTAATCCATTTTGTTGAGTGGTGTGTGGCACTGTCAAATGCCTACTAATGCCATGTTTTTTACAAAACTGATTGAACAAAGAACTGCAAAACTCCATACCATTGTCAGTTCTTAGTTTTTTAACCCTTTTACTTGTCTGTGTTTCAACCAGCTGCTTCCACTCTTTAAACCTTAAGAATGCTTTATCCTTATGCTTAAGGATATATACCCAAACCCTTCTTGATCTATCATCAATGATAAACAAGAAGTATCTTCCTCCACTAAGAGAGTTAGTTCTTGCAGGGCCCCATAAGTCTGCATGAATGTATTCAAGAACATCTCTTATCTCATGAACTCCCCTACCAAACTTGACCCTTGTTGACTTGTCCAACACATAGTGATGACTTGTTGCTTCCTTAGTTCTATTAATCCCTGATCACTTATGTGGCCCATTCTCTTGTGTCATAAAACAGCAGTGTTCATCCTATTGACATCAGCAACTGATGCAACACCACATATGACAGTACCATCAAGAACATATATGTTGTTCTCTTTTCTTGAGCCTGACCACATAACTAATGACCCTTTTATTACTTTCACCTTCCCATTCTTGAGACTTACATTGCAGCCTTGGCTTTTAAGGGTACTCAGTGAGATGAGGTTCCTCTTGAGTTCAGGTATGTACCTAACCTGATCAAGAGTGAACTCTAATCCACTCTCCAGCCAGAGTATGATAGAACCAATTCCTTTGATCATACATGGCCTGTCATCACCTAGTTGTACAGTTCCTAACTCCATCATCTTTAATTCTGAGAAGAATTTCCTTCTTGGGGTCATATGATAGGAGCAGCCAGAGTCCATGATCCAACCTTGATCTATCTGACCTTTACACACCATCAGGACATCCGCACTATCATAACCATCAAGGCTACTTGTTAGGGATATAACTCATGTATAGGTTTAGATGATAAGATCACTCTTGTAATCATAATTGTAATTATTGCCTTTGATGATATAATATGAATACATTTGATTATCATTGTGTTTATGAATTATATAATATTTAATTTGCACTTCATTTAATATATTCATCTATGATATAATATATTTCAGAATGTATGTGTGAATGTACAGGAAACATTAAACTGTCAATTTGGAAAATTGACCAAGTGTTGGAACAACTGCGGATAAATAAAGTGTTCTTCCGTAGATGTTCTCAGGAACATAACTGAAGAATGTACATCAGTGGATCTCATGCGGAAGAACAACTTCAGCTGAACAAGAAAAGAAGTGAAGCTACAGAAGGAGGGATTGCTGCGGAAGACAAGAACTCCTGTGGAAGCACAAGAACAAGTACAGTACAACGGTTGCTGCGAAAGACAGACTACCTACGGAAGAGTAAAATCCTGCGGAAGACCAATTAACTCAGAAGTCAACATCAAGTCAACAAGTTAACGTGGCAGAACAACAACAACATTAATGACAATGGAAGACATATTATTCAAGAAGATATTCCACGTCACATCAACAAACTTTATTCATATTAGATTCGTTGTAAATCTCAAATTCCTAAGCCGATAAACATGGCGAGGATTTGGATAAGTTTAATTAGCTTAATTATAGCAACAAAATAGCTAACAATAGAACAGAATTAGATCTCTATATATATATACGAGATCAACAACATAATAATACATAACAACAGTTAAGAATCATTAGAATCATCAGTAATCATTATCTGAATCGTTGTATTCAAGATCAGCAACATCAATAGCAACAAGAAAGCATTACGATCAACATTATTGAGTTCTCTCTGTTTGATTATTCTTATTTTATTTGTTTGATTGGTTGATTTTAGTATTATTAATAGATTAAACACCAAGTGGTATCAGAGCTTGGTGCTCATTAAACACAAGAAAGCATTACGATCAATACTTGTTCAAATCAATTCTGATAATTCCTGAACGATCCTAGGAATCATAGGTGGTATCAGAGCTTGGTGCTCATTGATTTACATCAATTGATCTATCAGCTTTGATTAGTTTAATCGAATTCAGTTTTAAAACAAAACCTCTGTTTTTCAAAATTAACTAACATGAGTAACTCAGTTGTTGGTGCTTATCAACCTCCTAAACTGGAAAACAAATCTGATTTTAAAACCTGGAAAATCTGGTTCAGGAATCATGTTAATTACACAGATTCTGACTTATGGGCTTCGATTACCGAAGGACCTTATATCCCACCTGCCTTAGGAGCGGATTATAAGGATAATAATCAACCCATCAGTTTAAAGAATCTATCACCTGATGATGCCAAGAGAGTCAAGATTGACATCAAAGCTTATAGTATACTTACTATGGCTTTGCCTGAAGAACTCTTGATCAGGTGTGAATCATACAAAACAGCTAACTCGTTATGGAAAATCCTACACACTCTGTGTGAAGGTAGTGATGAGGTTAGAAGCATAAAGAAGGATACTCTTCGTGCACAATATGAAACATTCCATCATATTCCGGGTGAGTCAGTCCCTCAACAATTGCATAGATTCATGCAACTTGTTACAGAGATGAACATCCTTGAACTTAAGTACAGCAATGAAGAATTGAATAAAAAGATGCTTCATTCTTTTCCTGAAAACTGGACACAGACTGTGTCCATGTTTAAAAATACTATTGATCTAAAAACAATAGGTCTAGACACACTAGTGGCAAAAGTAAAAGCATTGGAGCTGGATGAAAAGACACGAAACAAAAGTGTGAAAGCACCTATAGCATCTTATCAATTTAAAGAACTGAAGAATACTAGCAGTGCATTCATCTGCAATGAAGATGAAGACAACTCCAGTGATGAAGGTGAACAGGAAGGAGAAACAAGTTTCTACACAGCAAAGCCTTCAAAATCAAGAACTCAAAGCAATCAGCACAAACAGACAAAAGGAAAGGCTGATGAATCCAAAAGCAAGAAGAATAACAATCAAACAAAACCAATTACTGTGGTTCTGGAGACTGAAGAACAGAAAGCTGCCTTTGCAGCTTTCAGCTCAAGCTTTCAGGCTTATCTAGGAAGCACCTTGACTCCTGCTCACTTTTGTCAACAAGATCTAGAAGAACTTCATCCTGATGAATTGGAAGAGATGGATCTGCAATGGCAAATGGCAATGATTGCCTATAGAGCCAAGATGTACATGAAAAGAATTAAAGGATTGTCTGTTGGAGGAAGAACAACAAAAATTGGTGTAGATAAGTCCGAAGTAAGATGCTTTAAGTGCAGTCTGTTTGGACACTTTTCAAGGGAGTGCAATAACAGCCAACAGGACTCAACTGACTCAAGACAGCCTAGTCAAAGGAGTTTAACACAACCACTATTAACCAATGCATCCCCACCAAACAATACAATAGGTATCTCTAACACTAAAGAAACTGGTTTAATTATTTTGCAGGATGGTACTTGTGATTGGAGCATGTATGAGAAGGAAGTACTTGCTGAAAACCAAGCTTTGATGGCCAATATGGAAAACAAAGTCCCTCCAATGGCCACTGAGGTAAGAGAAAGGTTGTGTTCCCCTTCTTCCATAGATGAAGTAGAAAGATATAGAACACATGTTCAATAATTGGCTGATAAAGTAAAAGAAACCTTATTCTTAAATGAATCTCATGTTAGAGAACACAAACTTTATCAAGTCAAAATTAATTCTTTACAAAAGGATTTAAATAAACTTGTATCTGAAAATTACAATCTAAAAGCACAAATTGAACATCTGACTACATCTTTAACCAAATCTATGTCAGAACATGCATCTACTGAGGTGAAACTGCAAAAATTCCAATTGTCATCACAACAGTACGAGAAACTGTTAAACTCTCATATTGAGTCTAAGAACAAGTCAGGATTGGGATTTCATGCAGTTGCACCGCCAGTTACCAACAATTATATTCCTTTACCTGAGTCAATGACCAACAGTTTATCTAATCACTTCATACCTGAGTCATCAGATAAACTTAATAATACTGAGTCATCTGAATCTAGTTCATCAGACTCCAAGCTGTCAGAATTTAATTATGACAACTGTGATGACTTAGATGAAGAGGCTGAGACTAATAATGCTGGGTTGGGTAAGGATAAAACTATGTTAAAAGAATACTCAATTCCAAAGGTACTAAATGAACTTAAACTACCCTATCCACCAAAATAAAGAAATCCGCTAAAGACAATCCACACAAGAATTGAGCAATTAAATGAAGGCATACATGCATTCAATAAACTAAATAAAGAAAAGTCAGCAAAAAGAGGATCAGAAGAAAAGAACATAACTTTCACAGATCATCTGCGGAAGAAATCAGAACAGACTAAGAAAAAGATCACAAAAGATACAACACAAGAACCTTTTGATATCATGTCTGGAAGAGGAAAAGACTCATCAGCAGCTAAATTTGAAAAGGAATTAAAGAAGCAAAAACTGATGAGCAAGAAGAAGGCAAAGAAAAGGAATGCATCTGACAGTGAAGATGAAGTTTACTGTAAATGGTGTGACATGCACAATCACAGCACAGAAGAATGCTACTTCAGCAGCTATTGCTCAATATGTAACATGAACAATCACATGACTTCAGATTGTTACTTCAATAAATATTGTGCAATATGCAACAAAAACAACCATACTACAAAGTAATGCTACTTCAACATGAAGAACAAAACAAAGATTGTCAAGACAAAGAAAGTAGATACCTCTGAGTCAGACACACAATCTTCTGAAGATGATAGAGATTCAAACCAAAAGAAACAATAACAAGAACAGAAAGTTACTAAGAAAAACAACAAAGTTGCTGAGGTGAAATTAAAGAATAAGAAGGAGAAATCACAAGTGCAAAAGAATGCACCACACAAAAAGGTAGCACTTGAGGAAGAAGACAACTTCTTTGATCACTTTGACAAAGGCAATGATATGCCTAAGTCCAAAGCAAAGGATGCGAAAACATTTTCTGGCAATTCCTCATCATCCACATCAAAGAAGAAGTCTCAAACAAAAATGACTAACCAAGTCAGTATGAATCAAGAAGACATCACCTCAACTTCATCAACCATTACATCCTCACCCCAAACTAAACATAATGAATTAACAGACTGTACAGCTAATCTAGAAACTTCAAGTCTTATTCATGAGAAAGTTGATACATTAGATAACAATGTCAAGCCCAAGACCAGTAAGGCTTGGGCTCCTAAGTCTAACTAAGTTCATTTTTGTTTACAGGAACATCCAAGGAGGGCTGACAACAAGTGGTATATTGACAGTGGCTGTTCCAGAAATATGACAGGAGACTGCACCCTCTTGCAGGACTTCAAACATAAGAATGATTCATATGTAGCATTTGGTGGGGATAAAAAGGGAGGTAAAATTACTGGTGAAGGAATGGTAACAAATGGAGTTTTAAAGTTTGAAAAAGTTAACTTTTATGAAAACTTACAGTTTAACTTACTTAGTGTATCACAAATCTGTGACCAACACTATACTACTTTCTTTGATAACTCTGATTGCTACATTCTTAAGCCAGGTTTCAAAATTCCAGAAGACTGGATCCTTCTTAAAGCACCAAGAAAAGGTAATACCTATGTGTTGGATATGAACAACACAGCACTAACAAGCAAAGAAACATGCCTGATCTCTAAATCATCAGAAGATGAAGCACAACTCTGGCACAGAAGGATGGCTCATTCCAATATGAAAAACATGAATAAATTGGTGAAAAATGACTTAGTCATTGGTGTTCCAAAGAAAGAATTTTACTGTTCTAATCACTGTTTATCATGCTATAAAGGCAAACAACATAAAGTATCACATAAGTCCAAAACAATTAACACAAACACAACACCACTAAAGTTACTGCACATGGATCTTTTTGGTCCCACCAATGTGTTAAGCATTGGCAAAAGGCAGTACTGTTTGGTGATTATTGATGATTTCACTAGATTTACTTGGGTATTTTTCTTAAAACATAAAAGTGAAACATCAGAAATTTTAATGGAGTTCATCACTAAGATAGAAAATCAACTTGATCTAAGAATCAAGATACTGAGTAGTGATAATGGAACTGAATTTGTTAATTATGTCTTAGAGTCATTTTGCAGGGATAAAGACATAGCTAGGCAATTTAGTGCTCTAAGAAATCCTCAACAGAATGGAGTTGCTGAGAGAAGAAACAGAACTCTAATTGAAGCAGCAAGAACAATGCTAGCTAACTCACATCTACCAATAACATTTTAGGCAGAAGCTGTGAACACAGCCTGCACTGTTCAAAACAAAACTTTGATTGTCAAAGAATATAATAAAACACCCTATGAACTTCTGTTTAAAATAAAACCTTTTATAGGTTATGTTAAAGCTTTTGGGTGTCACGTATCTGTATTAAACACAAAAGAACAGTTAGGAAAATTTGCTGAAAAAGCCTATGATGGTTTCTTTGTTGGTTACTCATCAACATCTAAATCATATAGAGTCTATATTCCACATGATAACATAGTGGAAGAAACTCCTAATGTATCCTTTGATGAATCCTTATTTCCACAGTCAGTGAAAGGATCATCTTGGTTGTTTGATATAGATGCATTAACTAACTCATTTAACTCTTGTTATCTTAACGAGACAGGTGCTGCTGATACATGTTACCCTTATGTTCCCCCAAATATGGGTGTACCATTAACAGCTGACCCACCTAGAGTCACTTCCCTGGAGAACCAAAGTAACACTGATCCTGATGCATCAGCACAAACTAGTAAAGATGTTTCTGATGACCTCACATCATGCACATCAGCTGAAGTACCATCTACTTTCGTAGATGTTCCTGCTTCTGCAGATGATGGACTGAGATCCCCTAAGAATCAAACCACATCAGAAAACCATTCAACACCATTGTCACACACAGAAATATCTTTCTCTAAAACTACAGCTGATCAAGTCCCTGTTACAGAAGATATGACCACTACCCCGGAAGGCATACATGTTTCTGCGAAAACTCAAACAGTTGCACCAGAAAATGAGATGAACTACTTTGTTGACTCTCCATCATAACTAACCTCATCTCCACAACCAACATCACAAACCTGGATTCATCCATCCAAGTTAATGATGTACCAACAGTTAGAGCATATAAGTATCACCCAATTGATAACATGATAGGTGACCTCCACAACAGAACTACCAGAAGACAAGGGGGAGCTACAAACACTTGTCTATTCTCCTGCTTTCTATCACAAGTAGTTCCTCCCAACATAACAGAAGCCTTGAAAGACAACAGCTGGATTAAAGCAATGCAAGAAGAACTTCAGCAATCAGGAAACTGAAGGTGTGGAATCTAGTTGATCTCCCTGAAGGCCAATATCCCATTGGCATAAGGTGGTTATTTAAAAATAAGCTAGATGATAAGGGAATAATAATCAGAAACAAAGCAAGGCTAATTGCTCAAGGCTACACACAAGAGGAAGGCATAGACTATGATGAAGTCTTTGCACTAGTTGCAAGGATTGAGGCGATAAGAGTGTTTTTGGCATATGCATCGTATAAGAAGTTCACAGTTTACCAAATGGATGTAAAATGTGCCTTCTTATATGGTAAAATTGATGAAGAGGTCTATGTTTCTCAACCACTAGGATTTGAAGATCCTGATTACCCTCACAGGGTGTACAAGCTTGATAAAGCTTTATATGGACTTCATCAAGCACCAAGAAAATGGTATGAAACACTGTCCAAGTTTCTCCTAAGACATGGATACAAGAGAGGAACAATTGACCAGACACTCTTTCTCAAACATGAACATCAAGATCTCTTAGTTGTTCAAATATATGTTGATGACATCATATTTGGATCAACAAACAAGAGACTCTGTGAAGAGTTTGAAGCCTTAATGCAATCTGAGTTTCAGATGAGTTCAATGGGAGAATTAACTTTCTTCTTAGGATTACAAGTTCATCAGAAAACAGATGGCATCTTCATCAATCAAGAAAAGTATATCCTTTAAACACTGAAGAAATACAACCTTGCAGACTGTGCATCATGCAAAACACCAGCATCTACTACAGATAAAATTGTACCAGATCCAACAGGGAAGTCTATTAATCAAAGATTATATAGATCTATGATAGGATCATTAATGTACTTAACTGCTAGTAGACCTGACATAATGTTTGCTGTGTGTGTGTGCTAGGTATCAAGCAGATCCAAAGGAGTCTCACTTGAATGCAGTAAAGAGAATATTCAGATACCTCAAAAGGAAACCATCACTTGGACTTTGGTATCCCAAAGAAGGAGACTTCAAGCTTTACTCCTATTCAGATAGTGACTACGGAGGATGCAACAACAATAGAAAATCAATAACCGGAGGATGTCAATTCATAGGACCAAGACTTGTGTCTTGGCAGTGCAAAAAGCAGACAAATGTTTTAGTATCCACAGCCGAGGCTGAATACATAGCTGCTTTAGCAGGCTGCTCCCAGGTTCTATGGTTACAAAATCAATTACTTGATTATGGTTACAATTTTCTCCAGACACCAATATATATAAACAATTCAACTGCTATGTTTATCACTTCTAATCCAGTCCAACATAGTAAAACTAAGCATATAGAAATCAGATACCATTTTCTAAGAGACTGCTCAGAAAAGGGACTAATTAAGTTGATCAAAATGTACACAGCAAATCAGCTTGCTGATTTATTCACTAAGGCCTTTGATTCAGTAAGATTTAAGTTCTTAATTGAATCATTAGGCATGATCAACTTAGAATAAGTTCAAAACATTAACAACAGGTATATAGGCTCATTAACTGTGCTCATATGAGGATACAACATAAACTTATGTGTAAGGCTTTTGATAATCTATGGATATGATAGTATGCTATAAAATGACATATATCCTGCCAGCACCCAACTAACTAACTACTAATCTGATGTGTTGAATATGTGAATAGGTTCATCCTGAGTGGAAAATAAGCTATGTCATGCTCAACATAAAGCCAAGATGACTTAGTATGGACAAGTCATTGTGAGGAGTTAATAAGTAAGTCTAATCAGAAAGTACACAACTCATCACTTATGAACACTTACTATGTTGTAACACCTTATAACCTCTATCTTTATGCATCACGACCCTCTGTTTTGCATAAGCAAAAACCTAGGTCAAAGGGCACCTCTGTTTTACGTAAGTAAAGACCTGGTGACCTGATGCTGATCATTAAAAGTTCCCAAAAAGAACTGCTCCCAAAAGAATACTAAAGGATCAACTACATAGTATTCAAAGAGCATTCATAAAAGGCATTAATAAGATTTCAAAGAAATCTTAAGATAGAGCTTATAATCTACGGAACATGGTATGTGTGATAAAGTGATGACTTGATCACAATCTGGGAGACAGACTTTCATACACCTTGCATGATGCATTCATCCTTGTTTATCTTTAATTCTTACCAAAACATGATAACTAGCCGGACATGCCCAACATACACTCTAGGTTGAACTTCTCGGATCACCATATTTGCAATTTGCAATAGATCCAGTAGGCTTTTCACTCAACCAAAATAAGCAGAAATGTGTCTGATTTATAGTATGATCTTTAGTTCCTCAACCAATTACCTGTAATTAAACTCTATACTCATGTGATTTTCAGTTACACATTCGCTGATCATGCGATCTTCGTATAAATTTTTGATAAACTCATCCGTAGATGATTAATCACAAATTTAGGGGGAGTAGTACCTCGTGAATCTAAGTATAACTAATCAATTAATTCCCTTAATCTGAGTAGTATAACTAATCAATTAATTCCCTTTGGAAAAGCAGGTGTACTACGAAAGACATGAGCTATCTTCCGTAAATACAGTGAAATCTGTTCATCCGCAGATGTTTCTGCTGAAGACAGAATGGGTCCACTTCCGTAGATAAAGTACGGAAGAAACAGAAAACTATGATTTCCGTGGATATTATACTTTGCTTAATTATGTGATCATTAATTGCTATTAATTATTTATTAGGCATAGTTAATAACCTCGGAGGGGTAAAAATTGTGAATGGGTGTCTGAAAAGGTATAAAAAGGTACTTCGACCGTTGGCCTTTCTATTCATTTTCAAAACACTGACCTAAAAACCCCTTCATCCAAAACCCCCTTCTTCATCGTCTACATCGAACACTAGGCTAACACCACTGTCACCATGGCTAATCGGTTCGTAAAAGACCACAATGTCTGTGCATTTTTGAATCCAGATGTGGAGGATGAATGCAGAGACATTATAAGATACCTGAGAAGAACACGACTCTTCTACACGCTGACTGCTGACTCAGTCATCTATCTATCCCACATGATAGATTTTTGGAATACAGCTGCAATAGTCGAAGGAGATGAAGGAACCATGATCACTGCGACCATTGGGAACTTACCCCTTTGGGTAAACGAAGGAATAATCCGCAGCCCTAGAACTGGGAGAGAATGAACAAGGTCATTCGGATGTATTCTACCATGAATACATCCAGAAGGTATTCAATCTGATGGGCTATGGTGGTGACTATGAACACGGAGAAATCAAGAAGGGTAGGCTATGCAAGCCTTACCGGTTCCTCTTCCATACTTACTTCAAGTGCATCTCCAACCGGAAGTCCGGGTTAGATAGATTCTCATGCCACATCTCATCTGGGATCATAGGAATCTTTGAAGGAAGAACCTATAATTACGCCAAATACATCATGAACTGCCTTTGCGATCATGTGCAAGTGCAAAAGGAGAACAAGATGTTCATGTTCCCTCGGTTCCTCCAATTGATAATCAATGAACAAATCCCCGAAGTGGAGAGAGAAGGTGATATAGGTGTACAGAGCCACTTAAGCAAATCCCTTCTTAACAAATTAAAAGGGCAGTATGAAGGAGGTGGTGTGGAGATGTTTGCTCATGTACTAGATAAGTATAAGGACATTCCTCAGGAGCTGCTGTGGGTTGAGGAACCACAAACTGAAAGCTCATCAGCCTCATCTGCCATACACTCCCAGCCTGAAACATCACACCATACTTCACCCAAGTCACCCCACCAAGAATCACAACCACCACCATCACCCATCCACTTGACATCTTCAAGTGAGGACACCGAACCAATCTCTCCTGGCCAATCTCCAACATCAATAAACACTGCTTCTACGGAAGTAGTTAGTCAGGATGAGATCCAACCTACTCTCCCACACTCACCAATCTCCATAACTTCCATAGATACTAGTGCCACAGAGCCCATATCTCCTCTACCACCAACTGAACCAACCATCTCACCTACTCCTACTGAACCCATTAACAGCCCAACACCAACAGAAGAACTCCACCTTGATGAGGATGTTGATGAAGCTATTAATGATGGAGATACAGAAGAAGTCTGTATTGATGTATAAGAGAAAGATAAAGAAGAGGAAGTTGAGCAAGAAGAGAGTGCTTACATTGATGTCATTGCTTACAATGAGAATGACCTGAATGAAAAAGAAATCAATGTAAGCAAAAGCTATTTGGTGGTAGAATACAACAACCTTGTCCTGAAAGGGAACAAAAAGCTAGAAAAGATAAGAAGGTTAAAGAAGGAGGTGAAGGAGAAAGATGAATTAATAGAGAAGCTGGAGAGTAGATTGAAGAGTCTTAGGGAAGATGTTGTGATGAATAATGAAGTAGTTGATGCTTTGAATGATTTGGTCGATGAACAAGCTGAAAGACTGAAACTAAAAGATGATGAGATTGAAAGGTTGAAGAAGAAATTGACTGAAGCTAAAAAGAACAAAAGTGATTCAACAATAATCACTTACACCAGAAAGAGGAAATATCTAGGGAAGATAACTGATGTTGCTGGAGAATCATTAAAAAAGACAAAATCAGATTCTCCAGAGCAGCAAACCAAAGTGATACAGTTTCAAGAAGACAGTGATGAAGACTGGGAAGAACTAACTGAAGCCAAACAAGAACAGTTACTAACTACTAATGACATAGTAGAAGAACGACCACAGTCCTCCATGTTCATGCAATTAATCAATCATGGAGTTTCATATGACTTGGTCGAGAAGATAAATATGGGAGAAATGGTTAAAGCTTTAAAAGAATTTGATGCTGCAAGACTGATGCTTCCAGTCTGCACTTATGAAGCATTCTCCAAATACAAGGCAATGGAGAAGATCAGGAAAAAGTTGAGCCACTGTGATACAGCCAAGCTTACAAGATATAACATGACATGTTGGTTGCAAAGCCATAACTACCAGCCCATGAGCTAAAGGGAAGATCAGTTGGTGAACTCAGAGCAATGATGGATCATGTCATGAAAGTAGAGCTAGACACCGGAGTAAAATTCAGATCTGGAGCTCCTAATCCTGCCTATCAACAAACTCAAACTCCTGCTGAACCCATAATAGTAAAAGCCAAATATATGCATATGGGAAAGGAGAAAATGATTAGAGAGCCAAGGGATTTAGTTCCTCACAAGATCTGGCCTCTAGGCACTGCTGTGAGAGAGATCACTGAGCAAAAGTATACATTAATACAATTCTTTGATCTCATCACAAGGCCTGAAGAAGCAAAGGAGAATCAAATAATTGCTTGGAAATATGATGGGGGAATGGGATTGCACACTTATTAAGAGGGCATCTGGCATGGTGCAATACTTTCCCAGAGTAGAATCTTTACTATCCCTGCCAGATGTAGACCTTCATACACTACAAAACATTCCCATCACCAATTACCCCATAAGTCCAAGAGGAAGAGACTTCTCCAGACTTGTGACCAAACTGAGTCACAAGTTCAAGGGAGATGTTCTTGAGGAAGCAAGATTGGTTGATGCAGAGCACATAAAGAAAAAACTCAGGAAGTCTCAGCCCAAATCTCTATTGGTTGATGAAGAGTTTTTGAAGAGAGTTGGAGCTGAAGACAAAGCTTATGCATCAGTCAAAACAATAGAAGGCAATCAGTTTACATTCCCCATTACTGACTGGGGATATGTAGAAAAGAATAAGGAACTGGTTCTGCTGAGGAATGATCCTTAAAAGAATGCAGCCAATATAAGGATTTTTGACCCAATAGAAATAAAGTTGCTTCACCCAAGCTATACCTCCTATCTGTACGACAAATATTTTCCAAGACTGCAAGATCAACAATATCAGAATGACTTGTGCTTATATGTACATCTTATCCAAGTCATAGACAAATTGCATGCCAAGGCCCATAAAAGGAGAAAGTATGAAGCTGGTCAGCTTATTGGGACTGAAATAAAATCAATTACAGAGTTGAGGATTTCAGAACAGGACGAATTGGAGGTGGTGTCAAACAATAGTGTTGTTGCAACACTCACCTCTGAAGAGGATGTCCTGGGTATGGAATTCAAGACATTGAAGAGGATGAGCAGAAGGCAGATTAAATACAGGTATGAAGATCAACAAACTGCTGCAGACTACTTCAAATCAAAGATTTTGGCAAGAGTGAATAAGCTTAAAGTATTAAACCAATGATTACTAGAGTCTAAACCTAAGGGGGAGTACTGTTAGGGATAGAACTCATGTATAGGTTTAGATGATAAGATCACTCTTGTAATCATAATTGTAATTATTACCTTTAATGATATAATATGAATATATTTGATTATCATTGTGTTTATGAATTAAATAACATTTAATTTGCACTTCATTTAATATATTCATCTATGATATAATATATTTCAGAATGTATGTGTGAATGTGCAGGAAACATTAAACTGTGTCAATTTGGAAAATTGACCAAGTGTTGGAACAACTGCGGATGAATAAAGTGTTATTCCATAGATGTTCTCAGGAACATAACTGAAGAATGTACATCCGTGGATCTCATGCGGAAGAACAACTTCAGCTGAACAAGAAAAGAAGTGAAGCTACTGAAGGAGGGATTGCTGCGGAAGACAAGAACTCCTGTGGAAGCACAAGAACAAGTACAGTACAACAGTTGCTGCGGAAGACAGACTACCTGCGGAAGAGTAAAATCCTGCGGAAGACCAATTAACTCAGAAGTCAACATCAAGTCAACAAGTCAACGTGGCAGAACAACAACAACATTAATGACGATGGAAGACATATTATTCAAGAAGATATTCCACGTCACATCAACGAACTTTATTCATATTAGATTCGTTGTAAATCTCAAATTCCTAAGCCGATAAACATGGTGAGGATTTGGATAAGTTTAATTAGCTTAATTATAGCAACAAAATAGCTAACAATAGAATAGAATTAGATCTCTCTATATATATACAAGATCAACAACATAATAATACATAACAACAGTTAAGAATCATTAGAATCATCAGTAATCATTATCTGAATCGTTGTATTCAAGATCAGCAACATCAATAGCAACAAGAAAGCATTACGATCAATATTATTGAGTTCTCTCTGTTTGATTATTCTTATTTTATTTGTTTGATTGGTTGATTTTAGTATTATTAATAGATTAAACACCAAGTATTGATAATTCCGCGATCAATACTTGTTCAAATCAATTCTGATAATTCTTAAACGATCCTAGGATTTACACTACTATTAATAGACATACTACCTTGAGTTCTATAATGTTAAAGGTTGACTTGTTTCTTTCGTTTATCTGGGCATTCTCTTTTAAGATGTTTATCAGAATTACAGATATAACATTCCTTTTGAATTTGGACTTTGATCTTGAAGTTGACCTGACTCTCGAAGTTCTAGATTCAGGTCTTCCCCTCATGAATAAGCCATCACCAACATCATCCTTGACATCAGACCTTCGCTTTAATTCTTTTGAATTTATAGTAGCCAGCACCTCTTCCATTGACAATAACTCCCTCCCAAACATGAGAGTGTCAACAAAGTGCTCATACGTTTATGGCAATGAAGCCAAGATGATGATTGCTTGATCTTCATCTTCTAATTCAACATCAATGTTCTCAAGATCAATCATCAACTTATTAAATTCATCCGCATGATCCTCAATTGACTTACCAACAGCCAATTGAAACATATAGAGCCTTTTCATGAGATACAGCCGATTAGCCAGAGACTTTGTCATGTACAACCCTTCAAGCTTTGACCACACCCCACTGGGTGAGATCTCTTTTGATACCTTCCTAAGAACTCTATCTCTGAGACTCAGAAAAATGGCAATGTGAGCCTTTTCCAAGATATCCTTCTTTTCTTTTGCTGATAGAGTCGCTAGCAAGCTATTTTCCCCTTTCAGCGCATCAACAACGCCCTGATGCACCAATAGCGCTCGCATCTTCACTCTCCATAGCCCAAAATCATTCTTGCCATTGAATTTTTCGATTTCGAACTTCGTTGATCCCATTCTTCAATCGAATTTCACTTCGACACTTGAATCTTCAACCCTCGAGCCGAACCAGGCTCTGATACCAATTGTAGAAAGATTAAACCAATCTACACCAAAGATTATGAACTCGAAGCGTTCGATTACACAACAATCAACTCAAGAATGCAAATGATTTCACTATGATTCTTTCAAAAGATTACAAAGAAGAACAAGAACTCGATCTCCTTGAAAGTCAAAAGAAAACAACTAATTCGCCCGCTCATTAACAAACTATTAATAGTTGGACTATTACACATTCTACACCTTACATATACAAAGTTAACAGAATTGATCCCCATACTATCTACACTACAGAAACAACAATCAAATTGATCAAAGATCAAAAGCAATACCACGGAAAATCCGCACCAAAATAACAGAAGTTTCAATAAATTTAAAAATTGTCACAAACATTATGGAATTAAAAGACCAAGGTCAAAATAGCTAGCAGTAAAAACAAAACACAATCTGTTTAAATCTACATCAAATTGCTAAACTATGATTCTACGATACACACTTACAAAACTTGACTGATTCTCTGTGCAGAGAATGTTCAATCAACACAATACACTAGTGAAGAATAAACTCTAACGCCTCCCCAAAACTGAAACGATTCATGAAATTTTGTCAGATTGTAAGGATGCATGTAAACATCCACACTATGATCATCTACAATGAAATTATCGCTCCGTAAAACGAACTAAACAGATGCGGATCAGAAGGATTACAAACTTCTAATCGAAATACGACATCCGATCATCTCAATCTCATGATCACTACATTTCACCGATGAGATATCCGGTGTGATGCCTTTAACAAAGTCTCCTGTGTAGTATACGGCCTCCCAAAACCCCATTTTTGTCGATGGTTTGTTTGTGTGCTTGTATCGAAGAGTAAAGACACTGTAGAGTCTGTTCATCCAAAAGCCGACCATTTATTTACTAGATATCAGTGTGTATATATCAAAAGTGCCCTTCAATATTTTCTCGTAAAACAAAATAAATTTTATTAACATTGTTGTTTTATTTATAACGGTTATTTTTTTTTTTGTTTTTTTTCATAACGGTTAGTTTTTTTGTTTTATTCATAACGGCTACTTTTTTGTTTTTTCATAACGGCTAGCTTTTTTTGTTTTTTTCATAACGGCTAGTTTTTTTGTTCTATTCATAACGGCTGGTTTACCTATTATAAATATGTTTTATTCACTTGAGAGTTTTTCTCAAATCACACTTTATCTTTTTTTTAACATTCTAACTCTCTTCTAAACACAATTCAAAATTCAATTCTTAATAGAGCCAAGAGCTTCATTCTCTTTCACATAAACGTTAAATAATAAAAACAATGAATAATACCCACATCAGCAACCCGAGTTCTCCCAATATCAACACCTTGGGTTCTCCCAATATCAACACCTTGGGTTCTCCCAATTTTAACAACTCGGGGGATTCCCATATCTTCAACAATCCGGGGGATTCTCACATGTTCAACAACCTGGGGGATTCCCATATATTCAACAACCTGGCTTCTCATAATTTCCACAACCCGGGAGAATAATCTGAAAATGCACTGCAATGTAATTTTACAGTGAATGGGTATAACTACACCACAGGGTATTATCTTGCAGATGGTATTTATCCAGAATAAGCAATACTTGTAAAGAGTTTTACATATCCACCGGAGAATAATCTGAAAATGAAGTGATACAAAAGGCGTCAAGAGTCTGCAAGAAAGAATGTAGAAAGAGCCTTCGGTGTTCTTCAAGCTAGGTGGGCAATGATACGATCCCCAGCAAGATCCTCGAACTTACGGGTATTAGGT
The DNA here is from genome assembly GCA_025506505.1 of Flaveria sonorensis. Lineage (NCBI taxonomy): Eukaryota > Viridiplantae > Streptophyta > Magnoliopsida > Asterales > Asteraceae > Flaveria > Flaveria sonorensis. The sequence goes on along the minus strand of CM046433.1, from coordinate 9,605,735 downwards.
GATATAATGCATGCATGTGTTATATTACATAATATGATTGTAGAAGATGAAGGATGTTCCGTAACTAACTGGTCGCGTGAAGAGCAAGAACCAGAGCCAGAAATTTACAATAACGAGGCACCACCATCATTTCAAACACACATACAGAGATTTAATAGCTTAAGTAACCAGGACGCGCACCATGCATTGCGGAACGATCTAATAGAACATCTCTGGGCGAATATGGGGATTAGAGAGTAGTTTTATTATTGTTTCTATCTATTAATTTCGTATGGTCGTTTTTATTTTATTGTTTTACGTTGTTGTTTTTATTTTATTTTAATGTAGTTGCGGTTTAATTTTATTATTTTTTTATTTAGAATTATTTAATTTAAGTATTCAACTTGATCATTTGATATTTAATTTCATTATTTATTTTAATTAAATATATTTATAATAATTTAAATATCTTTATTTAAAGTAAATAAAAAAATATGAGGTGAAAAAATAAATGTGTTTGTGGGAAGGATAGTGTGAGGGTAAAAAGTGTTTGTGGGAAGAATGGGTGAAGGTGAGTGGAAAGCAGATATGGCATGCTGATTAGAACTGTTTGTGGGAAGGATGAGCTGTAACGTTGTGAACAGTGTAAGTAAATTCCAATAAGAGACTTATTGAATGCAAAGTAGATTTCCATTGATTAATGCTATATTGCGAATGAGTATGAACTATTGCATTGTTGTAGTGGTGAGCTTCAGAAAGGGTATCACGCTATCTACTCGATAGTGTGACTTGGGGACAACTAGGGATTAAATGCCAGTGGAAGTCTCTAAATGAATGAAAGCTGGTTATTCTCGGGAAGCAAATTTCAGATTCAAGCAAGTATATGGATGTGTGGAAATTGTGTTAAATTGCAGTTAATCTTGTTATAGTATATATGCTAGTTTAATTGCCTTAAATGATCATGTGTTGAAGTGTTAAATTCAAGGCATAGGTTAGTAGTAGACACTACCTTGTTATCATCCTAAATTGTTGCATTGCCACAAGTGAATATTTTGAAACTACTTTTATAAATTATGATTTTCTTGGATTCAAGCTGATTCTATTTAAAAAGAATTTGTTAAAGTGCCAACTTTGACCACATTCGTAGTCATAACCTTTTCATTGACTCTAGTATTCACCGCCTCAAGGAATGGAATATTATCAAACGCCCTCCACAATTTCAGGAGTGGCAAGACTGCGTGAAGTAAGCTACATGATCATGTCATGCCAATTTGTAAAAACCAAACTTTATCAGTGTGAATCACATGTTCGCTATGTAATTTGATTTCACAGAGACGTGCGTATTTTGTCGATTATATATTTGAAAAGTTCGTTAAAAAAAGTTATATAAGTTTTTGGAGCAGCTATCCGGGTTACCAATTATAGATTTCCAAGTATTTAATTTGAAGCAATATCTATATACAATCTGGATAGATGTGATCTTCTTTAATAAGAAATAATCCTGATTAATACTCAGACAAAGATTGACTTCAGAACCAATAACAACAATAACAAACCACAAAACTTAAAGTTCATAACTTTAACTCCACATGTAACAGAAGGCTATATCAAGATGCCTATACATTAAAAGATAATGCAGCTTATCTACCACACTAGACGTACACTCATCGACAGAGTAGCTAACTCCCAAGTCGCGTGGATTTCCAAAAATTTACCACATAAATTAGCTAGCAATCTACATATAGAAAAAACAGGTAAATTACTTGGGTTTAAGGAACTGTGCATTTCAAGAAGATCCCTTAAAAATATATGACGACTACATATACTTGATAAATGTTCATCATAATTTTTAATGGTATCTTATGCTTGCAACTGCCAATAGTTAATTGAGATAAGTTATACACGTACTTTGCAGTTAATCTAAAGAAGTAGATACAAGTAATAGCTTACATTCAAGATTTTAGTAGAACCCTTTGTAAATCCTATGACATCAGGCAACAATCAATAAAATGTCATTGAAAGCAATTAGTATATATACTCCCATCCTGTGGTGTATGTCACCAACAGTTAGTAATTTCTCAAACATAGGAACGATTGCAGATTTCGGGCTAAGTTTCTTTTAAGAACAACACTTAGGATATAACCAATTAATATTCATAACAACAATGACACAAGATTATAGATTAAATGATACATCCTACTGATTTGGAATCTAGCTCCTTATATCTTCAGCGAGATCCATCACAGTGCTGAGTGTACGTCTTTGAACATTCCATCAATCCACATGATCATACGTCTTAAGGGTCATGATAGCTGTTAATAGAGCATGACGAACCTTAACACACAATATTGGCTCTCTTAAAGCGATAAATCATTTTGTAATGAGTTATAGTGGAAGGCATTAACCAAGATTGAACAAGTTTGATTGTGATTGACATAGAATGGCCATGATTGACATAGATTGACTAAGTATACTTTTGAACTAGTTGTTACCCGTTAACTAGTTTGCTATGCACATATTTTGCCATCTTTACCAGAAAGACCTAGCTAAAAGAAGTGTTAATTTGAATATGCATTTTGGAAGTAACTAATGCAACTTCAAGAATTAGAGTTACTTAATGAGGTAGATATTTGATAGAGTTAAAAGATAACTTAACAATTTTATAATTACTATAAAAAGTTGGTAAAAAATGAATATCAATTATTTTGACATCAGACCTCATTATTAATTCGGTCCAAGTAATTAACGGGCATTCAACCACACCCATAGAGCAACTCTCGGCTGCTGATTCAAAACCAAAACAATAATGCAGCTATAAAGAATACCATATGTCCTGCAAATAGGAACACAATCCCTACTTAGTGAGCAGCCCCTAGGTCAGCAGTCTCAGAATCTTCATTATTTGGTTGATGCCTGGTCCATTTACATGCTCGAGCTACCAGAAAATTATAGATATTAAAAAGCAGACATCATTCCAATATGTATAACAAACTAATGCACATATAAAAAGTTCAAATAAGTTCTCCATACCGAAAATAAAACACACAACATAAAACATTACAGACAACATTAGTCTCTGCATCGATCACAACAATAACAACCATGACATTTTAAAGTTTAAAGCTGTAACTCCAGCTGCAACAGAAGACAATATCAAGATTCCTATAAATGAAAAGACAATGCAGCTTCTAAGACACTCATCCACAGATAAAAGCTTGCTACTTTCCACGTCGGGTTGACGCCTGCAAAGTATTTGGCACATAAATTAATTAACAGTAGGTATATAGACAAAAACATGTATAACTATGAAGCTATGCATTTTCGAGAACGGGTTCGTAGACCATTTCAGTGTATAGTATATGGCTACTGTTTGTTTGTTTATGGCTATTGTGTGGATATACAATACGCATTCATCATAAGTTTGAGTGTCATCTTAAGTTTGAAAACTCGGTTAAACACATATATATGGTATAATTTAAAGATATAGATATGCGTGCATTACCTTGCGAGATGGTTTCATGCAGGGATTAGTACCCTTTTTGAATCCTATTACATATGGTCCATCAAGCACCAGCCGCGAAAATGTCACTGAAATAGCAATTACTTGTTCTTACATCAACAAAAAGGTACAAGATAAAACTGAAGCCTGAAGGCATCCAAAGGTCAGTGAAGAAACAAAATTCAGTTCGTAGATTATTACATGTATCGCCTGCTTGCAGTTTGTTTGAAACCATGTACTCTTTGAGTTCCTCCACCACGTACATTTTGTTGAGCCAAAAGCGGTAGCGTGGGTACCATTCTTTAAAACCTTTATCATCAATGACATATAACTGGATCCCTTGAGGATCAGTAACTTCTGGCAGATAAGCCTGAGGAATGCATATTCAATAACATTATTAAACTCTTGCTTCTAATTAAAATGTTATCAAGGTAGACACAATATAATCTATTGGAGTCACCTCAGCATATTTCTTTGGAATCACTATACTGCCATCCTTGTTGTCTATATCGCCAACCGTTAGTAATTTCTCAAACATAGGAACAATTGCAGATTTTATGCTAAGTTATGTTTAAGAGAAACAATAGCAAGTAGGCTAGAATCAATACTCAAAGCATCAGTGACACAAGATATAACTAAAAGGATACTGCTTAGAGATTTCGTACTTCTTTATTCCCTCAGCAAGATCCGTCACATTGCTAAAATTCCTTTCCTAAGAAGTTTGTAATCTATAAAGTTAGTATGATTGGGAAAACAAACATCAAAGGCAATATTTTTAGTGCAGACTTACTGTCATACCAGAAAAGAAGTAATCTTTATACATTCCTTACATATCACCTCCTCTCGACCACCCTTTAGCAAAAACCACTCGTTTAATGACACGAGACATGAACAATGGAGTGGCTGCAAAGGTGGAACACAATTTTTGTTATGATAAAAATAAGAAATCCCTTTGTGCATTCTTTAACATAAATATTTCTAGAAACAAAATTAGCAATTCTACTCACCTTGCTACAAAATTGGCAGATCCTCCAATCATCATGTTTTCTGTGAAATGTTTCGCAGAACCGTCCAGACCTATAAATAGAACTATATATGGATCCAAGATACAAAGTAGATTAGAAAAGACTTCTAAAAAAGCCATTTGCGCGCGTATGCATGGTTTGTATATTTCAAAAAATTATGCCCATCAATCCACAAGAACTTTTGCACAAAACTGAAAACCATGTGCACAAAATCATATATGTTGGGATTAATCTTGAGCATCATATATATAGACATCAACTAAGAAAGTTTAATTATGTTATAGACGTCTAAGGGCAAAGTCAAATGTGTGTAAGTCAAATAGGAAACGACGCGGGTTAGGCGGTAGTTATTAGACCCACGAGTTGACAATGAGCACCCGCCGCTTCACGTTAAATAGCAGTTATATAACCGTCAAACATGTAGCTTATAAATGCCCCAGTACATTGACATTTTATGTAATGTATGTAACATGTGTAATTAGTGTATGAAGTATTCTCTCAATCCGTACAAGATCTGTGGTTTTAAGTATGATTCAGTAAGTGAATTAATCAAGTCTGTACCCGCGATCGAATTCTTCAATATATACTTTCTTATTTTTTTTCAGTATGGTATATCAAATATCAGATGTCTACCATAGATAATCACATGCACCATAGGGTGAACTGTAGTAAAAACCCTTTTAGTTTCATCAAGTTTCAAATCGGACGAATGTATAAATAAATTATCAAAAGCAACTTAGAACTCTATGGGTCAAAGATACAAACTAAATTAGCAAATTGTGCGCGTATGATAATTTAAAAGATTATGCCCATCAATCCACAAGACCTTCTGCACAAAACTAAAAAACCAGTAGGGAAAATCATATATACACTAATTTCTTATTTTATTTCTGTTTGAAATCTCATACATCAGATGTCTACAATAGATAATCACAAGAAATATAGGGTGACCTGTAGCAAAAACCCTTAAGTTTACTTTCATCAAGTTCCAAATCGGGTGATGAATGTACACATAAAATATCAAATCAAAAACAACATACAACTTCAAAACAACAAATCAACTGCTTCAAATCGAAAATTTTCCACAAGAATCATACAATCAACTCACACACACGACCGATCTGCATGAAATTAACGATGAATTTGATTGAAGAACTTACTAGCAACGCTTGCAAATCTGAGCAAATTTGCCAGTGCTTAAATCCCATCCGTTCCTCAAGGCAACGCAAGAGCCCTCACAATGGAAGCACTTGTTGACAGATGAAGACGCCATTGAAGAAGCTTCAAGATTCAAGAATTGAAGAATCAAGAAACCCTAGAAGGGGAAACAGTGTATCTGGTGGTGCGATTTGAATGCTAAAACCCCTTTCTTTTATAGGATTAAAAAGGGGTGATTTTGGAAAGCACTTAATGATCCAACTCAGCATGGTTATCGATCGTTGATCTTGTGGAAATTGCCGTTGATTTGATTCTTGTTTGTGTGATTAAACGTGATTCTTTTAGATTCACGGCATGATCGTTTTCATTTGTTGATGTCCGGAATGTATGCATGAGATTCAAAGCCAAAGATGCTACAAGTGTAAGGCATGTGATCATATTGGTGAAGAAAAGCCACAACTCCGGTTTCAGAAACCTAATTTTGGAGCCAAGAATTTTCAAGAAAAGTGGAAAATTTAATTAGAATTGATGTTTTAAAGTATTTATTAAATAAAATATTAACTTTTTTGATAAAACCTTCCCTAGGTATTTTTCATTTAAAAGATTTGTACTTTAATGGTATTTGGTTCGTGAATATGACATTTCTTTTTATGAAGTTGAGGGTATGAGTTTTATCGTAAAAATGTATAGATTTATATGTAGAATTAGATAGAGTTTTGTGTTTATCGTTATGTAAAAAAATGTTTTCTCACAAGATTTGAAAGGTAGTAAAGTAATTTCATCGTAAAAACACAAATGGATTTTACTATAACTAATTATAAATGGGAGCCAGTAATGCTAGCCTTACAAACCGGTTGTATCGATCTCCTATGCAGTTTCCTTTTAACCGGTTATTGAATTAGGTGAAAACTAGTCCTTAAAATTTCCATAATTAGCTACCAAATATGTGCACCAAAAGAAAATTGTCTGAGAAGTCTGACTGGTTACGCGGTTACAATTATTCTAACCTAGTAGTTTTTTTATATGGTTACATGCCAAACTTTTGGTTGCACTCAAACCTCTAAGTGTTTGTGCATCTACATTCCAAACTCAGATAAAAAGAACTGATTATTTTAATTAATATAACTACATCTCTAATGTTGGTTGCTATCTTAATCAATACCTAACATTTAGTGATACTCATGAAGTATGCATGTGAAATCCATACATTGATAAACTTGGGTGTTATGTTTATGATGGTAATAAAATCCTACGAAATAGGGAATTAGTGTTATGTATATTATGACTAGAATAATCTTAACTCTGCCATTTTAGATTGCTACATATCAAACCTTGGATAGTACTCGATTAAATCTCTGAGTGTCTGTGCATCCTTGTTATAACGTCGGATAATTAAAAACATTGAGTTAACAATTTCATCTCTAATCTATCATTATGTGAATGGAGAACCTAATATTTAATTATTTTTATAAACTATATATGTAACTATCAACTATGGAAATACTTATAACAACCAAAAATTCAAGAAATTTGATTTATGAGTGTAAGCTCTAGGGTGATTAGGGTTACTATAATTACGAATCATTTAATAATAATACCGATTACCACAATGCTTTAACGTGACATTATGTGAATCAATAACCTTATGTTTACCGATTTTGAAAAACTATATATGTGAATATTAACCGGGGAAATTCTTTTAACAATCATATATACTTCAAGAATTAGTTTATGAGTGTAAGATCTAGAGTGGCTAGTTTAGGGTTAATATAATAATGATCCATTAGATATAATACCAATTACCACCATACTATCGCATTAGAGCTTTAGCTTTATGTAGTAAACTGTGATTGTTGCATCCTCCATTCATTATTCTAACATTTTGATATCTCAACACCATCATATTTTTACCCACTATATTAAGCGAATAACTTAATAGATTAGGTTTATATTATCGCATAAATATGTCTTCGATACTAATATGACACGATTTGGTAGTTAATATATGCATGTAATATTATCAAATTGTTGGTGTAGTTTATATCAACAAACTCGACCTGACCTTCATCTTCAACAGGGTTTACCTTCTCATGCATAATAAATTAGGGTAGGTCAAACAAGTTCTTATAAGGTACTTCGAAGGAACATTGCATGTGGTATATCCGTATGTTGAAACCTATATAGTATCCAAGATAACTAGTATTAATTCAAGGAGGTTTGTGTACGTTAAGAGTATCCACGCAAAAGGAGTCGTAAGATGTAATACTACTAACAAAGCCAATACTTGGTGGAATTCTTTGTGGGAATTGATACAAATATTTGTCTATTCTACTCGATCTGGGTATATATCTGAGGGCTTATCATTTATGGTTGACGAAGGTTCTTATTTATAAGTGAACGTCCTTTTCACTGACACTACAATCGGATCGAGTCCCTGCGGCTGTTTGTTGTAGCTTCCCAGTTGTCGGTTCACGTGCCACGTAGTTGCCTTTCCTCTGTGACAGGGTTGTGGCTTGAGTATTAGGTTGTTTCTTTCTGGTTCCTGGCTATACCCATCATATATATAATGAGTCTAGACTCTTTTGTATTGATGTAACCATAGATGCCCATATACTTTAATGTTGACCAATGCGTAATTCACAGTCCACATACAAACAGACACAAACACATATAAATACATGCATACTCATACACATGCTAGCGTACATACACATACACACACACTCATACACACACACTAATACATACGCATGCACAAACGTACATACATTCATACATATATGCATACATACACTGACACACATACACACATATGTACATACACAAGCACTAATTATAACACACACTAAAATATACACATACACCTACCTACACACACATTCATACATACAACATGCACATACACATGAACGCACATGCATACTTGCACTTAATGGATGATATGATACTAGGCCTTGATTGCACTTAATATTGTTCAATACTAGCAGTGGCGGAGCTTGAACCACGGTTTAGGGAGGGCGGAGGCGAAAGTAAACTATTTTAGGGGGGTGAACACTATATTTATTAAAAAAATTCCACTATCGGACCGAAAATTTACACTGCCGAGCCGAAAATTAACACTACTGACGGAAAAAAGAGGGCCCTGCCCCCTATGAAGCTTCGCCAGGGAATACTAGGCCTTTATTGCACTTAATGGTTGATACTAGGCATTTATTATATTTTGCCTTCATTAGAAGTAACTTTTTTAAAAACATAAAAGTATTTTTATAAGATTGTCAGGAATTTTTACATTTTCAACAATTTTCTGACAAAATCTAAAAAATATTAGATTTTCTTATGTTAAAGTAATATATTTAAACTACAAAAAATATTTTTTTCACATATTTCGCAAAATTGTCAGAAATTGTTTATTTTTCCAACAATTTTCTAACAACATTAAAAAAATATTATATGTTTTCTTTGTTAAATTAATATATGTTATTAGGTATATTAAAAATTGGAAAAATGGTCAATATGTCTTCGAAGTAGTTTTGTGGTTGGCGACAAAATAGCGACAAGTTATCTTTTTGAAGCTATACTGTTGGAAAATTTATTGGAAAAGTTAGGGTTTTTTCATTTGTTTTTATTGTTGAAGAATAGTCGCTTTATAGTACTGTAATCCGGTCCACAAGTGGTTATGTTTTATTTCTTTATATAATCACATTACATGGACTTGGTGACACAACATCCCGTATCCTAAGTATCCATTTGAATCTAAATATAAAGCTCTTACACACACAACAAAACGTACTTGATTTTGAGTCTCTTCTTCCCGAGTTAAGAGCCCAATCCATTATCTAAATCTCTAAGGTGTTGTTTGTTTTTTTGCAGCAATATGTTTGCAGTCTGTGGACTATATCTGCAGACATCTACGGGAGAAGAGGTGGATCAAACGTCTGCAGTCTGCAAGAAAAAGACCGTTTATTTTTTAACATCTACAGACTGCTAAAATATTCTGTAAATAAAATAAGCCTATTTTTTAAACTTTAAAAAGTACTTCAACATTAAAATTTAAATAAAAGTCATACAACACTACAATAATATTCATAAAACCATAAAAATACATTTTATTTAAATCATTTATTCCACATTTTGCATTAACTGCTCAGCAATTCATCTCCACTGAGTCATATATTCCCGATCTGATATGGTACCATGTGCTTGAATCTCATTTTCATCAGCATCAACGTGCACATGATGATTTCGAAACGACACATTGGGTTGATCGTATTGTGTAAAAAACTCATCGCTGAAAGTCTCTTTCCTTATAAAATTATGTAACGTTAACATGCAATGGTAATATTTCTTTGTGTAACCAACGGGAATGGTGCCATCCTCTTCAATATAGGGAATCGTGCTTTCAAGACACCAAACAAACGCTCAATGACGTTTCGTAGTTTTGCATGTGCATGGTTAAATTTTTCTTTATTGGTCAATGCACGGCTCCTACGAAAATCTTCAAGCCAATACCTAACATTATGATATGGAGCCATAAATCCTCGTATGTGTGCATAAGCGGCATCACAAAGATAATATTTATCTGTAAAGATACATAAATAATTAAAAAATTAAACTAAGATACAAATATTTAACAAACAACTAAAATACCTGGTGGTGGTAACGGGAATGAAACATTTGTATCTGATAATGCCTCTGATAATATTCTAGAATCATGTGCTACCCCTTCCCAGCTCCCCACAATGAATGTAAAAATCATGTTGAAGTCACAATTGCTAATACGTTTTGATAACAATTCCATTTTCCCATTCCTTTATATAAATCTTTTTTGCTAGCAGGGACAACAACATGTATCAAGGCTTCATCAAGTGCACCAATCACTCCTTTGAAAATCCGTCGTAGTCTTTTGTTATGTCTCAGAATATTTGGATTCAGATTGAAAGAAGTTAGTACTATCATATCTTTGACAAAAAGCATCATTTTATCAAAAACTTCATAAAAAAATTTATGAATTGTTTGCTTTGAGTGTTGAAATCTACGTTTGATAATCACGTATTGTTGATTATGACCAATTATCATAAAAAATATAGCTATCTTCTCCTCAACCGAAACATGTTTACTATCCTTTAACGAATAATTTATTCTAAAATGAGTACATAGTTAGGCAAAGGATTCATGAGACATAAGTAGCAATTCAACGCATTGTTTGGGATTTCCTTGCAATAATTCTAACATGTATTTATGCCCCGACATAATCGAGTCATTGTCTCGCATTCGTTTTAAACCTCTCCTCAAAAAAAAGCGAACATACAAGTACACAAGAATTACGAGTAGTAATTTCTTATTATATTCCATTATGATCCTGTTTTAATAGAACACAAACAAACAGTAAACATAAACAACCATTAAACATAACAAACCATTAAACATAACAAACCAAAAGTATTCATTATTCCAAACATAACCAACCAAAAGCATACAATGTTCTTATAAAAAGCATTGGGTTGATGTCCACTTGCTACCCCCGGTGGCAGTATTACCATCAAACAATTGATCATTGTGACCTCTCGTGTAATTGTTAAGTTGTTGTTTATTCCGTTATTTCTTGTAAGGGTCTGTTTTGTCATTAATACAAATACGATGACTCGTTTGAAATTTCTTGTATCTTAATCTCTTGGATATTTAGTTTTTCTTATAATTTGTATTATTATTAAAAATTAAGTTAATAATAATAATAATAATAATAATAATAATAATAATAATAATAATAATAATAACAATAATAATAATAATAATGAAAACAATAATAAAAATAATAATAATAATAATAACAAGCATAATAATTGTTAAATCTTAAAAATAAATAAAATAAGCTAATTACTTTAAAACTTGTAAATTATAAAAAATGGGCATAAAATAAAAAAAATAAAACTCCAAGGTCTAAACTGTAAATTTCTTTTAAAATAAACTTTGGATTACAATTGTCATAATTATAACCACAGGGACCAAAACTGTAAAATCCTTAAAACCCAACCCCCACCCCCGTTTTTCCGGTGACCGGCCGGCTGACGTCTGGCGCGGCTCCGGCCAACGCCAAAACACCACGAGACATCAATTTTAATGCCTCAAAACACATCCTTCGAATCGCCAGACCGTTTCCAACGCATTGATACCCTTAATTTCAATTTTAAATGAGGATACATCCAAACCCGAACTCGAAACCGAACCACATCAACACCAAATCCGTTTCTACCAGTAAATTAACGAAATTAACTATGTATCAACGCCCATCTAATCATTATGAAATCAATGGTACGTTTATTTTCATGAGAAACGACAAATTAAACACGGAATTAAGGTGGTAACAACCGAAACAACAATCGAGCCGTTGGGCACTTAATCGTACAAATTAGGACTATAAATCAGCGGGCAAATGCCCACGACATCTTCTTTCCACTATCTGAAACATCAATTTCACGAACAACACACACACACACAATAAATTTGAATCAAGAACAGTCGAGAGAAGGGCCGCACCTGAAATCGATAAAACCTTTTCAATTCAGGTAATTAAATTAGGACTTATGTTTGGTTTTACATGAGAAACAAAAGCCCTATGATTAATTTCATATCCATAATCGATTCAAGCTTCAATTTGATCGATTATGAATCTAGGGTTTTGAATGAAATTGGGGATCTTTTTCTGAAATAGTTTTTCTTATTTGCTTCGTGTTTCAAGACACAAATCAGGGCCTTGGCCCACCGGTTATGCCTTTGGAATGGTGGGCATGAGGTCCCTGGTTCGAACCTGGCCCTTGCATTTTTGTTTTGGAAATGATTTTTTGAATAATTTATTTACAGAAAATTGTAAAATATTATTAAATTAGTATAAAAATTATTCTTTAATCAGGAACTAAATAATAATTATTTCTTTTAATTTTTCTAGAAATTTAACTTAATAAAACCTTTTATTTTTATCTTGGAAATTATAAAATTGTTATAAAATATATTTCTTTGTGGGTTTCAACTCGTAATGAAATTAATTCCTTTAAATCCTCAAGAAATTCAATTTAAGAAATCTTTCATTTTTGTACAATATATTTTCAAGTTTAAATTATATATTTGAAAATAAAAAATATATATATATACATATTTAAAATGTACATCTATTGCAATTAATGGAATTATTTTAATCACTTAAAATTTCAAATTTTTTTTTTTCAATTAACAAATAATAATTATTTGATAATAGAAGTTTAACTTTTATTAATTAATCACAAAATTTTTATTCAATCATTTAAATATTTTAATGTAGCTATTCTGAAATTTAAAATCGTGAATTAAGTGATATAAATTTACCTCGTTATAATATTACATTGTTACCCAAAAGCCCCAAATTTAAACCGTAAACTCCCGAGAACCACTAAAAGTCGTTATTAACTTATGACGTCATTCGTTTAGGTTGAACCTTAACAAATCGTCGGCGTTTCATACAATACTTCTTATTATTCATCCTTATTATATATGTGAGTTTTCATACCCCATTTTATAATATTTCAGACTTTTGGGGTGAAATATGTTAACCTTATTATAAACACACTTGTAAACACGTTTTTACTCTTGTAACACTTATGCAATTCATCTTATTTCATCGTGGTTATTTGAACTCTTGTAACTATCATGTGATGACTCTTGTAAGATACAATCATTAACTATTGCTAGCCTAGCGACGTCATAAATCTATGGGCCTGACAAACCTATTTGGTGCTAAAGCCGAGGTCATTGCCAGCTCCTAGTGTCGTATTCTTGAGCACTATGGGAACCAAGTACACTTAGCTAATCGTATAATCTTGTAATGGTCATGTTTGTCAAGGTTTGATTGTTACATTTGTTCATCCATATATATTTACTTTATTCAATAACCTATGACGTGAATTGCCATCTTTTGAAATATATATCTATGTATGATTAATCTATGGAAACTCACCAACATTATGTTAACTTTATTTTTGATATATTTCAGAAAATGATACCGCTTAAGTTGCTCCTGAAGACTTGATCACATCTAGGATTGGACCTAGATAACAATAAAATGACATATATTGTCACATGACGCTATTGAAACTTTTGTATTTTTGTTTGCTTGAAACTTATGTTATTTCCTCAATGTATGTTATGAACCTTGGAATTTAATAATATGGACACTTTGAATTAGCATTGTGTGGCATAAACAATCTTAACCCTCACACCTCGATGTTTCTACCTTTAAGGTTGGGGTGTGACAAGCATAAAGCTCTGAAAAAGGCAACGGAACTGTTTTCAATGATCCCGCCTTCGGATGCCCCTAAACCAAAAATAAAAAATTTTATAAGCTTATGTTTATAGGTATTTATTAAAAAAATTATATATATAAACATACCTTTTTAAATTCTTTCTATTCCTCGTTGGTTAAGGTAAAAGTGTTTGTTTGAGGGTTGTCTATGTTGTCTGTTTTGTTTTTAAAATACACTCACCCTATGTATTTGGCTCTAAGATTATCATACGCATTTTTCATTTGTTTTTATGTTAAATCCAAGCCAAACCTCTTCTTAAGCAATTTTCCTAAGTTATTCCATAACTCTTTGTGCATACTTAATTCTTTTCTACCCAACTTATTTACCTCTTCTATCCAAATCTCTATTAAGCATTTTTGTTGCTCAATCGACCATTGTTGTTTCTCTCCCATTTCTATTAATCAACAAACAACAAACATTTTTCAAAAATTAAATCTAATAAAATACTAAACCAAATCACAAATCATACCACCTAATATCACAAATCAAACAAAATATTAAACCAAATCACAAATCATACAACCTAAAATCACAAATTAAACAAAACCCTAAACCAAATCACAAATCATACTAGCTAAAATCACAAATCAAACAAAACCTTAAACCAAATCACAAATAATACTACCTAAAATCACAAATCAAACAAAACCCTAAACCAAATCACAAATCATACTACCTAAAATCACAAATCAAACAAAAGCCCAAACCAAATCACAAATCATACTACCTAAAATCACAAATCAAACAAAACCCTAAACCAAATCACAAATCATACTACCTAAAATCACAAATCAAACAAAACTCTAAACCAAATCACAAATCATACTACATAAACCACAAATCAAGCAATACCCTAAACCAAATCACAAACCATACTACATAAACCACAAATCAAACAAAAACTTAAACCAAATCACATTTCAACTTTACCTTACCCTCAAGATTTGAGATTTTGGAGGCGGCCGGTCGTGAAGGTGGAGGCGGTGACGGGCTGGCATGGTCTGTAAAAGTCTCTATGGTCGACGACGGGGGGCTGTAGGTCGGCGTGGCTGGAGGTCAGCGGTGGCTGCTAGGGCCGTGGTGGCTGCGGTTGCCGGCGGTGGCTGTAAAGATGAGGGGGAAGGAGGAGGAAGGAGGTTTGGGTCTTTGTTTTGAAGGGGAGAATGAGAAGAGGGTAGAAGACTTCTGAAGTGAATGGTTTATGTCTTCCTCATGCAGACCTCAAGAAAACCTTTTTAAATGAAAATTTTTCCCACAAACAAACACTCTGTAGAGCTCAACGTCTGCTCTTGATCTGCGCGGCACAGACAAAAGAGGTCCGAAATTGCTTTTCGAAAAAAACAAACAGCCTCTAACTTTATGGTGTAATAAATGATGCAATTAAGCTATTGTATAGCTAATCTAGCATTTCACATGAACATTAAGCATGTGAATATTAACATCCATTTTGTTAAAGTAAAAAACGACACATTAGAAGTTCTAGGTTTGATTTATCTCAACGAGTGACCAGATCTTTCTACACCTAGATTCCAATCATAATTTCTGAAGCTTTATGTTGTTACATCTCCTTAGCTAGCTAGTGGTGGTGTATTATAACATATTTGTTAAGGGTAATGTTAGAGATGAGAGTTTCATACTAAATATTAATTTTTAATTATATACCTTATTTTTCTAGATGTTAATTTCTTTAATGTGCTTTTATTTTTAATTAATGAAATTATATTATATTTTTCTATTTTATGTAATTTAATTATAAAAATTAAAATGTCAATACAAATAAAAAAACTAAATTGAAAAGAAACAAGAAAACTTGAAAAAAACTAAAAAATAAAAAAAGCTGGTGTGACGTTAATATGTCACACAAGAAAAAATGGAATGACTCTTAGTGGTCTTAATACGACCTAAGCTCACCCACTGTTATATCCTTTATTAGGGTTTAATTAGTAGAATGTAGCTCATATTATATACATCCTATAAATAGCTAGATTAGAGCACTCACATTTTATTCCTTATTTTCATTCTTATAATTACATTAAAAGTCACTACTTTTTTTCTTTTTTTTCAATTAAATAATACATTTTATATTTTTTTTTATTATTTTTTCTCTTTCTTCCACTCACGACCACTTTCAAAACTATTAAAAAATTTATAAAGATTGAACAGTGAATCTATAAATTTACATATTAACAATAACATTTTCTCTGTACTACACTTACAACCACTCAAAATCATTTTATATAATATAAGGACTCACACCCACATATTTTAAGGAATGGGCTTAGTATGTTGTATATTTTATTAACTTGAACACAATATACCATTTATCACTTTAGGCATCTAGCACTTGAATATATACATGTCAGTCACAACTGTAGTAGCACAAGATAGGTTATCATAGATACATTATGGAAATCAAATTCTTGAAACTAGAAAAATACTTGAAACATATTTTCAATGAAAGTTACACGATCTAGGATTATGTTTCCTAAAGCTATCAATATCCATTTTGTTGACTCTTAGTATATATATGTAGTTTGAACTCTTTTCTAATAGCATCATCATCAAGATCCACCCTTAAGGGGTTGGAGCCTTAGCTCTTAGTTAAACTAATAATCTCATTGTCAAGTTACATGATCTAGGATTATGTTTCCTAAAGCTATCGATATCCATTTTGTTGACTCTTAGTATATATATGTAGTTTGAACTCTTTTCTAATAGCATCATCATCAAGATCCACCCTTAAGGGGTTGGAGCCTTTGCTGTTAGTTAAACTAATCATCTCATTGTCACAATTAAAATATATCTCCAAGTCAATTTTGTGTAGAACCGATTTCATATCTATGGTCTAATTCATTTCTTTGTAGAACAACTTACTTATATACTTGGTTCAACAACTAGAAAAGGTATTCTTCTCCTTGGGGATCGAGTTTCATGATTCATGTGTAGCGATCACGATCTAGTGTATTAGTATTAAAGTTCAAGTTCTTTACGCCGAAAATAACATTCAAAAATAGATAACATATAATATCATGAACATCTAGCATGCATATGTCAATAACTACAATGCCAAAAGCAAGATACTTAAAGTTGATAATTAAAGAGAAAACAATTTCTCTAAAATCCAAACACTCATCCATGGGAGGAGATGCCAACACCTTTTAATAGATAAGTTGGAAGTTTCCTACATCAGCAGGTTGGTGCATGCAAGGTGATTAGCGTGTAAATGTAGCTAGTTACATGTGAACTTATCAAGATACGGGTTTAATTAAATTGTAGATTTTCAACAAGATTAGTCATGATATGGAGACCATTTTGCTATCATGCTATATGATAGCATTCATCCTAAGTTTTAATGGCCCGGCATCTTAAGAGTACTTACAGTTACGTAAGGTAAATAAATAGATTGATATATAGTATCTCATGAGTTGGTTATTGGTTTCATCTAACTTCATCCCCTAGATCGAATCATAGTAGAAGGTAGTACTTGTATGATGCAAATAACTAAAACAATCAAATGACTCAGGAACAAATGATAATCAAAGACAATAGATTGAACCAAAAGTTCTAAAAACAACTTTCTTATATTTTATAAATCAACAAATAATCAGAAACATTCACCTAGCCCTAATATTTATACTAAATACTAATAACCTAATAATAATACTAAATAAATAAAATAAAAAAGATAATTGATTTGAATAAATATTCAAATTCAAACTAGTAGACTATCCTACATCATTGTAGTACACCAAATTATCACACATAACTGCATTAAAAAGTCAGCATATATATGTATATATATACAATGCAAGCAAACTTGAATACATATATATGTTAAAAGGTTATAAGATGGTTAATTTCATGTTTAACCAAAAAGAATGCAGGCCAACATTGGAAAACCCCTTCTTTAACTTCAGACCACATTATTTAAGACTTATAGCACATGTGGAGTACCCACCACTAGCTGATTCAAAACCAGAACAAAGATGCAGCTCGAAAAGAAGCCCACATCTTGCACGTAAGAACACGATAACACAAAATATTCAACATATATAACGACATAACTCCAATGTAATATAGTTCAGCTGGTTCATACCAAAAACAAAACACACAACATAAACGAAACGAAACACACAACATAAACGTTCACACACAACATTTAGTCTCTCTGTGGTGATCACCACAGTAACAACAGAAAAGGTTTAAAGTTTATCATCATAACTTTGGCTGCAACAACACTAAACTTATCCACAGGGATAAGTTTGCTACTTCACACGTGAAGTTGATGCCTGCAAAATATCCAGATTATGAATTAATCATAACATTAATGCTGTCTGGAGCACTTAATTCAAAACTGCAACTAGTGGGATTAGTTTATATGTATATGGTAAGCCAAATTAATAGATGCATGTAGTACTTGAGGAGATGATGTCCCAGGAGAAGTCCTCTTTTTCAGTTCCAGTATTATCTTTTGATCCGACTCCCTCCGGTAAAATGCCACTAATTAAAGAACATTATATTAGTTACTTCTAGTTATATCAACCAAATTATAATATCACATGACTAATTACATTTGCAAGTTTAATATAAAAATCACCTGTGTCGCCTGCTTTCAAGTTTTTCGATTTCATGAATCCTTTTAACCCTTGCAAAACATACATAGTGTTGTGTTTATGAACCCAGCAGCGGTAGAAAAGATTCCACTCTTTCCCATCTGTATCCAGAACACTCATAGGAACCACTTGACCTTCTGAAACTTGTGGGAAATGAGCCTGCTCATAATTTTGCAATGTATTAACATTATCATATTATTGCATATATTCATAATTCCATAATGTTTGTTGTTTCGGGTCTTTTGGCCTCACCTTAGCATGTATCTTTGGAAGTACTATACGGCTGTTCCTGAACCTGGCATCGCTAGCAGTCATCGATTTCTCAAACAAAGGAGTGACAACAGATTGCAGGCTAATTTACAGTTAAGAACTACTTGAAGGCTAAAAGTGATACTCATAGGAGGTTAAGTACTTAAGTCAATATATAGCACATCAAATATATATAGTATATATATGTATGTATGTATGTATGTATGTATGTATGTATGTATGTATATATGTATAAGGATACACAGTAGAAGATGGCTCCAACTCTTGAGGGTTTGATCCAGGAGATGAGGGATTCAATGCCTAAGAAGTTTGAAATTTATGAAGTTAGTTTATTCTTGCGGTGGTAGAATATATACCAAGATAATGCATGATATGTAAACCACTTGAGCAGTAACTTCTGATCCAAGATTTCAAAATAAACTAGGTGAGATGATTTATTATAAAAATCAAATCTTACTTGAAGAGAGCTGATTACTGAACATTCTACACATACAATCCCACCAAAATCATCTAGCGAATAATCGCTAAGTGACACAATGCATCCACAATGGAAGAGCTGCAAAAGTAGAACGCGACATCCATTACAAGAAAATGATGATTTGTTAGTGTAAATCTCCAAAATACATGTTTAATAAAGTTAAGTTGAAATTAAAAAGTTGATGTAGAAAAGTAAGAACTTTACGCACCTTCTTACAAGAATTACAGTCCCTCCAACCATCTTCGTCCATATGAAATGTTTCACAGAACAACCCTGCCTCATAAAGAGAACTACATATATGGTTCAAGATACAAATGATCAGGTTAGTAAAGACTTCTAGAAAAATAATCCGAGGATATTGAAAGATCATGGATATCAGTTCTTGCAACCCCATAAGATTTTATGCAGAAAACTAAAAAGAAGATATGCATAATCACCTTCTTTAGTTGTTTGAGTTTAAATTCTAAAATATCGATCAACAATAAGATGCCGAATCTAGATAAACACATGCATGAAACATAAGGTAAAATATTGTGTCATTTAATTTTAAACTTGGAGTTCATATAAAGAAGTGTATGGAAATTAAATCCACCATATAGAACTCAAGAATTATGCCAAATTATATACTAGAAATCGACCTTGAAAAATCAATACGACGACTACTGATAATCACATGAAATATAAGGCAGATCTAATTAAAAACCCTTTTAGTGTAATTGAATCTCAAATAGAGTTTATAAAAGTAAAATATTAAGTGCAAAGAACAAAGAACTCTTAAATTCTACCACCTTAAAGAATCAATCCAACTATATACAGTTACTACATATTATCACATGAAGTATTATAAAAAGCCCTTTAGTATCATCAAAGCTAAAACAACTTATATAATTATAACTCAAGAAGTCTTCCAAACAACTATAAATTAACTACAAAGAATCAATACAATATTTTTAATGCTACCACTCCAGATGATGATCACATGAAATATAGATTATAGGGTAAATCAAAATAAAATCCCTTTTAGTATCATCAGATATGAGACGTTTGTATAAACAAAGTGTGCGCGAAGTCAAAACGACTTGAACCTCAAGATTTTTTCCCAAATCACTACAAATCCACCATTAAGAATCAATACAGTTATCTTAATGATACCGTTCACATGAAATATAGGGTAAATCCATTTAAAACCAGCTGTTTAATTACTATCACTGAATTCAAATTTGGTCTTTCGATAGAAGTATCGATTGTAGAACAACTTATAACTCATGACTTCTGCCAAAATTACTCCAAATCTGCCATAAACAGTTAGTCCAGAAAATCACAAGAAATGTAGGATAAATCTAGATAAAACCCCTTTTAGTATCATCAGATCTCAACATGGATTTCTGAACTGTCAACTCAAAATCCACTGAGAACTCAAGAATTTCAGCCAAATTACTACAAATCGATCAGAAAGAATCAACACAATTTTCTGATACACCATCGCCATGACAAAACCCAAAACACCCATGAACTGAAGAAGCCCATAGCATGATCAAATCATGCACTCAAACATACAGATCAATCATCAAGAAACTCAATTGTATCTGAGAGTTAGACAAACCGATGAAATTAACTTACTTGCAGTTGGCACAAAGCTGAGCATATCCACCGGTGCGAGATTTCCACCCGTTCATCAAGGGTTCAGATGAAGAGAACTGACATTGAACACAAGAATTGATCGGAGCTGACGAATTGATCGGCGATGAAGGATCGATCGGAGATGATGAGTTGATCGAAGACGTAACAGAAGCCATCTGAAAACAACAAAACCCTAGACGGTGAAATGGGGTTGCTTGTTGAGATCGAATTGCTTATAAAGATTAATGAGGGGAAAATTTGGTAACGAATTTATGAGCATAAAGCCACAATCGGGGCAGAAAGTTCCATCGATTATAATTTTTGAGTGTTGGAGTTTTGGAATGTTCCATTGGGTGCGATTCTTGTTTGTGAAATTAAACATCTTTATATTTAAGAATCTATTTGAGTTTATGAAATAGGTTTGAACAAGAAGATGATGACTCCAGACTCCTGTTAGATTAACCTGAAACAACTGTCAATTTCAATGGAGAAGTGAAGAGGAATGTTTAATTAAGGTGGTTTTTTATTTTCTTTACAATGTAAGAGTTTGAAAAGTGCTATACAAAAGTCATTAATCAAATAACTTTAATTTTGATAATACAAAGAGGTTATTATCAAATTTGCAAGTTTCATGTTTCGAATACAAATGTAATGTCATTTAGTTAAACAATTAAAAACTGGGACGTTTTACAACTCGTGTGGATTTAAGAAATCTTATCGAATCGAAACCCTAACAAGAACCTAAATGAATTTGGTAAGAAAGCGAAAAACAGTGTAGATGGAAGCCTTAATTGAATCTCTATCACTCTGCTTTTAACCGGCATTGATGAATCGAAAACTCTTTCAAAGTGT
The DNA here is from genome assembly GCA_025506505.1 of Flaveria sonorensis. Classification (NCBI taxonomy): domain Eukaryota; kingdom Viridiplantae; phylum Streptophyta; class Magnoliopsida; order Asterales; family Asteraceae; genus Flaveria; species Flaveria sonorensis. Next base: position 9,583,910 of record CM046433.1, on the reverse strand, counting down.
TTGATGTAGTGAATCTAGGTCATTCCTTGTTATTGTAGTTATAATCATGTAGGATATTGTTACATACGTCTGGCTACGTTGGTGAACCTTTACAAAGTCACTACACTTTTTCTTAACATCTATATCTTCATGTTATTTAATATTGTTACTTCCGACCCACACATTAAATCCATGGTTTTGTTACACCATCTATGTTGAACATACATGCCCAGGTAATAACGTTTGACAATACTACTACTAAGATAAAATCCAAAAGATTAATTAGACCATGAGCAATGATTATGTAAACAATGCATAGAGAGTTAAATAGTCTTGCATGAAATATTAATTGAGTAGCTAACAATTATATAGCAATATTAAATAGTTAAAAACTGGAACGTTTAATGATAGGAAACTAGAGTGTGAATTTAAAGCAAGTTATCAAGTCAAACCCTAACAATAAAACCTAAATGCAAATTTGGTAAGAAAACAAAATCAACATAGTTGAAAACCCTAGTTATATCCCTATCACTCTTTATTTGATGAGTATTGATAAATCAAAAACTCATTCAAAGTGTTTGATAAATCCAACTAGGGCATGAACCCTTATGAACTCACTAAACTCTTTCTTAACATCTTATGTATCTTCATTTTATTTAATATTGTTACTTTTGACTCACGTATTAAATCTATGATTTTGTTACACCATCTATGTTGAACATGCATGCCCAGGTAACAACGTTTGATAATACTACTACTATAATAAAATCCAGAAGGTTAGACCATGAGCAATGATTATGTAAACAGTACACAAAAAAGTTAAACAGTCCTGCATTATATATTGATCGAGTTTCTAACAATTATATAGCAATTTTAAATGGTTAAAAACTAAGACGTCTAACTATCGGAAACTAGAGTGTGGATTTAAAGCAAATTAACAAATCAAACTCTAACAATAGAACCTAAATGTAGATTTGGTAAGAAAACGTAAATCGACGTAGATGGATACCCTAATGATCTCTATCACTTTTTATTTAACGGGTATTGATGAATCAAAAAATCATTCAAAGCGTTTGGTGTACTAAATCCATATAATTTCTTGTAATACTAAATAGGCACGTCCAGCTAGGGCGTGAACTCTTATGAACTTACTAAACTCTTTCTTAACCTCTTCTTTATCTTTATTTTATTTAATATTGTTACTTCTGACTCATACATTAAATTCATCCAAAAGGTTAGACCATAAGCAATGATTATGTAAACAATGTATAGAAAGTTAACCAGCCTTGATATATTGATTGAATATCTAATAATTATATAGCATTTTTAAATAGTTAAAAGCTAGGAAATTTAATGATCGGAAACTAGGTTTTAAAGCATGTTATCAAGTCAAACTTTAATAATAGAACCTAAATGTTGATTTGGTAAAAAAACATAAATCGACAAAGATGGAAACCCTAATATATCTCTATCACTCTCTATTTGGCATTGATGAATTAAAAACTCATTTAAAGTGTTTGGTGTACTAAATCCGAGTCATTTCTTGTAATAGTAAATAGGCACGTCCAGTTAGGTCGTGAACCCTTATGGACTTACTAAACTCTTTCTTAACCTCTAAGGTATCTTTATTTTATTTAATATTGATACTTTTGACTCGCCAATTAAATCCATGATTTTGTTACTCCATGTATGTTGAACATGAATGCCTAGGTAACAAAGTTTGACAATACTACAACTAAGATAAACATCAAAAGGTTAGACCATAAGCAATGATTATGTAAACAATGCATAAAAAATTAAACAGTCCTCCATGATATATTGATCGAGTATGTAAAAATTATATAGTAATTTTAAATAGTTAAAAACTGGGACGTTTAACGATAAAAAACTAAAGTGTAGATTTAAAGAAAGTTTTCTAGTCAAACTCTAACAATAGAACGCAAATGTAGATTTGGTAAGAAAACATAAATGAACGTAGATGGATACCCTAATTATGTATCTATCACTCATTATTTAACGGGTACTGATGAATCAAAAACTCATTCAAAGTGTTTGGTGTACTAAATCTATACCATTTCTCGTAATAGTAAATAGACATATCTAGCTAGGGCGTGAACCCTTATGAACTCACTAAACTCTTTCCTAACTTCTTCTGTATCTTCATTTTATTTGATATTGTTACTTTGACTCACGCATTAAATCCATGATTAAGTTACACCATCTATGTTTAACATGCATGCCCACATAACAACATTTGACAATACTACTACTAAGATAAAATCTAGAAAGTTAGACCATAAGTAATATTAAATAGTCCTACATGATATATTGATCTAGTATCTAATAATTATATAGCAATTTTAAATAGTTAAAAGCTAGGAAGTTTAACAATTGAAAAGTAGACTATGGTTTTAAAGCATGGTATCAAGTCAAACTCTAACAATAGAACCTAAATGTAGATTTGGTAAGTAAAAGTAAATCGACATAGATGGAAACCCTAATTATATCTCTATCACCCTTTATTTAACAAGTAGTGACGAATCAAAAACTCATTCAAAGTGTTTGGTATACTAAATCTGTATCATTTCTTGTAAAAGTAAATAGGCAAATCCAGCTAGGTCGTGAACCCTTATAAACTTACTGAACTATTTCTTAACCTCTTCTGTATCTTTATTTTATTTAATATTGATACTTCTGACACACACATTAAATCCATAATTTCGTTACATCATCTATGTTGAATATGCATGCCTAGGTAACAACGTTAAACAATACTACTACTAAGACAAAAGCCAAAAGGTTAGATCATGAGCAATGATTACGTAAACATTGCATAGAAAGTTAACCAGCCCTGTATCATATGTTGAATAAGTATCTAACAATTATATAGCAATTTTAAATAGTTAAAAGTTGTGATGTTTAACTATCGGAAACTAGAGTTAGGATTTAAAGCAAATTATCAAGTGAAACCCTAACAATAGAACCTAAATGTAGGTTTGGTAAGAAAACATAATCAACATAGTTGGAAACCCTAGCTATATCCCTATCACTCTTTTGTTTGACGGGTATTGATGAATCAAAAACTCATTCAAAGTGTTTTGTGTACTAAATCCAGATCATTTCTCTTAATAGTAAATAGGCACATCCAACTAGGGTGGTGAACCCTCATGAACTCACTAAACTCTTTCTCAATCTATTATGTATCTTTATTTTATTTAATATTATTACTTCCAACTCACTTGTTAAATCCCTAGTTTTGTTACACCATCTATGTTGAACATGCATGCCCAGGTAACAGTGTTTGACAATACTACTACTAAGATAAAATCTAAAAGGTTAGACCATGAAGAATGATTATGTAAATAATGCATAAAGAGTTAAACATTCCTACAAGAAATATTGATGGAGTATCTAACAATAATATAACAATTTTAAAATTTTAAAAACTGGGATGTTTCACGATCGAAAACTAGAGCATTGTAGATTTAAAGCCAGCTATCTGGTCAACCCCTAAAAATAGAATCTAAATGTAGATTTAGTAAGAAGACGTAACTTTACTTAGATGGAAACCCTAATTATATCTCTATCACTCTTTATTTGATGGGTATGATGAACCAAAAACTCAGTAAAAGTGTTTGGTGTACTAAATTCGGATCATATCTCATAAGAGTAAATATAATTATGGAGGATATAGCGTTAAGTTATGCAAGTCCATATAGAGCGCTGAACCCTTACGAACTAAACTCTTTCTCAACCTCTTCTGTGTGTTTATGTTGTTTGATATATATTACTTCCAACTCACACATTAAATCCATAGTTTTGTTACACCATATGTGTGTGTATGCATGTTAAACATGCATACTTAGGTAATGACATTAGACAACATTGCTACTAAAGTAAGATCTAAAAATATGAGCAATGGTTATGTAAATAATGTTTAAAGAGTTAAACAGTCCTAGCACGAAATATTGATTGCATATATAATAATTATATAGAAATTTTAAATAGATAAAAACCAATACGTTTAACGTACGAAAACTAGAGTACGGATTTAAAGAAACTTATCGAGTCAAACCTTTTCAACAACCTACATGTTGATTTGGTTAGAAAGTGTAAATCGACGTAGATGGAAACCTTAATTTTATCTCTATTCACTCTTAATGTAATGGGTATTATGAAGAATCAAAACTCATTCAAAGTGTTTGGTATACTAAATTAAGTTCATTTCGTGTATAATAAATGTAATTATATAGGATAGTTTTAATTAGGCACATCCGGCCAGCTAAGGTGGTGAAACCTTATGAAATCACTGAACTCTTTGTTGGATTAAGATTTAAGGTTGATGCATAACAAAAGAAGTCCAAAAACTAGAGAGTAGATATTTGCAATGAGACGAAAAATATGCTTGGCGTGAAATATTTTATTTTAGTTGAAAAATATACATCAGGAGAAATATATTTTTCTGCCGAATATAGTTCTTATGTATTTTTCAACTGTTGTAGCTTTGTATAAATAGGTGTTTTAATTTTGCTTATATAACTAGTGTTTAAATGAGAATTTGAGAGAATATTTGAGATCCTGATTTCTTGTCAATCCGGTTGTTATTTTGTGCATAATTCTTCATCACGTTTGATTATTTCCACGAACCAAAGAAGAATTTGATTAAAATAAGTAAATTCTACGGTCCACACTCTTTTTCAACCTCTTTTGTATGTTTATGTTGTTTAATATTTTTATTTCTAACTCATGCATTAAATCCATGTTTTTGTTACACCATCTATGTTAGAACATGTATACCTAAGTAAAGATATTTGACATATCACTACTGAGGTAAAATCCTAAAGGTTAGACCATGAGCAATGATTATAAGACAATATTTAAAGAGTTAACGGTCCTAACTGACCGAGTATATAACAATCTTATAGCAAATTTTTAAATAGTTAAAAACTAGACTTTTAACACCTAGTGAAAATAAGTCTAGGTTTAAAGAAACTTATCGAGTAAAAACCTAACAAGAACCTGATGTGGATTTGGTTAGGAAGTGTAAAACTTAGAAGGAAACATTAAATCTCTGTTACCTTTTAATTATTATCGGGTATTAATGAACCGAAAAATCATTCAAATTGTTTGGTTTACCGTTTCCCATAATAGTAAGGTGGTGTTTGTTTTCTTAAAAAACATCTGTGAAGTCTCTTTTGTTTACGCTGCGCAGACCAAGCATAGACAATAGTGTCTATAAACGGTTTGTTTTTCCAAAGAGATTTCATTAAAAAAAACATCTACACGTGATCCTCTTGGTGCAGACCTAAAAATATAACTTCACAACACTTCTCAAACCTCCTCTCAACTTATCAACCCATTTGACAAAACCCTTGCCATCACCCCTCAAACATCCTGCCGGCCACCGCCTACACAGCCGCCGACTCCTCTCATCGCCGCGTGCACCGCCGCCTGCTGCCCCAAACATCCCCCTCCATCCTACCGCGCAGCCCCCCCATCCGCCTCCCATCCACCGACTCCACTCACCGCCGCATGCACCGCCACTTGCACCGCCGCGTGCACCGTTACCTGCTGCCCCCCAAACATTTGCCTCCATCCTAGGTTTTGTGTGTATAGACTGTTCTTGTTTATCTATTACGATTTGTGGGATTACAGTGCATAAATTTGAGTCGGTTTTACAGTTTGTTAATGGGGAAACAGAGGTGTGGTATTAGGAGTAAGTGTGAGACGATTGTTGTGTATAAGTAGTGGGAGCAACGACCACGGTGAACACAGGTGGACAGTGGAGTTGTGATTAGTAACAGGGGACACAAAGATGATGATGATGATGATGATATTGTATGAGTATTGTTTCAGTTTATTTTAACAGTTTGCAAAAGTTAAAAATCAAACAATGTTCTTCATAGAGCCGGATTCGAGATCGGCATTCTCCAATTGAAATTAAAAGAACAATAAACTTGAATTGAAAGTAGTCTTGCTGCAAAATTTTCTTATATCTCCAAATGCCAAACTATAAAGCTTAAATAGGAAACCAATACAAGCAATCCTATACTACATACGTGGGAATCAAATATTACATGGGCATCAAAACTGAAAGCATGATACTTCTCCTAAATGCTTAAATAAACGTGGTTAATATTGTCTTCATGGATACGTGGGTTAATGGATCAAAGGGTGACTTGTATCAATACCCACTCCTTTAAAACGGGTCGTGTCCTCACGACCCACAGCTGGTGAATGTACACCGGGCCAAGGCGGATCTGTTGGCGGCTCAAAAAGTAAGAACTGTGGTGTTTTACAATGGTACCCGGGCTGGAACTTGTCATCACAGTGAAAGCAAATACCCCGGCTTTCTTGGCTTGTATTTCAGCTTGAGTGAGACGCTTCAAAGGAGGAGAAACAGGCTGCGATTGAGATGGAGCAAGGGCGGTCGATTCTGCAGTAGGAGCCCTGCATTAAGCTTGTCTTCAATTAAAGAAGCGAGACCGTATGCTTGGGGAAGGGTGGTAAGCTTAAGGATGGCAATCTCGGTTTGAATATCCTGTTTAAGACCTGAAAGAAAGCAATTTTTAAGGCCTCTTGGGATAGCCCGTTAACACGTTTGCTAATCCTCTCAAACTCAGTTTTGTATGCTTTGACGGTGGATGTTTAGACGAGCTTAAAAAGAGTAGCTTCGTGGTTCTCGTACGTCGATGGCCTAAAATGGAGTTCTAAAGCTCGTTTGAAATCCGGCCAAGTACCTAACAAGTTATTGTTGGACAAATTTTGGTACCATGAAAGAGCTTCACCAGTGAAGTAGAAGAAGGCTAAAGCGAGTCATTGTGCAACGGGAATTTGGTAGTGAGTAAAGTAATTTTCTGCTTGGAATATCCAATCGAGAGGATTTGACCCGTCACAAAAGTGGAAGAGAAATCTTTGGTGGTCTAGGGGTATGTGGTGGGGGCGAAGGCGGTGGATTTCCGATACGATTAGGATCTGGAGTTTTGGGTTCGGTTCGATTGAGGAGTGCAATTAGGTGATTGGTTTGCTCATATTGAGCGGAAAGCTGTTTCACAATCATATCAAGGCGTGATTTGTGATCGAGAGCAAGTTGTTGTTGGCTAGAAATTATGCGGTCGGTAGTGGCGGTGGTGGAAGCAACAAGATGCTTCATGTTCTCGGTTAAGGTGGCAAGGAGTTCATCGGTTGTAGGCAAGTCGCTTAGTGGTTCGCGACGGAGCGACATGGTTGAAGGATGAGGTCTCAGGGAAAGCACCAAATGATAGAGCCGGATTCGAGATTGGCGGTCTCAAATTGAAATTAAAAGAACAATAAACTTGAATTGAAAGTAGTCTTGTTGCAAAATTTTCTTATATCTCCAAATGCCAAATTACAATGCTTAAATAGAAAACCAATGCATGAAATCCTATACTGCGTACGTGGGAGTCAAATATTACGTAGGCATCAAAACTGAAAGCATGATACTTCTCCTAAATGCTTAAATAAACGTGGTTGATATTGTCTTCATGGGATACTTGGGTTAATGGATCAAAGGGTGATCCGTATCAGTTCTTCTTGCAGAGTGCAGAGGTTTGGTCCATCTCTTCTTCTATAGATGTCTGCAGATATGATCCGCAGATTTTAGACATTTTACCTCTGAAAAAACAAACTGCACCTAAATGTAGTTGCATAGGATAGTGTCTGCGAGGCACTTTCTGCTAGCATAGTGAACCCATACAAGCTCTTTTTTAACCTTTTTTGTTTATTCATGTTGTTTACTATTGTTACTTTCATCTCACAAATTAAATCTATAAATTATTACACCACCTAATCAGTAATCACCCCAAATGATTTTTTAGAGTAATTACAAATTATGTCTTTTATTAGTATATAGAATTACATGTTATGTACTTTAGTTTTAATAATTACATAAAATATTCTTTTTTAAAAATATTTGTATATACACTAACCTTCATCCAAATTCACAGTTAAGCCAAGTGGATTGTCCGTCACATGAGAGACAATTATGATTTTTACAAGCCTATAATGATTCAAAAATATTTATACGTTGCTACATTCTTGTCACCTTCATGTACGCATGGAATCATTTGGATCATTATGCAACAATTAACCATAATGCAAAACCATTTGGACCATCTTTAGTTATTTTATAACTATAAAATAATGAACCAATATGTATTGACATATTTTGAACCAATATTCATACTCATCGTTAGTGCATAAACATCTTTAGCACATGAACATAATGTGAACCAATATGCCAAACCAACACATATCATAATCGGAGTCATTTATCCATTACATTATATGAAATAGTAATCACATTAGACAAACTCAACTAAAATAAAGCAACTACAGTACATTAAGAACCAAATAGAACTCCTTGAAAAATCCAGGTAATTTCTTTTACTGCACTAGTATGCATAGTTAGTCTATGAACTTTGAATGACAGTGATGTCAAATTATGTTTCAATTTGATTAAATCCAATCGGGGACGAGGAAGATGATGGATTTAGTAATCTCGGATTGTTTGACTTAATCAGAGGGACGAGGAAGATGTTGGATTTAGTGATGACGCAAATTAGCATTAATGATTGTAGTCGTTGTCGTCATTCTAACTGTAGCTTCAACCATAGACGTCGGAGTGACATTCTCGCTTTAGGCTTCCAGTTAGGACTTCTTTATTTCATTCTATGCTTTCAATTTTGGATTAAATGTTTGTTCCCTCCCACTCTTTCCTAAGAAAATAGGGGCATAAGGGTTATATGCTATATTAAAGTCTCAATTACTTAATATTTTAATAATTACAAATTGTCAAATTACATAAATGCCCATTAAATTTTTAGCACTTGTTTAACTTAACTCTCAATCTGGATGGGAGTTAGTATAAAGGATAATAGATGTGCAAAGTTTTTTAATAAAGGACATACGGTGTAATTATTAAAACTAAAGGATATATGACGTAATTTCATGTATCAATAAATGACACAATTCATAATTTACTCTTTATTTTAAGAATAGTGGGTAACCCACGCGTTACGACAGAGTGAGAAATTCACAAGTCTATACTTGTTATATTTCACTTACTTTATCAATTGTTTTGTTTTATAGTTTAAATCTCTTATACGCCTTATGATTATTATCATATGTTAGAGCTAACATATTGTTACAAACTAATTAGCATTAACAAGAATAGTTGAATGACTCAACTTTTAAGTAAATATAACTGCTGAACATGATTAAAGTTTAACGAATATTTTTAATAAAATTCACATTCGATATAGTATAGGTTGAATTGCTTTGACACAATAATGAAAAAATTTGTTATGATATTATATATTAAATTTAAATATATTAATAAAACCATGTGGTATATTTTTTATAGCAGAATTAAAGTATAATAGGAAGATTTCTTATAATATTAAAAATTAAAGCTTGTAATTCTTTATATATTATCTTAAAATTATTGTAAAATTACAATCTTGTCATAAAGAGATGTTTTATAGATAGTAATAAATAATATATGATATATATATAGATTATTATTATCATTATTATTATAAAAGTATTTAGTAATTATATAGTTAAGTATTCGAATAGAATAATACTTATTTATAAATTTATTATTATAATAATAATTATTATTATTATTATTATAAAAGTATTTAGTTAAGTATTCAAATATGTTAAGTATTTAGGTAATACTTATTTATAAATTTATATGTTAATTTAAAATATTAAAAATTATATAATATTTAATTTAGTGAATTAAATAATCTTACAATATTAAATAATGTATTAATCAATGTTTTAATTACAAGAAGTTTATTAATAAGGGGCAAAATAAGAATGATTGCATTAAACACTTGTATCTAATGCTTAAAAAGTTATATTAAGTGTCTTAATTTTTTTATAAAATTACATTTGTATCCTAAGATTTTTGCTTTATATAGTAGTATAGTAAACACCCGCGCTTCGCCGTGGTTTTATTTTAAATGTATATATGAACGTCGCAATGATAGTTTTTGAGATTATCTTGATTTTAGTGAATTCAATAATATAAGCGCTCGGACTCTTATGGATATCTACACATGCTTTAGTGATTCGTTATTATATCGTGATGATACTATTATTGAACATATGATATTTAATAAGTCGTGAATATCAAGTAAAACAAATACGTTAAGAGTATTTGAATAAAAACTATCATAAAATGCGAAACATTGTATCATGATTAATGATATATTATTATTAAATTGTTACAGATACAATAAAATGACAAAAACACGATATTAAATTTTAACACAATATTGTTGTTGTTATATAACTTTTAGTTATTAAATAACATGAGTTGTACTTATTTAAATAGTATTTAATAAATTTAAATGTCATTTTCAAGTGTTACAAATAATATAATAATTAATGTATTGAATTAAATAATATTATATTATTAAATAATGTATTAATAACGTGTATTAAATAGTGCATTAATTAAAAAGTTTATTAAATAGAGGTAAAATTGAAACTATTACATAGAGCACTTGTACTCTATGCTTAAAATATCGTATTAGACGTCTTACAATTTGAATAAAATTACTATCTTATCTTCTTAAAATGTTTATAATAGTAAAGACAAATATATAACCTTATAACAGGTGCGAGTAAGAAACTAGAGGGGAATGAATAAGTAATTTTCAAAATTTACTACCACTTTTTACAAAGTATTTGTTTGTTAAGAATATATCTTTTTTGAAGAATTTGTGAGTTGAAAGTTATTTTAAATAACTTTAAATTTAAAGAAAAATTAACATAAAACAAGTAGAGACAAGGTTTTGTTGTTGGATACAAATATTTTAAACATATATCAATTCCAAAGATATAAACTTTTGGGATATGATAGAAATTAATGATTCTTTTCTAAAAGTACTAGGATCTATTGTAAGAGGATTTTTTTTAATGTTCTTCAATAATTTCATCAAAATGGTATTATTGACAAGAATGTATTATTAACAAAAATAGCGGGTCTTCTTTTGTCTTTCTTTCTCCAAAAAAGCCATTTCCAGATCTCTTCATGAGTTCAGCCCGATTAATTTGATCGGGTGCTTTAAAAAAGTGTTTTAAAAGTACTTGTCAACTGTCTTATATTGGTTATGAACTCTATAATTTTTAACTCTTCATGTGTGTTCTTATCAAATTGATGTATTCTTGATAGCCCGAGAAGTTAAAAGGAATTGCTTTCTTAGTTAAAAAAAATATTAAAGTTAAAGGCCTTATATTTTAAAATTGATTTTGATTAGGCTATTGACAATCTTAGTTGGTCTTTCTGGATTCTATACTCCTGCTAATGAGTTCTCTAGACAAATGAAGAGCTTTGATTACGGTTACATTTATCTAGGGCTTCCATTTTGGTCAATAAATCCCCAACATGGGAATTGCAATGTTGTCGGGTGTTTGACACCCCTATCGCCCTTCCTATTCATATTTTCTCTTGAGACCATATCCATTAGTGTCTTTCATGGTATTAGGACCCCTGATAATGGTCCACATCTCTTTCACCTCTTGTATGTCGATGGCGCGATCTTGAAATTACTTTGTTAGAAATATTGAAAACATGACCACGCTATTAAGATGTATCTTCTTAATTTCTTGCCTGAAAATTATTAATTTGAAAAAATCAATATTTTTTGGCATTTGGAGTGAATATGGATGAATTTAACAAAATGGTGACTAAACTTGATTCAAATTTTGGATGAAGAACTGGTCTAATCGTAAAGCTTTGGAGTGGTAACATTGAAGTTCTTAAAACTTTGATAGCTTTCAAAGTAATTGATGGATGTATTTTTTAAATTTTTTTTGTTTCTAGCTCCTTGCTAGATGTTGTTGTAATTTTAGGTCTCTTTCGTTATAATATCGTCGTCGTTCTAAAAAAGTACCATGGGGCTACTACCCTTTAGTACATCCCTTATTTCTAACATTTAGGGTATTCGTGCTCGTCATGGTGGGAAATACGTACACATCTCGAACTAGTTAAAGCATTCCTCGACCGGAAACACCATCACCTAATTTCTAGGGTGATTTTGGTCATCAAAATCGATGAGTTCTCATCGATTCATGGGGAAAATGAGATGTTTATAGTTGTAGACATGATCGTTTGATTGAAACAATAAACAAATATTATTAACAAGGAAACCGATAATGGAAAGCTGACATGTCATCCGAAAAAAAAGTGAACTACTAATTACTTTATCATAACCGTAGTAAAATTTGTCGGGACTTAAATTATAACAACTAGGGGTGAGCATGGCCGGTTCGGTTCGGTTTAGCCTAAAACCAAAACCAAAAACCGATATTATGATTTCAAGGTTTTTAAAACCGTTCGGTTTTAGTTTTTTCGGTTTTTGGTTTTTGGTTTTCACTTCGGTTTCTGTTTTGTTTCAGTTTTTTCGGTTTTGCTTTTTGAGCTTCAAGTTTTTTTTCTAAAAAAGGTTAGTCTAAAGTATTTAACTTAAGCTAGAAGCTTTGAATGTACATCATTTGTTGATCTTTAAACATAATCTCTATATTCTTATAAATTACTAGACATTAAAATTAATTGCAATTTATAAAATACAATAACAAAAAAATCAACAAAACACATTAATCTACCAAACAAAAAAGTTTAAAAATTATTTTCAAAACCTAAATATTCAATCTATTCTAAGCAGCATAAGTTAAATAAGTAATTTATAGGCTACTCATGTTTATTAGTATATGAATATACCTATAAATTTACAAGTTCGGTTTTATGGTTTCGGTTTGGTTTTTTCGGTTTCTATTAAAAACAAAACCGAAATCAAACCGAAAAAATCGGTTTTTAAAAAACCATCAAACCAAACCTTCGGTTTTTCATTGGTTTTGTTTTTTTAGTTCATTGCGTCGATTGTTTCAGCTGCGGTTTCTTACCCACCCCTAATAACAACACATAGTTTGAGGGCTTCTAATTCATCTGTATCAGAATTCAAAAACGATAACGGCATTGTAATCGTAAGCAGAATATCCTGATTCCCAAAGACACATGTCATGAAGGGTCTTGATGAGCAACTGATGAATCGCAAAAGCAAACGGCATCTTCTTAAAACTATATGATTTGATCTTATTGCAATGATAATCAGACCGATGATTATGGAATCCAAATCAGAACAAAAATCGGCATCTTCTTCGGCCATCAATGACGGTGAGAAGATCAATCGTCGTGGAGTTGAAGTAGTCGATAACAGAGAATCATCAGATCATTGGAGTTTTCTGGTAAATTTGGAATCTCGTGTCATTACTGTTCTAGGGTTTACTTTTTTGTTAGTTTTTTTAGGTTTTTGTTTCTGTATGTCGATTATGTAATTTTTTATCTGATGATGACCTAAAGGTGTTTGATGAAATTACCTCTTACTCAATGGAGTGTGTTGAATCGTTATGTGTTTGCGAGCAGTGATTAGAGTCTGTGGTGTTACATTTGAATGATTATATGTTTAGGATCTGAGATTAGATTGTATGGTATGATCAGTGCTACTTCATTTTTCTCATTAAACTGCAGTTCTGTCAAACAGTTAATCTAGTTGAAGGGGCTTTTTCTGCATTGGAAATAATGGCTCCTAAAAATGCTTTCTAAATGGTGTTGTTGCATATTCAGGAACTAAATGTGTCTTAGGTATTCATACAGCTGTTTCAACATTGTCTAACTGGTGTTGTGCAGGAAGAAATTGAAGCACCAATGTGGGCTGATCTCATTGTATGTGATTTGACTGATGATGAGACGTGAGTATCTCCTTTTTCTTTGGTTATGTACTACTATTTAGTGAGTTTGTTAGAGGTTGGAGGTGGCTGTATCTTTCTATTACACAATCATATATAGATTGTCTGCATAATTTCTGTAATTTCCCTGCTATGGGTGGGATTTTAATTCGATATGTTTGTTTGTTTGTTTATATTCCATTTGCTAATTTTGAGGTTATCCTTTTTTTTTTGGGTTGCAGTGATGATCCATGGTTCAACATAAGCCATGAGTAAGCATCTAAGAGCTCCTTGCTCATTGCTTTGGGTTTTAGTTTTCTTTGCATTAAGCTCAAGTTAATCTATATGTACATTTGTGGCATCTCTATAGGTTTCATCGGAACTCTTCAAGCCAGTTAATTTCTTCTGTTTTCCATCCTACAAACTCAATAAGCATACAAGTACCACCCTCTCCAAAGCTCCCAGCCTCGGTCTCAAAATCAAGAGGCAAAATGTACAAAACCAAACAGTGGGAACAGGGAAAGTGCAAGGCCATCCCCAACAAGCAACATCCAGTAAAAAACATAACTAAAAGTTATTCTATGATTACCGGATCAAATAACAAGAAGCAGCCCATTTCTAAAACTGGAAGAATAATAGAAAATGGAGTGAAAGCATGTTCCAGTGGTGGAAGTAATACAAGTGGTCTTGCTGACAATGCTAGGCCAAAATCCAGCTCACCTTCTATAACAACAGAAGAACAAGAACATGAAAATAGTACAAGGAGCACTTTGACATCTGATCACACTACTCACCAAGAAAAGAAGTCTTATGATGTATCTTTTCAAACATCAACCGAAACTAGTAAACTCTTGTCATCCCTAAGGATCGGTCTCAGAAGAAGCTGTGCCACAAGACCAGCTGCAAGAGGGGTGTTAGCTAATGGTGGGAGGTGCTCAGAAGGGTCTTCAACTAACTCAAGTGTGTGTCCCCCTTCAAGTAAGAAGCACATTCTTGGAGGTGCACAGAACAAAGTCAGAGCTCTAAAGACCTCTGCTATAAATGTTGGGAGTTTATCTAATAGGCGAGGAGATAATATGATCGCTTCCAAAGTAACAACCAATGGAAAGGTAAGCAAAGGTTATTTATATGTGTATATGATTGTTCTGCCTCAAATATTTCAGCAGGCTAAAATAGGATAAATTTGTGTGTGTAAATGCAGTCTAAATTAGTACTTCAATCTTGCAGGTTCGACAGCATTCATCACTGGGAAAAGTTTTGATGCCACACAACATTAATAAACAAAATCAAAGGATTGATAAGAAAAATAAGAAAGTGGACATTGGTAGTGCTTCTGTGGCTATTATTAAAGAAAAAGTATCTGTAACGACTGCATGTCATAAAGATAAATCTGTTGTAAAGACAACTCAACCCGTGGGGTGTGTACAGAAAGCTTCTACGCGAAGTATGACACAAAAGAATGGCACTAAAAAGCTAATTGGCCTAAAGGTAGTCTGTATTGTCAATTTACCATGAATGTTTGGACTAGGATGTTAAAGCATGTTATACTCAAACAAAGTTATGCTCACTTAAATGAGTTTTTTGGTTTCAGGAGAAGACCACCAACCCAAGCAGGGATAAGGATACCGTGAAGCCAGCTAGAAAGGTCTACTTTCGATAGCGAAAGTTGACACGAGTGTAGAGGGTAAACATACTTTTTGTTTAATCTCATGGTTAGAGTTTCTTGGCAATGGGCTTTGGTATTTTGGTCTTGAATTGAGTTTTGTGACATGTGTAGCCATGTATAGTAGTTGGGAGGGATACAATTTTGTTGTCACTTGCTAGTATCTCTAATCCCATTAATGATTCACTTTCACCCTTTGCATACCAGTTTAGTTCATTGTCTACTCACTAACCCTGAAACTTTTAAAAACATTGAATTTTACATCATTACATCTCTTTTCAATTTAGTTATATTTGCAGGGGTTTTATATCTATATTTGTTGCTTCAAGCTGGGTAAAAAAGTCTTTGCTTCAACCGGTTTGGAGTTCAAAACGAAAAAGCAGCTTGTAACCATCGGTTAATAATTGGGTTTCGGTTACCAAAGTAAGTTGGTTCAGTTAAGTGGTTTTTCCTGTGCACCTCTAAGAACACGTAACTCACTTGTTATGACAGGGTGCTTATGCAGTGGGATATTAATAATGTTTGTTTTAAAATAGCATTTCTGTTGAGACATAGATAAAAGAAAAAAACGTTACAACGACGTATTTGAAATTTTATAAAATGCAAAAGATAAATCATGACATATTATTAAAAAAAAACAAAACCATAAAGTTGATGTAAAATGCAAATGACAAATCACGAAATTTTATTTAAAAAAACAAAACCATAAAGTTGATCTATGTTGAGGGGGCAAAAGAAATTTTATGGTAAACCTTCAAAGCGTACAAGTTTTATGAACAAGCTTTAAAACCAATAAATTGATAATTCTATATTATAAGCTTAATAAAAGTTTACTAAGATATATGGTAATTATTAAAGAAAACAACTTTGTGACCAATATTTAAAGTTAAAGTTTTATGCTTAATTTATAAAATATAAAAAACTATACTAATCACTACTCATAATATTTAACGATACAAGATAGGGGCGTAACCGAAGGCACGTGGGCAGGCATGACAGCTGGTTGCCGGCGGCCGTCACGCCGACCAAGACGGCAACCGCGAGCACCATCCTCTCTATCAAAGAAAATAAATTTGAGTTGTCAAGATATCTAGACGATTAAATTTAAATTAATTGAATAATATTAAATTCAATTAAAATAGGTAACAATTATGTGAGTCAATCAATGGTATAACTATCTTTAATTATAATTTAGGATACATCAAGCAAATATTATAGGGAAAAAAGGCAATGTACGCTTAGAATTGTAACACGTTATTTATTTTTATTATGTACAGATAGCTTACATCACAGGGTATAAATGAGCCAAACCGAGCCCGCATAGGCTCGAGCCAAACTCATTTAACTTAAGGGACAATTGCATATTTCCTCTTTTAAACTTGTAAATTATATATGTTTCAAAATCATACTTAAAAACATTATACTTTATGCATTAAAATTTATGATTTGAAAAAATATGTAGTTTTTTAGGTGGAGAGCAGGATATATGTAATTGCACCTAAACTTAAAGGTGCTCTAGCTCAACTTTGACTTGTGAGAAACTTTCAAGCTCGGGATAAACTCAATATAATTTTATTATTTCATTTATATATTTTTTTTCTTAAGTAATTTTATATATGTGTATATTTATATATTATGAAAGAGTTTAAACAAAAAGAGTAATAAATCTAAAATGTGTAACTAAGAATCTCAACCTCCTCAATCTTCTTAAATAATAATTAAGGTCAAATTGTAAGCAAAAAGTTTATTAGAAAGATATTTTAAACATAGCAATTTTGGTTGACCTTTTTCAAGTTCACTCATCTTTTTAAACGTTCATAACTTTTATATATTTTTCATAATAATTACACCATAAAAACGTGTTTTTTATATATTTTTAAAACTACAGTATCATTATATCAAAAGATAATATTTATTTACGTTTTTCCGATCATATAAAATCTGCTCATTATTGTGCCATAGTGCAATTCATAGAGTCTTTTTAACAGTTATTTTGTTTTTCTAGAACAATATTGTGATTCTTTATAATGGTAAATTCAATAAAAATATAATGGTAAAATAACACTCTTATGTAATTTTAGTATGTAAAACACACTAATAATTTAAAAACTAATTAATCTAATACACTAAAATAATGATAAAATAATATCATTATAAAATTTCTAATAATTTAAACACAGAACACAATGAAAAAATGTCTCATTGTGTTATCTTGGACATAATGAATTTTGAAAAATTACATAGGTAAAATAACATTATCGTATACCTCTAATTGTAATACACAATGGTAAAATAACAAGTTTATATAGTACAAAAAAATAACAAAAATAACATGAAATGAGTAAAATATAAAACACAATGATAAATACATATAACAAACGATGAAAAATATTTGACACGATAAACTGATATTTGACATAATGACTCGACGTATTAGACATAATGATCAAAATGTCATGCCCTTTAAAGCAATAAATGGCACATGTTAATGTCACAATTCTTCTTAGACTTTTTAAATTAGATATATATTTTTTACCGTAACACTACCCTCTATATTATTTAACTATTTATATTATAATTTATATATGAAAATTATTATTAGTGTCACTAAAATTTATATTAATAAAATTCATTTTACTTGTTTAACTTTGGCTTGATCGAGATTTTAGCAAGTTTACCTTAAATAGCTTACGAGCTAACTTAACTTATTTATACCTCTGATTATCTATAATTAATTTAAAATTTAAAAGATCATTGATGTATAATCAAAAACTTACAAAAAGCAAAATTATTATATAAAACAATTTAGTTTGTCCCTACCATCCTGTCTTATGTTCTGATATCATGTGATTGTTTAACAGTCATGATTGAGGCTACGATGCAAACATCAACCAACACGAGAAATAATTTAATGCTTATAGGAACACGGATTATACACGGTTGGAAGTTTGTAAGCATATGGATTTTAAAAGTATTGAGTTGCTTGAGTTGAGTAAACATCCTACTTTGGCTTGAGCTAATAATAACACAAGCCAGGTTGGTTCGGCTCACAATCTTCAATTAATCCTAATCGGAAACCGGGATTAAATTTGGTTCATATTCAACTCGAGTAAGCTCGTGGTTTAGTGACGCGACTCGTTTTTCTTTTAATTTTTATGATTTTGTAAATTAACTGGATATGTCCGGAGAACTGTGAGATAAATGATATACCAAGTAAACGACTTTGAATTATTAAAATAAAGATAATTACAAAGGGAAGTAACGTCCAAAGGCCACAAATATTACAATAAAGAGTTAATTACATGAAAGGTTTCTGTGCTTAGGTCTGATTTCATTTTTGGTTCATAGGTTTGAAAAACTACAAAGTCGATCCAAACATTTGAACAAACGTAGTATAAATGGTCCCTATCATAAATAACCGTTATCTTTTTCTGTTAAGTATGCGTGAAAAGACAAATTAATCCCTTGTTGAAATTAGTCAAAGATATCACTCAACAAAAACTTTTTAATTTAGTAAATGAAGTGGGACCCATCCCACCATCTTCTTCTCTTTTTTAACCTACATCAACTACCTAGCCGGCGACACACCAGCCACCACCAATCTACCGGAACTCAATCACCGATCCACCACAACCCAACACCACTGGTCGCCGACTCAACCATCACAACCCACCGCCGCCGGTCATCGACGTAAACACCACAACCCACCACCGCCGATGCCGAGTCAAACACCGCAACCCACCAACCTTGCCTTCATCAATTCCTCTCTTTCCCCCCATCGGTTTACCATAGAGAGAGAGAGAGTAAGAGAGGGGATAGAGAGATCGGTAGTTTACCAACTAATCTTAATCATATGATATATATATAAGGATCAATTCATAAACTCTTCATCATTATCATCATCTGTAACTTTAATGTCCAAGATTCATCTATAAATACTTGTTCAATCAAGCTACCAGTGGGCAAGAAATCAGCTTCATTTCTTGGGTATAGAAAACTCCCGACATCTCAAGCTCTCAAATCCTCAAAGATGAACCTCGTATCATTGATATGTTCATAAACTAATTTTTTAATACCAAAATCATGTTTTTATTCTTATTCTTCTTTTTTTAATTGGTTGTGGTGGTGGTAATTGCGGTGGTTGTGGCGGATGGTGTACGACGGTGGCGGTGGTGGTGGGTGATCAGTGAAAGGAGGACGAAGTTTAAGGGTGAGATTTGGTAATAGTGGTGGGTCCCATCTGAATAAATTCTAATTAATGAGTTTCTTCTAAAAAAAAGGGGAATTTTGACATTTTAGAAAATTTAACAAAAAAATATAACGGTCATTCATCAGAGGGACCATTTGTGTTACGTTTTTTCAAACGTTTGGACCGACCTTGTAGTTTTACAAACCTAGGGACTAAAAGTAAAATCAGGCTTAAACACAATAAGTTTTCATGTAATTAATTCTACAATAAATAAACTATATTTAAAGAGAAAGTAGTGCGTAAGAGCATTCACAGTGGAATCCTTAAAAATATGTGAGTGTGTTTCCTATATTATATGGAATAGTTTTGAGTACTTGTGAATAAGTAGAGAGAAAATATTGTTGTTTAACGATATATTTGGAGAATCACTGTTTAATCCCTATAATTTTTTTAATATTTTTGAAAGTGATTGTAAGTGAAAAAGAGATGAAAAGAATAATAATAAGAGTATAAAAAATATTATTTAATTTAAAATAATAATAAAAATATAATAATTTTTAATGTAATTATACGGATATATATAGGGAATCCACTGTTAATGCTCTTAGAGGGTTAGCTAGGAATGTGTACATTTTTAAAAGCAAGAGGGTTATCTGGTATGTAAATTATAGAACAATATGTGAAATGTCAAGACTCGAGAGTATTATTCTTGTCGACAACAACTTTCTATGAACCAAGATACGGGGTGGAGTCATCTACCATACCAAGACTCGGATGTCATATTGATGGGGTTAATTTCTTGCAACTTTGTTGCTGATTAATTCGTTGTTCATGTAAGTTTAGATTGTAATTGGACAAAAGAAGGAAACATTTCTAGAGTTTTAACATTTAGTACAGAGGTTTTATGATGGGGTTTATTTCTTGCAAGATTTTGAGAACAAATGTTTCGTTGAAGATGGGATCGCTTATTGTTTGTAAGTGGTCTACAAATTTCTTGGCAAAGTTAGAATAAGATATGACAATGGGTCTTAAGATGGGATTTGTTTGCAAAGGATTTGTTAAAAGTAAGTTTCTTGAATATTTTTCCATGGTTGTGTAGCGGAAGTTGTGGCAATGGCTAAGTGAAGTAAACGAACTGAAAAAACACGAACATCGGCATGTTCGTGTTCGTTCATTTAATTTTAAGAGAACACTAATAACAACACATAATCAAACATGATTTTTTGTTCATTATGAAAATAAAAATGTTCGTGTCTTTCGTTAAAAAGCTAAACGAACTGTTCACACATGTATATGAACACAAACGAATAAACATAAACTAACATAATTGAACAAATAACGAACCCAACAAACATTAATAAATACAAATGAACAAATCTAATACATCATAATTCATTCAAAACACATATGTGAGTTAATGGTTCAAATACGCATGAATCATCCAAACATACGATTGTATCAAAAAATCTATAATGATTCTTCATACAAAAAATCATTCATAATGATTCATCTAAAAAGTCATTAAAAGTACATTAAATTTTGAATCAATACATATACGAACAAACACATGGAAAGCATTGTGGCGCCAAAGCCACTGCTCAATATTGAAAGAACCGCAGAACGTCATGCATGATCCACATGTTTTTTGTTTCAATAACATAAGAGATAACATTTCACAATCATTGTCTAGGTAACTTTTTCTACCATTATGTTCATATACGTGTTACAAAATTACTAAGACTTTACGTAGTGGGAACAAAATAAGGCGCCAAGAGTGATCACGTGGAACGCATTGTGACGCCAAAGCCACTACTCAATATTGAAAAGGGGCGCCATTAGCAATCAACACCAAGCCTTTAACACCCTTAAAAACTATACACAAAATAATAACACTTTTATGCACAACTTCTTCTTCAACACTGCAACCTCAATTGTATTGAATCTTCTTCTTTAACGGAGATAAAAACGCAACCGGTTAATAGTTTTGAACAAGGAAGCAATTTCAATTCATCAGGGGCAACCCCACTTGTACTACACTTTCTTCTTCTTCATCATCACACTAAATCGATTTAAGTTAACTCGATGGAAATTAACGATGCATTCTAACCAAATTGTACTTTTGAATCCTTGGTGAACAAGCCCAACCTATGCTTATAAGTCGTCGATGGCGATGGAGAATTCGAGATATCTTCTGAATTGTCATGTCTCTCGATCTGTACAATATTAGAAATTTGGAGACAGCAACAAAGATATCGTTGGCTTATTAATCGTCGGTGATAGAAGGGAATTTGTTTTGTTGTATATTCTTTTCCTTTTTCTTGATTTTGTTCTTCTTATTGAAAATTGAGAATAAATTATTTTAACAGGTAAATATTTTCTAAACAAGTAAACAATTTGTTCAACAATACTCTTTTGAAACAAAAAAAAACCCGATGTTTATTGATTATCAAATAAAAAATAGATTGAGTTATAAATATATTTAATTAAACCATAACACTTGATTCACAGATGGTTTAAGTTAATTATTTTTGGTTACATGACACCTAGGTGGTATTTAAGCTAAAAAACTAGTTAAACAACTACACATAGTCTAACCAATTAATTTGATTTTAATGAAATTAAGCTTCAACTAAGATAATAATATAATATATTTCTTTAATGTCCAATTTATTGATATAAGTTTCTCGATGTGTATTCTGGTTCAGTTCACCGGTTATAAATATAAACATATGGATACGGATATTTTTAAAATAAATAGTCATTTTATCATATATATTTTTTACTACAAACATCAAATTTGTTGATACAATCAGAAATCAAAACTGTCAATTACAATTCAATAACAACTAGAAGATCAAGAATTCAAAGAAATTTAATGCAATGTATTCAAGTGTTCTAATTACAAGTAAGAAGTTAAAAGCCCTCTGCTAAACTTCTTAACTACTAATCATATCAGAGTTAACAAACTAAGCACATTCTACACACTTGACTAAAGGAAAAATGACAAAACAAGCCCTTGCACTATTACACTTTTGCAGCGAAGGAAAAAACTAATAAAGTCAACTAAATGATTGACTCAGTTACCTTTGATGTTCATACTAATACTCAACAAACTCCATCTTAGTAGAAATCAAAGGTCTTAAGAAATGTGCAGTAAATCCAAGCAATGTAGAAATATAGAACCAGGTGAAGACTTGGTAAGCATATCAACAACATTATCTTCAGAACTAACTGGCTCCACTCTAACTTTCTGAGAGTTAACAATATCCCTTATAAAATGCAATCTAACATTAATATGTTTAGACCTCTCATGAAAAACTTGATGCTTTGATAACTGAATTGCACCAAGGTTATCACAGTACACCTCAACATCATTAACAGGTAATCCTAACTCAGTTACCAATCCTTTTAACCAAATGGCCTCTTTCACTGCTTCAGTTAAAGCAATAAACTTGGATTCAGTGGTAGAAAGAGCCACTATATGTTGAAGTGAAGCCTTCCAGCTCACGGTGCCTCCAAGTGCTGTAAAAACATATCCAGTAAGAGATCTTTCTTTGTCTATCCTTAGCAAAATCAGAATCTACATAACCACACACCAATTGATCATGCATATTAGAGTGTCCAAATATAAGGCCAACACTCTGAGTACCATTTAGGTACCTCAAAATCCATTTGACCGCTTCCCAATGTTGTTTGCCAAGATTATTCAAATACCTAATAACCACACTTGAAGCAAATCCCAAGTTAGGACTAGTGCACACCATGAGGTACATCAAACTGCCAACAACATTTGCATAAGGAATAGATTGCATTCTAACACTCTTTTCTTTTGAATGAGGTGAATCCTTCCCAGATAACTTGAAATACATTGCCAAAGGTGTAACTACACTCTTATAATGATCCATACCAAAATTTGAGAATACCTTCTTAACATATCCTTCTTGAGTTAGTTTAAGGTTCTTGCCTTTCTATCCCTATGAATCTCCATACCCAAGATTTTCTTAGCAATCCCCAAGTCCTTCATATCAAACTCAGCCATCAGCAATCTTTTGGTCTCTTCAATCTGACCCCTATCTTTGCATGCCAACATCACATCATCCATATATAAAAGTAGATATACATATTTCCCCTTCTCATATTCTTTGAAATAGACACACACATCATAATTGCTTCTACTGAATCCATAAGTCACTACATACTCATCAAATCTCATATACCACTGCCTAGGAGACTGTTTCAGTCCATACAAGGACTTCTTGAGCAAATAGACCTTATCTTCTTGTTGCTCCACCTCAAAACCAGGAGGCTGCCTCATATAAATGGTCTCTTCTAGATTCCCATGCAAAAAGGCAGTTTTAACATCCATTTGGTCGAGCTCAAGATCATATACTGCAACTAGTGACAACACTACCCTGATTGATGTGTGTTTCACCACCGGTGAGAATATCTCATTATAGTCTATGCCTACAAGTTGAGTAAAGCCCTTAGAAACCAATCTTGCCTTATACCTAGGCTTCTCACCAGGCATACTGTCCTTGATCTTGACAACCATTTGCAATCTACTAGCTTCTTTTCCTTTGGCTTATCAACAATAACCCATGTCTTATTCTTATGAAGAAGACTCAATCTCTTCATTCATAGCAGCTACCCACTTCTCCTTTTCAACATAGTTAATTGCTTTATTATAAGACAAAGGTTAAAACATGCTTTCTTGTTCAGCAGCACAAAACACAAAGGTTGAAACATCTTGTAAAGATCTGTATCTTGAAAGAGGTACAACTTGCCTTCTAGGTCTATCTTTGGCTATACTGTATTCATCAGATTGTCTGTTTGTTTCTCCACCTGAATTGACCCCCTTATCTCTACCTGAACTTGAACTTTCAGGTGTCTCTACCTCAATATGAACACCTCCACCTGGATGACTTTCAGAGTTGTCTGTTTTCTCTTTCTCTCCTAGAGTGTCTTTATACACTACACCTTCTCTAAAGGTCACATCTCTGCTGACTATGACTTTAGGACTGCCATCATCCAATCTCCAAAGTCTATACCTCTTCACCCCATCTGGGTACCTTAAGAAGATGCATTTTTGAGCCCTGGGCTCTAGTTTTCCCTGGTTGATATATGCATAAGCAAGAGATCCAAACACCCTGAGATGATCATAACTAGATCTATTCCCAGATTACATTTCCATAGAAGTCTTTACGCCCATAGCTGAAGAACGTATTGACCAAATAGGTTGCTGTAGACAATGCTTCTGCATAGAACAGCTTAGGCAAACCAGAATCAATCAACATACACCTTACTTTACCAAGCAAGGTTCTATTCATGCGTTCTACTAGCCCATTTTGTTATGGAGTACCCACAATAGTTAAATGCCTTGCTATTCCATTAACTTTGCAGAACTGCTCAAACCTCTTGTTGCAGAATTCAAGCCCATTGTCTGTCCTTAGTTTTTTCACTTTTCTTTCAGTTTGAGTTTCAACAAGTACCTTCCGTTCTTTAAATTTCTCAAAGGTATCCTCCTTCCCTTTTAATGGAAATACCCACACCCTTCTTGAATAGTCATCAACTAGAGACAAGAAGTACTTGTCTCCTCCAAGTGAGGCAGTTCTTACAGGCCCCTATAAGTCAACATGGACATAATGTAGTATACCATTTGTCTTATGGTGACTCATATTGAACTTCACCCTATGGGATTTGCCAAGAATACAATGCTCATAAAACCCTGCATCATTCTTATTCATCTCCCCTAATAATTGATGCTTACTCAGCTCTTTTAAACCCTAAGTACTGATATGGCCCATCCTCTTATGCCATAACATGGCTGGTGAGTCATTATTACCTGCTGCAACTAAAACTAAACCAGAGGCAACAACCCCATCTAGCAAGTAGATGTTATTTCCCTTTCTTGACCCACTAAGTAAAACAATGGAACCCTTTATTACTTTGGCTCTACCATCCTTGAGACTAACATGGTATTCATTGCTCTCAAACATTCTAAGAGAAATAAGATATCTCTTGAGATCTGGTATGAACCTTACATTATTTAGGTCAATCACCAGCCCATTGTCCAATTTAAATGACACAGTTCCCATACCTTGGATTCTGCAGGGTCTATCATCCCCTAAGTGCATGATTACATGGTCTTGCATCACCAAATCCTTGAAATAGTGCTTGTGAGGTGTCATATGGTAAGAACATCTTGAATCCAGGATCCACCTTTGGCCATCTTCATTCTTAGAAGCCACCAAGACATCTGAGCTCTCATACCCCTTGATGGAACTCTCAGGAGAGGTGTTCCCATACACCTTTGCCTTAGAGTATTCCACTTTCTTCCTTTTCCATTCAAGGCACTCCCTTTTAAGGTGCTTATCAGAATTGCACACAAAACACCTTCGTTTACCCTTGGATTTGGACCTACTCAGATTCTTTTGCTTCATTCCCCTATACTTAGGTCTTCCCCTTGCAACCAACCCTTCAGAACTATCTTCTTTAATCTCAACCCTCTTTTGCAATTCCTTTGAATTCATGGCTGCCAAGACTTCTTCCATTGACAATGAGTCTTTGCCAAACATAAGCGTATCTACGAAGTGTTCATAAGTTTGCGGGAGAGATGATAAAGAAATGACGGCCCTGTCTTCATCCTCGATATCAACTTTGATATTTTCAAGATCAAGAATGAGTTTAGTAAACTCATCCGTATGATCTTCCAATGATCGGCCTGATGTTAATTGGAAGGTGTATAAGCGCTTCTTTAGGTAAAGCCTATTGGCTAAAGACTTTGTCATGTACATAGACTCTAGTTTAGCCCACAGACTCACCGCTGTGGTCTCCTTTGACACCTCTCTCAGTACCCTGTCTCCCAGACTCAAGATTATTGCTGAGTGCGCCTCCTCCATCAGGTCTTTCCTATCTTTCTCTGACATTGTTGCAGGGAGGCCAGTCTCGCCTTTTAGGGCATCTACCAGACCCTGATGCACCAATAACGCCCTCATCTTCAACCTATAGAGGCTAAAATCATTCTTCCCTTCGAACTTTTCCAAATCGAATTTCGTAGTCGACACCATGACTTCACTTGCTTATTGAATCTTCCTTTGATTTCTCTGCCGATCGAGCTTACGAGGCTCTGATACCAATTGTTGATACAATCAGAAACCAAAACTATCAATTACAATTCAATAACAACTAGAAGATCAAGAATTCAAAGAAATTCAATATAATGTATTCAAGTGTTTTATTTACAAGTAAGAAGTTAAAAACCCTCTGCTAAACTTCTTAACTACTAATCATATCAGAGTTAACAAACTAAGTACATTCTACACACTTGACTAAAGGAAAAATGACAAAACAAGCCCTTGCACTATTACACTTTTGCAGCGAAGGAAAAAACTAATAAAGTCAACTAAATGATTGACCCAATTATCTTTGATGTTCATACTGATACTCAACAAAACTTAATATATTAAGAAAACTAAGATGATTTAATTCATAAACTAGCTTGTAGGTAGTGCCCCTTTACACTTTTAACCCACCCTATAATCATATAAACTTTATACCAAGTTGTTTTGTCGTGTAAAAATGATTTTTAAACATAATAGATTGTTTTTTAGATCAAACGATAAATGGTCTGGTTATATTCTTATTAATTTTTTTAAGTGTTTACCTTTATATAAGATAAGGATTCAAATTTTACTTAAGATAAGTCATAAAAATTGATAGTGTATGTGTGTATCTTCACTTTAGAAATTGCTTATTACTTTAAATACGCACGATAAACAATTCTTTAGTAGCATCTTTGGTAGTAACATAGACATCAAACTCGCATGTTTGGTAGTAGATGTGAGTCGGGTAATTAGTTAAAAGAAATATTCTTATATGGTTCGATATACAAACTCATTTGAATGGGTTAGCCTGATAACATTAATTTATGTGTTTCTAATATATTTTTAATAAGTTTTGATAATATTAATCTAACAGTTATATTTAAAACCTACATGTATAGAGTACATGCCTTAGGCCCTTACCCGTCTATGATTAACCACCTTAACTTAGTTTCTAGCCACAACTTTTTAACCAGTATTATCAATTCCCTTTACTTATTGATACATTAGCTATATATTATCACTAAAAATAATATGAAGTAGAATATCTTAGTTTTCTTAATGTATTAATTTAGAAGTTTGTAGGTATTATCCGTTTATATAATATGATAAACTATATTACTAAAAAACAACTAATAGATTTATCTTATTCTATAAATTTGAAATTACCATGTGAACAATTTTAAACAAGAAAATTAAAACAAATAATGTTAACCTGATCCTACTAGTAATTTCATCTCAATGTGAAACACGTATACTATACATAAATTATTGCTTAAAATCAGTGTGCATGCTTCAAGAGGAACGATCTATTTATTATTGGTTAATCTTTAGAATTTTGTTGTTTGATCATGTTAACATGTTAAAATGAGTCATAAAAGTCCAAAATAGAGTCTTGCTAGCTTGTGACGTTGTAGGACCATAATTTTACGGTATGGACAAGAAGTTAATAACCCCAAAAGGGTAAGAAATAGAGTAAGCTTTTGATGTATAACAACGCCAAAAAGATGAGGCCAAGACTCTATGTGGTCCATCTTTGTACAACCAATATTGTTAACTCTATTCATGTGAATAGAAAAAGAGTCCCAGCGTTTATTATAGCTAAGGTTGTCTTTTTCTTTTGTTTAATTTACAAATATATTTTATTTTGTTCATTATTGGTTTCTTGACAACAACTTAAAATGTTAATGTAAGAGTGAACTATGTGCCTTAGGATTCGGAAATGGGAGGCTGAGGTGGTCAAATTCACAGCCGAGGAACACTGCGTACCCTAGGGTCTCGGCTTCGGCTTGGGGAAGGGTAAACTTGAGTGATGCTTGCCAAAGAAATTGTCTGTATATGTGTATGGAGGGTGAGGCCAGGGAAGGAAAACTAAGGAGACCAAATTCGTAGACGTGAACACCACCCCTTGCAATTGGCTTCGGTTCGGTGATTTAATGGAAGTGGTGTCATGACATCGTCCACCTTAATAAGTTATTCTTGTGTCTGGGCAATTATTGTTTTTCTCAAATATTGAGTTGTTTTTAGACAAAATTGTTGTTAGAACGTCAAGTCAGGATTATAGGATTATCTTTTACTTATGACTCTGCGAATCTATTACGTTGACTTGACCAAAAAGATATTTAATAAAGTATTGAGAAAACAATATACGTCATCTAATGTTTTTTAAACCAAGCAAGACACCAAAGTGATCATCTTACTTGTATACCCGTCAAACTCGTTAGATTGGTTGGAGGGGGTGACCTCATAAAATAATCAGGTCATAATATAGCTCGGCTAAGACATATAGTAAACATGAGTCGTTATAGAAAAAACAATCAGGTCATAATATAGCTCGTCTAAGTTGGTTTTGAAAAAGAAAATGATCACGAACTAAAAGTTATGAACTTTGCCGTTAAGTAGATGTGCTTGTAGGAATATTAGGTTTATAACTATTTTCCATAGTAGGGATTCTCATACTTTGAGATTGTTCATATATGCTGAAATAAGCAAGACTATCAAACTTTAAGGGTTGTTTTGTTATACAATTTTCAGTTTAAACTTTAAAAGCATCCATAATAATAGATTTATGAATACCTTTCGACAGGATGAGTAGTGAATGCGTGGCCTAACCACACATCTTAAATATCAACTTGTGAATCGAGGACACTTCATATGAAGTTTATAGTACAATACCCAACTACTACAACTCTGATAATTATAGTACAATATATGAATATTTTTATCAAAATCACTAAATTTATAATTCCAATATCATTTCATATACTCATAACAAATGTTGTGATCTTCTCCCTCTCTCTGAGTAAACATCTCGATTTCCAGTCATTTTTTCCTTCTGGCTACTCACATAATCAGAAACAATTAATATGGTTTCGTGAGAGGCATTAAGCCATAAGATCATAAATAAATATAATAAGCGATAAGTGATAAACAGTGGGCTATAAGAAGCGAAAGTGCTAGGCAGAAAGAACGAGTAAGTGAATATTCAATGTGTTTTCATATGGATCCCAATGAAACTTTATATACAAATGTATCATTGTTAACTAACTATTATGTTACGTTTCCGAGTTTAATAAACGAAAAAAAAAAGAAAAGAAAATAAGTGAAGAAAATTAACTAGAGAAAGAAATGAAGAGAAATGAAATTGAGGAGAGAAACTAAACGGAAAAAAAAAGAAAAGACATATCAAAATTCCGTGTTCCAGAGTTAGAAGAAAATAAAAAGCAGATAAAAATTTTAAGTGTTTCATTTTCTTTTCTTTCTATGAAAGGAAAATTAGAAAGGAAAATTATTAGAAATTCTACTTTCATTTCTTTTCACTTTCATCCTTTAAAAAACTTGGGGACACAAAAATTTTTTGTTTTTTTTTCTTTTATAAAAAACTTAGGAACACAATTCTTTTTCACTTTCACTTTATTTCTTTCCATTCCTCTATTTCAAAAAGACTCGGGAATATTAACGGCAAAATAATGTTCAACTAAATCACCAATTATAACAAAGAAATTTTTTTAAAGAACATGTGAGCATATAAAAAAAATACAGAAGCTATGAACATATGTATTGGCTATATAAAGTACTGTACAATTGAATATAAAACGACTCATATTCACCAGAAGGACTACTATCTTTCTTGTATCTTTCTTACTGATAAACGGAACTTCGTTCAATGGTTAAAGTCTCAATAGAGTTTTTTAAGTTAGTAACTAATAAGTGGTTCTTATCTAAACTTATATATATCATTACTATCCTAGTATCTTATGTGTTACACAAATCAAATAAAAAATATATTAAATAGAACTAATGAATATTTGTGAAATATAAAATGATATTTTAAGATAAGATATTATTAAAATTATTTATAAGTAAGTAATTTAACTAATAAAAAAATTATATGATTTTTCTAACTTTCGTTTTTTTAATATTTCGTTTAAAAAACTATTTTTCGTTAGTACTTTCAGGAGTGATTAGAGGTGGTATCTCCTAAGGTGGGTGGAACTTGTGGTGGTTGTTGAGGGGGGTGGGGGGGGGGGGGTGGGGTGGGGGTGGTTGTAAGCTGAAGTTAGGTTTTATTTTTATTTTATAGCTAATTACACATAAATGGTTCCTATAGTAAAAAGATAGATATATATAAAAATTAGCCCTCTTAAAAGATATTTTAGTCATTTTAATTTAATATAATTTAATGTTAATACTTAAACTCATTATATAAAACTGAAAGCATAATACTCAAACTTGTTACTTGAAACTATTAGTAGTTCTTTTTAACGGCAAATGTGTGATCTACTTCGGATAATAGGTGTTATCTTAATCGGACACACATATCCGTTTTCCAGCCAGGATCGCACCTCCAACCCCCTCAGAAGAAAATCCATTACTAAGAAAACCCCTTGGTTTAACACTGAACATTTTGCTCAGAGTGATACTTGAACCCATGTGCTCTCAATATTTACATATCATTGGTACCTCACCTTAACCAGTTGAGCTAAGGATTATTGGTTGAAACTATTAGTACTTAAACATATTATCTTGAATTAATGACAGAAACCATTTATGTAATTAACTCTTATCTATACTACTATATAATAGAGAAATCATGGCTAGATTTGTAATTTTTACATCCATTTTAAGATGGCATATGAAGAGTTGCAAGCTTTAATGTGTAATGTCATAAGATTTATTCTTATGGGTAAGGTTATTCTACAAAGTGTATTTTTATTACAAAGTATGAGAAGACACAATGAGGCTAAAAAAATCACAAAAAATTTATATTTCACAATCTAAATCGAATCAAAAAAGTACTTCAGAGTCTCTGTTCCTCTCGTCGTCCTCTTTCAGAAAAAAAATAAAAAAAAATTCATTGTTTCTTCTATGACACAATGACGTCATTGTGTCTTTCATAATGACACAATGACGACAAAATGACGTCATTGTGTCTTTCATAAATGACACAATAAAAAAACGTTAATTTTTTTATTTTTTATTTATTTTTCGTTTAGTTTTGTTCTTAGTGAGGACGACTGGGGGAACAAAAGTTTGGAATTACTTTTTTAAAATTCGATTTAAATTGTGAGATATAAATTTTTTGTGACTTTTTTTGACTCATCGTGTCTTTTCATACTTTGTAGCAAAAATACATTTTGTATTTAAACCTTATACTATTCTTATTATACCTCTTTTAGCTTTAAATACTTGTACTCCATCATTTCATATTTAAATTTAAAATATGACTATTATATTTAAGGTTATCTTAATCTATCTATATCTATACTATTATATAATACAACTTTTTGAACAATATTGTAATTTTAATCTATTTTTAAGACACTTAAGAATAATTTTGTTACATTTGATATAAGTGATTATGCATAAACAATTTGTTATTTATAAATTTGCCCATCCCTATAATAATATAGATATGTTTAATATCCCACATTAATCAAATAAAAAAGTAAAACGAGAGTTAACACAATAAGAGAAAGTTAGCTAAAGACACAGTCCTAAAAATATTTATACCCCGCCGCACCACGCGGGTTTCACCCACTAGTATTTATGTTATGTTTCTATTTTTTTTAACACTAGTAGGTACGCATAGGTGTTTTGCATTGAATATAGGGGTTCAGTGATTAAAAAAAATAGTTTTGAATTAGATATAATTAAATTATTTTAATTGAAATCTGTTATAATCAACTAATTTTAACTTCTGTAAAAGGATAAACAAAATGTTGTTTAGATGTCAACATATGGATAATAAGTTTATAACAAATCCTTTAAATTTGTTAACAAACAGCCCATAAACTTTCTTTATGTATTTTTTTCTTCTCTTTGTGTTTATTAAGATTGGATTGCGTTGTCTATAATCATCAGGCACATTGATCCATTGCGTGATTGATTTGTAAGATTAAAGTTCGTTAGTTTCAATTATTTTGTAATTATAGGCTGGCCTTTTCCGATTGTTCCTGTAGCCTCGACCTACCACAGCATTTGATTTTATCAACCTCACTAGTTTAGAAATATGTACATGTAATACACTGGTTTAATTAAAATATTAAATTAATAGTTACTTATTAATATTTTAAAATTATATTAATATTTTGAAATTATAAAAAAAGTTTGAAATAAAATATGATTGAAATTATGTATAATTAAGTACTTAAGTTATAAAACAATAGCAACATTTTTCCAAACTTTCGTTTTTAAAAAAAACTTTTGCTTTTAAAAAATTGTTGTTTAAGCACTCAAGATTTTTAAAAAAATATTTTTTTAAAAACAATGTTGTTTTTCAAAAGTTCCTTGTATTAAAGAAGTTCATATGTCATAAATTTATGTTTTTTAATAAAAAGAATCTTGTTTTTAATTTATCAACAAATCTATCTTATACTTTGGAAAGTGTAAATAACCATTAACATTTAATGTATCACTAAATAGTAAAGTTTCATTCTAGTAATGACAGCCTACGTGGACATTGTATAAAAAAATCATATTGTATCTAGACATTTTATTTTATTAGTATATACATAAAACATCATTATGATAAATGCACCCTTAAAATAATAAAATATTGACTTGCAAATGTTAATTGTTAAATTAAAAATCACATAGAAAAACGCCTTATTTCTAGTTATTTATTTATTTGTTTTATCGTATGGTTATAGCTAATCCTAATTAATATTTTCTTGTGGGCTTATTCTCTCAATCATGATGATTTTAAAATTATCTATTAAAAATTAGAATGCTAGCTCAATACTCCCTCAGTTAAATCGCATGACGTAAAATTTAAATAAAAGTTTCGTCATTGATCAAGTCTCAAAAATACAATTTAACGAAAAGAAATTTTATTTGCCGTAATTAAGAAACTAACCGTAACTAAAAAACTAAATCTTTTCGAACTTTTTTTTTACGGAGAAGTTATCGTACAGCAGAATTAGGTACATTATCACTGATACTATAACGACGACAAACAGACTTGTGTGTGAAATTTGCAACAAAGGGTTTTAAAGACATCAAAATCTAGTTCCACCTATGAGGTCATAATCTTTCATGGAAATTGTGGCGACGAACTAGCACAGACGCTAGGAAACAGTAATATTATGTGGCGCGAGTCATCTTGAGTTTATCACAACCCGGCTCGAGCACTAAACAATCTCATAGCCAAAAGAAAACATGAAAAAAAGAAATGAAAATATGATATTTGATAAGTATTAAAATAAATGCACGGTTAAATCCCACTCTAAAAGATGAGTGGGTGCACTTAGATGCATAGTTAAAGACTTTCTTTTCTTCATTAGACACAAGTAGACGGGCACAAAGCCAATCCTTAATTCGTTGTTGTTTCTAAAATATGTAAACCTCATAATTTAATAAAATTATGTTATACGTAATTATAAAACTTTATAGTTAAAAATAGGTAAATATGGAATTTAAAAGTAAAATGGTTATTTTTTTGTAAGAAAATGAGTAAATATTATATTTAACTAACTAATTTTTAAGGACACATATGCGTTTTTTTATTTTGCGTTAGATATATACGATATTTCATGATTTGCAGGAATATATATAGAAATCTTATAAAAAAAAATACATACGTATTAGTTCAAAAGGTTCATTGTATTTTACGAACGTATAAGATAATCAATTAGTTTTGGTTAACATTTTCTTGAGGTTGGAAGCAACATGATTCAACATGCATCTTTTCAATTAAAAAAAAGAACTAAACACCAACCATTCGTTATAAAATATAACGTAATATTAAGTATATATTTGGTATTGTTGATGATGCAAAATTTAAACCAACAATAATGAAACAAGAAGCTAAGCTGTGAACAAACGGAACAAGGACATAAATGATTGGATGTTAGACGCACAAGAGTCCAAAACAAACGAAACTACGAAGAACTAGCGGTTTTTTAGACTTATATGAATCCTTTGCTCTTTGATACCATTTGATGCTTGTTGAGTTGTTTCGTCCTCAACTTATTTGTGGCCCATTTTCGATATTAATCCATCAACATTGTCCTACACTAGTTATTTTGATGGAAACATGTCTCGTGTTGGTACAAAACGTACTGGATTTTAACTATTATACATTTAAGACAGTGATATGTATTGATTATTGGTGTAACGTATGTACTCGTATACCAACTAAGGAGAGTGATTAAATAAAAATCATATTTATAATTAAAAATCATGAAAAACACTACTATTTAATTACATAATTTATAATTGATTTAACTTTTTAATTGTTTAAAATATATTTAAATAAATCTAACCTTATTTTTCAAGGTCATTATATATTTTTCAATATAAACTTCAGGGAATGTCGATTATGATGAAACGACTTATATATACGTAACTTGTAGAAACAACATATACTTAACTCTTAGTTGTACACTTGGTAATATTACTTATATATACATAACCCATACATGCACGTAACTATTAGTTGTATTCTTTGTAATACGTCCTACATATATGCAACCCTTGATTTTATTGGTCTTTATTTATAATATGGATTTAAAGAGATCCTTACCCTACCAACTAATATTATTTGTTTTATCTGTGAAAAGCTCACGATATCGTTTTTGGTTAACCATGATGGGATTGTATTGATTGATTAAGCACACTTAACCATACAATCCATGCATACAAAATATGTTGGAGATATATTTTAGATATGGCATCTCTTATGTAACAAACGTGTTTTACGACTGAAGTGAGATTAATTATTGTTAAAACTAAAAAGAGGATGTCACATATCATATAGTACATGCATAAGTTAAAATCTAAATGGTGTCTTGTAGTATGGAAAGGAAACCGTTCTTTTCTTCTAATCGTGATAAATGCAAAAACCTATTAAAATATTATTTCTAGCAATGGAATCACGAAATTCGTAATATTTTATATGATAAGGTAATTGTAAACATCATTAATTTTGTACACGCCTACTTTGTAAAGAAATTAATAAGGGAAATCATGAAAATGACAGATTTGATATCACTTTTGTAATTAACTAGCAATTTCAACGAACATTTGAAAAAACATGATTGAGTTAGGGTCGAATGGTCATATCTGAAACAAAAAATTGTGTACGTGTCAGATTATTTGATTGGGTAAACAAGATAGATTGTATTTTTTTTTTATTTCAATATGAAACTACTCTATAGTTTGAAGTTGATGTATCATCATTCGATGGGTTACTTGGTCGTAGAACGTTTACTTAGCTAAACCTTACAACTCTTGTATATGGTGAAAAACGCACAGGTTTGGAATATATGTCCAATTGCAGCGTTTTCATCAAGTCATACTTTTGTATAATTATTTGGAACCATGAATTGATCGTATTTATTAAAAGTTGTTTGAATTAATATTTATATAAGTAAAAAACATTTGTATAGTTATTTGTAAGGATGAAGTGATTATATTCATCAAAAGTTGTTGGAATTTACTATTTAAATAGAAACATTGATAAATATGTGAGATGTCATTTTCTTGATTTTCTCAAATTAATTTCTTAGGGGTCCCGACCTCTATGTAAACGTACCATCCACCTCATTTCCAACAGAGGGGACTAATAACATTTAAAAACGCATTCACTTTCACATGAGGACCAAGATACTAGTTTTTTCGTTATTTACATACAGTTCACTATATTAATATTTTTTAATTAGCTAATTATTTAAGATATAGTTAAGTTAATTCACAATACAAGATTATACTAATTTCGGTTACTTTAGCTTGCCCTAACTCTACCTCCATACAATTCACTATTGATAATTAACAACGACAAAATATAGGCAAAAGCCACTTAAATCTATACACATGTTATTTCTCACTCGAAAAATGTCACATGATGATAACAAAGTGCTTTGAGATACATTTAAAAAAAAAATTCAGCTTCAAAAACACTCAATTTCCTTGTTGTTTAATTGTGAAACATTCACGATTTTTATTTATTAATAAGTTAGATAAATGAAATAGTTGTGAAATGTTATTAATATAATATTTCATGAAGTTATACTAAAGAATTTAAATTAAGTTTCAAAACAATAAATTATATTGCATTTCAAAAAAATGTTAAAATTTTTATTATTTCATATTTTGTAAATAAATAACAAATTATCATCAATTTCATGATACTTACTGATGAGTTTGTTTCAAAAGTTTTAAAATATTAGAATGTTTCTAGCGCGCTTCTGTTGTCAAAGATTTTGTAAAACACTTGCAGAAAACCCAAAGATTGGTGTCTAGAAAGTAATTAAAAATATTGGACTTAATTTACTATAAAGTTTTAAAAACCAAAAGTATATGATATTTCAAGTTAAAAAAAACTATATACATGAAAGCAACACTTTTCTAGAAATAAAGTTAACACCTTGAACATACATATATGCAAAAGCTAACATGTTGCTTAAAAAGGAATTGCTAAATTGTAAATTATGTTTTTTTAACAACCAACTCACGTATCATATATGACCACGTGTTTGAATATGCTAAAATTTATTTTGGTTATAAAATTATTATTTCATATCTAATACTTTTTCATTAATTACCTGGTTAAAATTCAAATTATATTGTCATTATTATTTTTCATTTATATGTTAGATTTTGTTTTGTGTCTTATTTCTGATAAAGTGGTAAAAATGCTACAAGTTATGTACCGTATAAATCACTTAAGGTAAAAAAAAATATTAAAACAAGCCTATCAATATATTTATATAAAACAAGTTCATAGAATTTATTTATGTTCAATATAATAAGTATAGTAAGATACATATTTTGAATTGTAAAAATATGAAGGACTTAAATAAACATTATCATATGAATTTTATATTGTTAATTAACAGAAGATTGGTTTGGTTGATGGCCATTTTCAGCCACTTTTTCCAGCAAATTAAGAGCCGCAGGTTCGAGGACTTGGAGGCCTTTTTAGGTACATTTTCCACTTATTGTTCTGTCCACATTTGGTCCCTCAAGTTACTTTTATTAAACAACAACACAAAACTATATATCTCGATACACTTATATATCATGGATTGTCTCTTACACAAGGAAAAAAAAACTTGATTCAATCAATTGCATGAAAGGGTTGAATTAGGTTCAGAAAGACTTTCAAAGCCAAAGTAAAATCATCCATTTAGCAAAAGTTTTTGCTAAGTTTTTGCTACAAAGACGATTCATGCTGTCTCATTTCTGTGTTTTTGTTTAGGTTCTTAGATTCGTAATTGCTTTTTTTAGTGGGGACGATTGCGTGAATGACAATTCACTATTTCCTCCTCCCTTTTTGGCTCACTTGTAAGGGTCCGAACCCATAAAGGAGGAGGAAGTCAACTGAACACCTCAGCTATTGGCGGGAAATATTGTCTACATCCGATCCTTTTTGTGTTTTTGGTTTAAAATTGTACAATCATTTTCTTATTTTATTTTTTAACTAAACCTCTTTTATTTAACTAAATAATTTTGTAATTGATTTAGCATCTTAATTATTTCCCTCTTAATATTTAATTAACTACTTTTTTATTTCTTGAAGTTTTATATTGAATTTTTTTTTTCATGTTTCTTCATGTTTTTGAAGATACTCTTTTGACATATTTATTTTTATCAATGATTACATGTATACATTATACATTAAATATGTATCGGCCCCTACATTAAATTATAAGACTGTCACAAAGCACGTGTATAAATTACTCGTTGAAATCTAATTCACCATTATTTAATCTAATATAAACCAACGTAACAAAAGAAAATTTGTTATACACATATGTCTTAATTAAAAAACAGATTGTTTTTAATTTGAAGTCTTATAAGTATATTCTAATCAAGAAAATAATAACTATCTTAAATACAAACTAAAAAAATACAAACAAGTTTATTCAAAGTAGCGTCTTCAATATAATTCTTATATATCATTTCCACAAGTTAATACACATAGATGCTTCAATTATCTTCTCTCCTACCCTCAAAAAAAAATCTTTGCATATATCCCTCCCCTCTCATCCTATCACTGATCAACACCATCCTCACCCTCTCTCTCTCTCTTCTCTCACACACAGTGATGGTGTAAACACACCTACATATACATACACACCCACACCTATACATACACACATACTCATCCATGGATAGCACCCATGACATTGATGCTTACACTGATACCAGTGCTAGTGATGAAGAACAAGAGGTTGAACAAGATGGCTCTAAAGATTGTAAAGATGTCATCTTTAACACGTGCCCTCCACGTGGAAGGGCGTTTTTGGACCCTAGGTCTCAATGGGTTCAAGAATGGAACCGTGTGTTCCTTCTGGTGTGTGCCACTGGTCTGTTCATCGACCCACTGTTCTTCTACACACTCTCCATAAGCGACTCGTGCATGTGTGTGTTCGTAGATGGGTGGTTCGCGGTCACCATCACGGTTCTTAGGTGTGTTACAGACGCTTTGCACGTCTGGAACATGTGGTTGCAGCTCAAGATGAGCTGGTCATGGTGGCGTTCGTCGCGCCACCACCGTGAGTCGAGGCATGATGGTGGTGTGGCACATAGGGTTGCGGCTCGGGTTGTGACCAATGTCAAGAAAAGCTTCTTTCTTGATCTCTTTGTTATCCTACCTATACCCCAGGTTTGATAATAATTTTATACCTAATCTTAATTTCCTTTGTTTGTTTTATTATTTGTGAAACTACTTAAACTAAATACCACATGATCAATATCATTATTGAACAAATTGTGTTAGGAGGTTGTTATACACACGCTACTAACAATCTAATTAATCTCACATAGTTTTCGTTT
Organism: Flaveria sonorensis; assembly: GCA_025506505.1. Classification (NCBI taxonomy): domain Eukaryota; kingdom Viridiplantae; phylum Streptophyta; class Magnoliopsida; order Asterales; family Asteraceae; genus Flaveria; species Flaveria sonorensis. The sequence continues at coordinate 9,544,432 of CM046433.1, read as the reverse complement.
TCGAGCCAGCGTTTAATTATTTGAATCGAGGGGTGGAGTATTTGACTATGTAGGATTAGTAGGGCCTTTATGTTATTATTTCTTAAACTTGTAAATGATTTAGGGTTTCCTCTATTTTCTGGTGAGCGACATTCAACAAATTGACTACATTAACTAACTTGTATTCTTGATTAGTTAGTTTCTAATCTAATTGATCTGAATTTTATGAGTTACAATAATCTCTTTCAAAATGCACTTTCGGTTAAAATACAAATTTAACTGGCCTCTTTCATCTTTAGAAATCATTCGGCTTATTATCATGTCAAAACTAAGTTCAATATTATAAGGTATAGATGTCGATTTAACCATCGTTGATGGATTTTCATACATCGATGATTATACCTAGTTAACACTAGCGTTCTCAAACAGGTTGTCATTAAGTTGCATCATTATCTTTCACATTATCAAAAGTTCAAGTGGTACCAAAGGGGTTTCTTGGCATCAAGCTCTATCACATAGCCGGCCTGTTACGTGGTTGGTGGTCGATTTAAGTTGTATCATCTTTCACATTGAGATTGATCGTTTAATCACAATTCTACCCAAGAGAAACCTGATTTATTAGAAAAAGAAAACTGTGCGCCATTGGATAGTTTGATTGAACCTATCTGAGCGGGTCGACTTACATGTTGGGTCTGCGACGATTTGACATAGGCCGGTTGGAGTTGTTTGAATTCAATCCATTGAGATAATTTCAATTTTATTTTAATAAAATGAAAGTATTAGACACATGAACAAATAAACAACGTAAATGAAGAATATAAGATATGATTGATCTAGTAATGATTGAAGGACGTATAATACGTTAATTGTTTGAGTTTACTTGGTTGGTAACATATCCATTAGGAATGACTGTGAACATTATGCTTTTTTTTGGCTGTTTGGTTACTGTGTTATGACACCTGGTAGTTTTTATTTTTAAAATAGTATAAAATATTGTTTTCTGAGGAAACTTTGAATCTTATTACTGATAAACGATTTTCATATATAATAGTTGATCTCACTTAATATTACTGACAAGAATACAACATAAATTTCATACAATTTTAATAATAATTATTATTATAATAATAACAAATAGATAAATAAATAAATAAATAATAAGAAAAATAATATGAATCACAGAAAATACGTACCTTAGTACAAAAGGGTAAGGGTCCATTTTTTGTCTATTATCGAATAAACCGGCATAAACAAACAATTTAACAATAAAATTTTTGTAATATGAATAATTCAGTAGGGTGGATGATATATTTCGATTAGGTATATTCAAACAAACATTAATCTATATTAAAAATATATTTATACTGTATTATAATATATTTTAAAAAGATAGGATTGTATTTTTACATTGAGTTTTTAGAAGTTTAATGAGACAAAATTTATTTTATAAATTTCAATACTTTAATTATTTTTTACATACATGCTAGTTATGTGATTCAATATTTACTTTTAAACCAACTTCTCTATGATTTTTAAAAGATTTTAATTTTTTTTCATATATTAATATATTATAAACAATGTAAAAATATGAATTTTGTTTTTTTAGTTTAATATTGTATTGTATGGTGATGGATATGTTTTGTGTAAAATAACATGTGGGTGATTTCACGGTGACAACCATATATTTAATTCATATATTTAATTCATAGCACGTGTCACTTCCTTAGGTTTCATATATTGAATTCTAATTGTTTATTATTTTAGTGTTTGATAGTTTTAATCATTTTTTTCTATTAGTTTTAAAATATAATATTTTATAACTTCTAAATACATTGTTGCAATTTGTTATTTTTTATCTACGTTTTACTATAAGTTTTATTTAAAAAAATCAAGACACAAACGTTCAAGTCGTTAAAGTTATTCAAAGTTTAATCTTTTTAATAATTATTTTTCTGTTTTTTTGTTACAAAGGTCTGTTTTTGCAACTTGATTATTAATTTTTATTAATGTTCTGCTGTGGACCTTTTTTTTGCGAGTTGGATATTAATGTAAAAGTTGTCAAAATGAAGTTTTACAAATTTTATCACTTCATCTGTCACGCGTGAGTTTCACTAACTACTGCATTTTAAAAGACAACAATGTTATAAATAGTAATTCACCAGCAATTGAAGAAAATAATACAAGTGATTAGGTTTGCTATTTTTTATTATATTTTATATAATAATAATTAGTATTTAACCTAGTTTGTTATTCTCTTATATTTTTTTAATGTATTATTTTATAAAATTTCAAATATATAACTGTGATGTAATGAATTTATATATCATCATATACAAACTTTATTTAGTTCGAGTTAGATTAAAATTTCATTTTTATTTTAACTTTAAGTATAATGCTTTATAAAGTAAATTATGCATATACCATTTTGAAATTATTCTTTTTCCTAACGTCTCGATATTAATTTTATCGAAAACCAAATCATTCAACGCTCACAAGATTTACCAGATTCTCATCGCACCATGCAAGGGATTCCACTAGTTATCAACTATTTTGAAAGCTTAACTAACTATCAAACCAGTTATACTATCGATTTAGTGGTTTAACCCGATTTCAACTAGGTCAGTTCAGGTTTCATCAAGTCCATACCAGTTTACATTACACTATTACAAACCTAGTTCAATCCTACAATTCCAATTGGTTCCTAAGTAATCGGTTTCAAAATCAGTTCACGATTGGTTTAAACCTCTTTTTTTCCCCTTTACCACAACACATAATGGTGGTTATTACGTATTTTCGTTATTGGGTTTAAGATCCTTTTTCGAACCTTGACCTTTCTATGGGCCAAAATTAGCAAACTAACCCACCCATGACTCCATGAGTTCACACTTCGGTACTTCACAGTTCACATGTATATATGCAGAAGGGCAATTTCGTCCATTCCAACCTCGTATGCATCTTACTTCATAAATCAACACGAGTTACGCATCACAACATCACACTCGTACTAATATTTTTTCCACGCGTACCCCTCTGCCTCCTATCCAGAGACACATATATACACACTTTCTCCTCTTACGTTCATTTCACATATCAACGAGTTTTATCCGTCAGTGATCCATTTAACCGTAATGGCCACAGCATATGAATTCTCAAGCGACTACTCTGACACCACCACCACCACCGACGACGACTCGGGCGACGAACGGGTGGACCACATGTCAACCAAACGGGCCATTCGGGGCGGTTTCGGGGCGGGCATTAATATTCTACAGGCTTGGGACCCGGTGTACGTGCTGGTGTGCACCACGGGTCTGTTCATTGACCCGCTGTTCTTTTACGCACTGTCGATAAGTGAGTCGTTCATGTGTGTGTTTATCGACGGGTGGTTCGCTGTGACGGTGACGGTGGTTCGGTTCATGACGGACGTGTTGTTTGTGGCTCACCTGTGGCTGCAGTTCAAGTTGAACAGGTGGTGGCGCCACGAGGTTAGATTACGACGTGACGACAGAAGCTCGTGCAACGTGTCGCACCCGGTTTTAGCGGTGGTTCGGCGGAGGGTTGTCTTTGATCTCTTCGTTATTCTTCCTATTCCGCAGGTTTATCAATTATCATAAAATTATCATACAACGTACATTTATTATTCTCATATGCGTTATCTCAATCAGACTTACGATCTTTCACCGTTTAATTATTACTTATGAAAATCAAAAATCATTGATATTGTTTCATGGTTTGGATTTTTGTCAAGATTTCTGTTATATAAACTTCCAAGAAAGTACACTTAACTTCAAGGTAAAAAACAACGATGGTACCTACAATATAAACATATGATATAGATATAAAATATATATATGCTAGAATCATATAATATATATAACTTCTAGAAGTTTTTGTATTTTGAATACATGTAAAATTATCAAAAGTACATGTGCTTTATGTATATGTTGGATGATAGTTGTTAAAATTATACAAAATATAGTGTTGATATAATTTGGGGAAGGTGAAGAGGGTGAGATGAACTCTTGTTATTTTAGTATTTTGTTTTTCGTATATAAAAGCTGAGTTTTTCAGGAAGAACATAAGGTTTATATTATTCATTGTAATCGTAGAGAAAAAAAACTTATTTTTAAATAGTAGATAGGGTGAGATGAACTTTAGTCAGCTAAGATGGTCGCTTTTATATATAAAAACCGAGTTTTATGGAAAAAAACATGAGGTTGGATATTTTTAGTTATAGTCCGTAGATAACAAAACCTTATAATAAACTTCTGATTTAATTTCATGGCTTGATAAAATATAATGTGTTATTTTTTGGCAGATAGTCTTATGGGTGGTGATTCCAGCAATGTTAAAACAAGGCAAGACAACAGAAATAATGACGGTTGCGTTAGTAATGTTCTTGTTCCAATACCTTCCAAAGATATATCATTCCATATGTCTTTTGCGACGGATGCAAAATCTCTCCGGATATATTTTTGGTACCGTTTGGTGGGGAATCGCTCTCAATCTGATTGCCTACTTTGTTGCCTCTCACGTAAACTTTAACTTCCCCTCTTCTTCTTTTTGTAGAAACAATTTGCGACGCTTTGGATGTCGCAAATAGTCGCTTCAATTAGGGGTGCAAACGATCCGAGATACTCGCGAGCTACTCGAGATCGGATCGATAAAAAGCTCGAAACTAGCCATATTGATCTCGAGCCCGAGCTTCACATATTGATCTCGAGCCAGCTCGCGAGCTTAAACGAGCTTTTTACTTATATATTTTTTATTTAATTTATTAAATATTTTTATGTAAATAACTTTATTAAATATACAATTATGGTAAAAACAATTATATAATATGTATAATGCTATATATAAAATATAGAATTATAATTATATATAGTAATATTTAAAATATTAAAAAATTACAAACGCCCTCTTAAGCCAAAACGAGCGCAGCTCAAGCCTATACGAGCTCGGGTTCGGCACGGCTCGTTTGCACCAGTAGTGTACATACGGTTGTGTTGATGATAGTTATTGGCTATAGGCTGTAGGAGCTTGTTGGTACTTGCTTGGTACCCAAAGGGCTGCAAAATGTTTGAAAGAAAAATGCATGGAAGCCAACGGACGTTGTCTCTGGAGATTCTTGACGTGTCAAGACCCTATTTATTATGGCGCGCATGATGTCGTGAGAGATCCCACGAGGCTCGTGTGGGTGGCGGACAAAGATGCGAGATCAACTTGCCTTCAGAGCAATGATAACTTTAGCTATGGTGCTTACAAATGGACACTTCAACTCGTTACAAATGATAGCCGCTTGGAAAAGATACTATTTCCTATCTTTTGGGGACTTATGACTCTCAGGTAATTGGTTTTCTACGTACTTTTTATCTGCCTGTGTGTTTGTTTGCCTGTCTGTATATCGAAAAAGATCAATTTGTACAAATTTAATAGTTTGTATGATAATATGATATAGTACATTTGGCAACTTGGAGAGCACAACAGACTGGCTAGAAGTTCTTTTTATCATCATTGTTCTCACATTCGGTCTTCTTTTAGTCACTATGTTGATTGGTAATATAAAGGTAAGTACACATACGCGTATAAATACTATAATTTGACATAAAGTGTTACAATTTGAGTGATTTGAAGTTTGGTTTGGATGTGTATAGGTGTTTTTGCATGCAACAACATCAAAGAAACAAGCTATGCAACTGAAAATGAGGAATATAGAGTGGTGGATGAGGAGGAGGCACCTCCCTCAAGAGTTCAAACAAAGAGTCCGAAACTATGAGCGACAACGATGGGCGGCAATGCGTGGTGTGGATGAATGTGAGATGATACGTAATCTCCCCGAGGGGCTTCGGAGAGACATTAAGTATCACCTTTGCTTGGAGTTGGTCAGGCAGGTATGAAATACTATAATGTCATCATAATATTGAACTATTTGGACTTGATGACAAGAATTAAAACTAGTGGGCGGAAAATAGAAAATGGGAAGGCTTGAAGGGGTGTTATGAAAAACTTTTGTTGTTTGTTTCTTCACCTTGAAAAGCTGAAATCTGACGTTGATAGTGAATGTTTAACTCAGGTACCTTTATTTCAACATATGGACAACTTGGTCCTAGAGAATATATGTGACCGTGTGAAGTCCCTCATTTTTACCAAGGGAGAAACGGTAAGTGCATATAAACTCCAACCTTTACACTTCGCTTTACTTCTATGTACCTATATTCACAATAGTGAGGCGCTAACAAAAAATACACGTAGTTCATTGTATTCATTAGAAATAGATTTTATGTCAATTTTAATCCATTTAACACATTTGAAACTAAAGATAACCTAAATTTAAGGGTGTCAATCGTGTGGGGTTGAAAAATTAAACAGGCTAAATGTCAAATATGTACACAACAGTACAACACGTATATTTATTTGTTTTAAAGACAACAATCCTAATTTGTACAACTTAAACTCTTGTAACCCAAACACCAGCTAGTTGTTAACCATATCTAAACAAGCCATATGGGGTGGTGGATTGACGAGTTGTAATCAAGTTGAATACATGTTAGACGGGTTGATTACACGTCATTAAAAAAGCTAGCGGGTTGACTTGTTTAAATAAAAAAGTCAACCAGCTGAACATGCCCATATATTAAATGTTTTCATGTTATATCATAACTTTAGTTTTCTTTCTTGTGATCATCGAGAAGATTGCAAGAGAAGGTGACCCCGTACAAAGAATGTTATTCATAGTAAGAGGCCATCTCCAAAGCAGCCAAGTACTACGAGACGGTGTAAACAGTTGTTGCATGTTAGGCCCCGGGAACTTCAGTGGTGATGAACTCTTATCATGGTGCCTTCGAAAACCCTTCATCGAGAGACTACCGCCATCATCATCAACCCTTGTGACTCTTGAAACCACTGAGGCTTTTGGGTTAGAAGCCGATGATGTAAAATACGTTACACAACATTTTAGGTATACGTTTGTGAATGAAAAGGTGAAGAGAAGCGCACGATATTATTCTCCAGGGTGGCGAACATGGGCCGCGGTGGCTATTCAATTGGCGTGGAGGAGGTACCGGCATAGGCTCACTTTGACCTCGTTGTCGTTCATCAGACCGAGAAGACCGTTGTCGAGGTGCTCTTCGCTCGGGGAAGATAGGCTAAGGCTCTATGCGGCTTTGTTGACTTCACCCAAGCCAAATCAAGATGATTTTGACTTTTGAGGTTATATATTGTGCTACTTGTATGTTTGTGTGTAGAATTAATAAAAAGGAGCTATATATACATATGCAATATAATATATAATATGTTCATTTGTTTATAAGCTTGGGTCATCCGATGATCCAGATTTTAAAAGTACGTACGTTTTAATTTAACATTCCATTAGTTCTTGATACTAACATGTTAACTTGTTAACAATCAGCCCGATCTGTTCGATCTTGACTTGATTACAAGTAACATAAGTTATTATATGTCACAATAATTATGTGGCATAAACCAAAGGAACTAATTAAGGTATATGTAAGTTCTTTAATTTAACAGCTTAGTCTAATGCCCTACTCTAATCTAAATTTGCTACACGCCAAAATGAGGCTAGAGACAAACAAATTTTAAATAAGAGCCATACACCTTTACCACTAGACCAATATAATTGGTTGTGATGGTTAATGTTAGTCAAGTATAAGTCAAACGGGTAGATGGGTCAAATGGCTTGCATAATTGCCCATCTTTTGTGAAGGTATAGATAGTTCATTGGGTCCATTCATTAGTATGTAAAGTGTGAATGTAACAAATGTAACAAACAACGTATGTATGCATCCAACGTTGTCACCAAGTGGACATCTTGGTGCTAATAGTATACTCTACAACCAAAAATTAAGAGTCCAAACAGTGTATGTATCAAATGTTATATGTGTATTTATTGATGTGTAAATTCTAAATATAAAATACCAAAAATGTTCTACATGAAGCACCACAAACATATTTAGAAGTTTATATTCCGAGTTATTATCTTCTAATCAAGGCTTCTTGATCCCAATAAGATTAGATGTTGTTTTGAAATACAGAGAGAATAACAATTTAAATGTTTCTTAAATCTTTAATAACAAATTAATAACAATCTTAAATTATACAAGTTTCAATTGAAACATCAAGTAATAATACATGAGGAATGAGGAATGAGATAACTGATATGCGTTAATCATCAAGTTAATTACTCGAGCTAAATCAACTTGATCTGTCATATTAGTGAGCCACCTTTGACTCGAACTTAGCTTAGACACTTATGGCAGCCAAGAAGTTTGTGTCACATCTGCCTCAAGTTTTTAATGAGCTAGTTCATATAAACCTACAAACAAGTAGCGAATCACAAACTATTGTGATATCCTTATAACCAATTGCATGTTCTTACTAGTGTAAGATGGTTATAATATACTAACCTTAATACTATACGTAGTGGACAAGGAGGGGATACTAATAATAATACAATGATATAAGTGAAGCTTCAAACACCACTATATGATAGTTAAATGAAGCTTCAAATCTATAAGACGTTAAACTCTTAACAAACTCTAAACACAACATTGACTACACTTGATATAAAAGAGCTTTAGTGAAATGATTTGTATTTAAATGACACTTAAATAACTTCTAACTAAACAATCATCACATGTGGTCTAACAAAAAATTGCAAAGAGATTTCATACTAAAAGTCTAAAATATAAAAAGAGAAAAAAAAGTGAATCTTCTCATCAAGGTTCCTAATCCAAACTAGAGGTGGCCAAAAAAACCGGAACCGGTTTCTGGCCCAAACCGGTCCCGAACCGGTCCGAACCGCCGGTTCCTACACCTGTTGGAGGTTTCGTATGTTGAAACCGGTTTCAAACCAGTCCGATTCCAAACCGGTTCCCAAACCTGTTCCAAACCAGTGCCCAAACCGGTTTTCAAACCGGATTTCAAAAAAGTAGCCGTTATATAGCTGTTTTTTACCTTTTTTTGGTGTTTTTTATCATTTTACCCCCATTAAGCTAGTATAAATATGTATTGAATGTTTTGGTTGAACCACAACAACTTAAAACGCTCTCTACTCTCAAAAAAACGCCATTTATTCTCAAATACGCTCAATACTTTCGTTCAATTAAAAAAAAAATCTCAATACTCTCGTTCATTTAAAAATGGCTTCATCAAGTGTTGAATCATCCGTTGGTTGTGATGCGTCTTCAAGCAACGTGGTGATCGCAATCCTTCATACGAATAGGAACCCCGAAATATGGTGCAATTACGATTTATGTCAAATGGCTAGCGGTCCAAACAAAGCTTGTTGCAAGTATTGTCATAAGTTTTTCAAAAAAAATGCAAATACAACTTTGAAAAACCACATTGCGAATAAATATTGTAAGGCTTTGAAAGGTGAACCGTCTCAAGGTCAAGCTTAAGAAAGCTTGTCATTCAAACATTTTAACAATGAACGTTTGACTCGGCTAATTCAACGAACTCTCCAACCGCGATACTCACATGTAAGTCATGCTACACTTAGAAGAGATTGTTTAAAAATTTGGAAAAAAACTAAAAATGAATTAATATCTTATTTTAAAAATTTACAAACCGGTGTTAACTTAACTAGTAATGTTTGGTCGACTCTGCACGGTTCACCAGACTCGTACATTTGTGTCACCGCCCATTGGGTTGAACCCGGTTCGTGGCAAATGATGAAACGTACGATTGCGTTTGAATTGTTTGATTATCCTCACACCGGGCAAAACATTTTTTTTATCTTATTGATAAAGTTATTAAAACGTATAAATTAGAAAACAAAATATTTTCTACATCTTTTGATAACGCGTCAAATAATATGCTTGCGATAGAACATCTAAAATTAAAATATAAACCAATTTGTGACGGTGTGTTTTTTCATAGTCGATATATTGCGCACATCATAAACTTAGCCGTTCAAGATGGTTTAAAAACTATTGAAACGGTAAAAGATAGTTTTAAAAGAATGTTACGTGATATTTTTAGCAGTAACTAAAGATATAGTAGGTATCGCAAGTTTTGTAAAGACGTAAATTCTAAATGTTTAGGTTCGAATTGGGACGTACCTACAAGATGGAATTCGACTCGTAACATGTTTGAAAAGGCTATTGACCAAAAAAAAAAGTTTAATAGCCTTTCATAATAGTTTGGTGAGTCGTGGAAAGGCTTCGACTTACAATTCATCGGGTTGGGCTATTATTGAAGAAATAACCAAAATGCTTAATGTTTTTAAAACCGCAACTACTTGTCTTTCTGGAGTTTATTATCCAACGAGTCCATTAGCACTTCACCGAATTTACTTAATGACTTCAAAATTAAATGAGTTGTCGTGTAGGGGTAGACTTTATTCGGATATGATACCGCAAATGAAAGAAAAACCTAAAAAATATTTTAAAGAAATGTCTCCGGTTATTACATGTGCCGCTGCCTTAAACCCTTGTTTAAATACGTCGGGGGTTAAAACTTTACTTGATAAAATTACTTTTAATTTGGATTTAGAAGAAGAAAACCTATATTATGCTCAAAGTGTAAAAAATAATTTTAACATACATTTAGGCCAAATGTTTTATGTTTATTTAGCAAAATATAGTGAAACATCAAACATACATGAGTTTATGCGGCATGCGGCACATGACGAAGGTTCAAGTGATCCAATGTTTGCTTTGTATAATACTTTAAGAGATTAATGTAATAAACGTCAACGTGGTAACACTCCGAGTAGTGAAATCGATAGGTATAGTGGAACAAACATTTTATCCACTATGACTCCACAAGATTTTTAAAATTTTGACTTGCTGGCTTGGTGGAAAGGTAAGAAAGATCAATTTCCAATCCTATCCACCATGGCCCGAGATTTACTAACCGTTCTAGCTTTCACGGTAGCTTCGGAATCTGCTTTTTCTGTTAGTTGCAGGATTATATCAATAAGAAGAACCCGACTCACTCCCAGAAGCAGTTGAAATGTGTATTTGCTTGAAGGATTATTTGGATGCAGCTGAAAGAATACAAGACAAATGCTCACTTGAAGAAGAATTAGAATATGAAGCCGAAATATATGAAGACGAAGTAGACGATGGATTGACACCCGGAATGACCGATGATGAAACGACATACGACTAGTTCCTTCGTAATAGCTCGGGTTCTGGTGGCGAAGAAATAAGTTTACGTCATTTGAATTGTTTATATATTTTGAATAGTATCTTTATTTTACATTTTATGTAATATTTGATAAAAATAAATAATCATATTTAAATTTTCATGTATCATAAATCATAATTATATTTTTAATTAATGTTTTATGTTTTAATATTTATAAATAATTTATATAAATGTGTAATCTTTGATAAAAATAAATAATGTTTTAGATCAATTGAACAAGTTTTGAAGAATTTGTTGTGTGAAAAACTTCTGAAATTTAGCTAAGTGTTCAGGCGCATGAGAATTGTTTGGGCGCATGAACACTGTTAGGGCGCATGACTGTTTGGCGCATGAGCACCTTTTGGGCGCATGAGCACTGTTTGGGCGCATGAGCTTTGTTTGAGTTCATGCTTTTGTTTGGGTGCATGAGCACTGTTCGAGCGCATGTTTTGTTTGGCCGCATAAGCACTGTTTGGGGGTTTAAAAACTGAGTGAAAATTTAAATTTAAAAAAAAATAAAAACCCGAACCGGTTTGGGCCCAAACCGGTTTGGGCCCGAACCGGTTTTCAAACCGGCCCGGACCGGTTCGATAGGTTTGAATATCCTAGCCCTGAAACCGGTTTAGTAACCAAACCGGTTTGAAGTTCAAACGGGTTGAAAATAAACCGGTTCAAACCGGACCGGTTTGAAACCGAACCGGTTTGACCCAAAAACCGGTTTGTACACCTCTAATCCAAACCCCAAAACATATCGTACAAATTTCAATGCACGATGTACAAATTCTCATAGCTCTAAAAACGCTTTTCTACCATAATTAGGTACTACGAGCGACACATTTCGGTAGCCCTTGGTGTCACGAGTGGTTTGAATCAAACAAACGCCTACCGTCGCCTCCACAATAACCTCCGTTCACACCGTCGCCGGAGAGAACCACCGCCACCGTCATGCTCCTCCGCCGGCAACGGCCAGTTTCACAACGCCGACGAAGATGATCCAATCGTTATGCTGGTGAAAATGCCGGCCTGTATCCTTTTTAACCTAAGGAGTTGCCACCGATTTTCATCTGATTCACATGGCTTTCCCCAGGTATGTGGCTCATTAATTTGTCATATAGCATCATAAACGTATCAATTGTTTTGATTAGTGATGTTTGTTAATTGTTCGGATACGCAAAATGCTTTCTGTGCGAGTTTTGGTATGATTAATCGGCTACTTGTTGATGAATCATAGAACAGTGGTTCTAATTAGGATCTAGATTTAATTCTAGTTCATGAGTGGTATAGATGGCGAGATAATATTGGTATGATGGTTTATCTGGTTATTTGGATTTTGGCATCTGTATATAGGACCAGAGGGGGTTATATAAAATGTTGTTTGTTCGTGTATAGAATTTGAGGTGTTAAACTGTTAATCACCTAAGCTATAAAATCAGTGTGGTAAATCAATTATTCTTTTCAAATTAGAAAGATTACTGGCAGCAGGTTAGGTTCTATATTTCTTATGTTAATTAAGCCACATGAAACTGAAAATATAAGAAAGATGGAGAATTGTTAGGAAAGATCTGCTATCCTTTGTAAGCTATTTTAACTTTTAGCCATTAACATTAGGATTCACGTTGCATTGCTTGACCTTTTCACATTCTGATATGCTAGCTCAAGATGTAGAAAGCAGACATGGGTTTGGCACTTAACTAAGCGATCACATATGAAGATTTATTAGCAGCTTGACATCGTCCCTCTATACCACTACTGATTATTGGGGTTAACTTTATACTTGAAAACATCATTGCATCAAGTAATGGCTACGATTTTGATCATGTAATATGACATGTTTGGCATGATAATAGAGGTGGTATATTATTCTATGCAGGTTGTTGGCTGTTGCCAAAGTTAGAGGGGTAGCACATTCCTTTCTCTCAAGCCGTAATCTTTGTTTCTCTGAAGTAAACAATCATGGAGCCCAATTGGCAGCTGGGTTTTCTCGCTCCTACCATAAACTGTATTCACAATATAATACTCATGGCAGCGGGTTCACCTGTTGTACATTCCATCAAGCTAAGGGAAACTTATGGAGTTACAGACGTTTTCAAAGCTTATATTTCATATCAGCAAGTGCCAAAGTTTCTCGGCATGCTCAAATTGCATGGAGAAGGGTTTCCCAGATTTGTACCTATAATTGGCCAGCCCAACCATTGAATAGGATTGCTTGTGCAGTTAGTTTTGCTTTGAGTAGATCACAGTTGATTGCTCCTGGCATATTAGCATTTGTATTACACGAGCTCGCATGCACTCACAGAACATGGGCTGAAGCTGAAGGGCTTTCTTATAAAAGCGATCTTTACACACATGCACAAGATGGGCGTGTTTACTTAACTTCATTTATGTTCTCTCTTGTAGAAGTTTTAATATTATGCTTTAGAGCAGTATATTTAGCATTTTTGTTTGCCCCATGCATAGCTATGGCTCCTTTTGCAGATTCATTTGGCGTTGAGTTTCGTAAGAAATGGCTGCGATGTGTCCATTACACTTTAGAAAAGGCTGGGCCTGCATTTATTAAATGGGGTCAATGGGCTGCTTCAAGGCCTGATCTTTTCCCAAACGATCTTTGCACAGAGCTTACTGAACTTCAAACAAAAGCACCGGCACATAGCTATGCATACACAAAGAAAGCTATTGAAAAAGCATTTGGCCGTGTGTTACCTGAAATATTCGAAAATTTTGAGGAAGAACCAGTAGCTTCTGGAAGTATAGCTCAAGTTCATCGAGCAACTTTAAAGTTCCGCCATCCTGGTCAACGTATTAAGCCTATCCTTGTTGCTGTAAAGGTTAGACATCCTGGAGTTAGTGAAGCAATTAGAAGGGATTTTATATTACTAAATCTATTTGCAAAGGTGTCTGCATTTATTCCTACTTTGAAATGGTTGAGACTGGATGAGAGCATACAACAATTTGCAGTATTCATGATGTCTCAAGTTGATCTATCCAGAGAGGCAGCTCATTTGAGTCGTTTTATTTACAATTTTAGAACATGGAAAGATGTCTCATTTCCTAGGCCTTTATATCCACTGGTACATCCTGCTATCTTAGTGGAAACTTTTGAGCATGGTGAAAGTATTTTGCATTACGTGGATGAGCTGGAAGGAAGTGTAGGCATTAAATCTGGCCTTGCTCATATTGGGACTCATGCACTTCTAAAGATGCTTTTGGTATGTACTTATATATACTCCTTCTACCATTCTTTTTTGGTTTACTTATATGTAGAAATTAAGGAGCCAAATGATATTCTTGGATATTTTTACTCCTATTAGGAGCCAAATGATATTCTTGGATAATATTTATCCTATAAGGACTCAAATGATATCCTTGGATGTTATTTTCTCTAGAAACCCTTGTATAGTCGTTTTAGGTAGTGTTTGGTGTGCTAGAATCAGAGAATGAATGTGTCTTTTACATTGGAATGAATAAATATTGTTTGTTATGTTTGATGGAATGGGCTATTCTTGAATGCATGCGAGTCCTTACGTTTAGCCGTATGTATTTCGTGGCTGGAGTTGCTTTTTTATTTGATTCCATCATGGAACGCAACTCAACTTTATTGATATATTAGTAAATAAATCTTTTTAATATTGAAGATGTACTTGTCCATATTATTCTTTGTAATATTGTGTTTAATTTGTGCAATTTACGTAAAAAATTGCATAACATCATGAATTAATGTATAAAGTAGAGATACATGTAGAAATCGTTTCCTCATACGGTACAAAAAGTCAACCATTCTACAGGTAGCGATCCATTGCATTACCTTGATGATGTACTTTGTCCATACCATTCTTTTTCCAGACATCAATTCCCAAAATAAATTCTAAAAACTTAATCCTATACCAGACTCTAAACCACAACAATGTGGTTAGTGTGTTGCTTCACTACTTTCTCAAATATTATTACCATCCTGCCCTTAAACTTGTTTCATTTTTCATTTCCAGGTTGACAATTTTATTCATGCAGACATGCATCCAGGAAACATCCTTGTAAGAATGAAACAGAGCAAAGCTTCAGATACAGGGCTGTTTAAATCTAAACCTCATGTAGTTTTCCTTGATGTTGGCATGACTGCTGAACTTTGCAAAAAAGATCGAGTCAATCTGATCGAGTTTTTCAAGGCTGTTGCTCTTCAAAATGGTCGTGCTGCTGCTGAACACACTCTTAAATTTTCCAAACATCAAAGCTGCCCAAACCCTGCCGCTTTCATCAAGGTCAGTCTAACTCTTCCGTTGTATGCCACTGTTCATCTCATAAATGATAAACAAGCACATGTTTTTGATATTATATAGATGTTTTTAGTTTCTAGAGGTGTGCAACTTAGAAGAAAGTGTGTTGTGACAGGATGTTGAGAAATCATTTATGTCATGGGGTTCTGCTGCTGCAGAAGGTGATCCTTTGAGTCCTGCAGACTGCATGCAACAGTTACTTGAGCAAGTTAGGCGTCATAGAGTTAATATTGATGGCAATGTGTGCACTGTAATAGTAACCACCTTGGTTTTGGAGGTAATTTCTTGCTTCTCTGAGCATTTTTTTTATTAATTCTCTTAGCAAGGGTTTTCACGGTCTAGTTAGGTTGGTTCTAACGGAAATTCTAGGCCGAAAGTTTACCACGATTTTGCGAAAAAACAAAGCAAATCAGCTGGGTTGGTGGACCAGCCGGTTTAGCAGTTTGATGCCTGAACATTTTTTTTTTTTTTCAAAATCACTAGTTTTTATCAAAAAAATTGTAATGATGAAGATCTTTAATAACATAATAACCTTATTCTAAAGAAATATATATATAAATAAAATTATACGGACAATTTCAAGTTCCAAACCGTGGCTGCGTCATGACCAAAACTGTATAACACTAAAACCAGCCAATTTGTTGGCATTTGAGCAGTTCGCTCGGTTTCAATATGAATGCCCCTAGTTACCAACGTACCAATATTGATTATTTGTTTTTACCAAATTTCTAAAGTTTGCATTACTTCTCTTCATTTTGGTGCAGAGTTGGCAGAGGAAGCTGGACCCTGAGTATGATGTGATGCACACATTGCAAGATCTTTTATTCAAAACAGATTTGGTGGAGGATTTATTCTATACAATTGAAGGACTCATGGCTCCATGAGAAAGGTTCCATCCATTACTCCCCTAAAAACAAAACTCATGTCATATTCTTGTTTACAATGTCTTTTTCAGGAATAAGAAAGAAAAAAGAGTTCTAGTAGTACCATATGATCTTATTGTCTTGTAAGAAACAATAAACACACCCCTGCACCCCTCGAGAGCAAAAGGGTTGTTTTTTCTCCATTTTGACCGCTTTTTGTATAACTTGTAACATTTTTAATCCTCTAGTATGATTTTGATTTGCCATGTGTGTTGGTGGCATAAAGATTGAAAATGTATCAAAAAAAGTAAAAGCATAATTGAGTGCGGCGTTGATAAAATGTCATGATCTGATGTGATTTCATCAACGCTGCACTCAATGATGTTTTTAGTTCTCTAGAGTGTCAGGTCTGGCTTACGATTCTCCAAGCTTTGTGGGATTTTGTCTATTTATATGAGTTGGTAACTAGTAATCAGAGTAGTTGATTCATGTAGTACGCGTCATGCATTGTACTTCATGTGTTGGCTTACATGGGGTTTTGCTAGTTGTACTTGTTCCTCAACCTTGTACTTATTGTACTCATCTTTTGTACTACAAAGTTTATTAATTATATTAGCACTACTTGTATGTTATAAAATACTAATTCTTTATTTTACTTATACTCCCTTTTAAATAGTTGCTTACTTTTCCACAAAGAAAAAAATATATATTTAAAATCAAATTTAAATGCCAAAGCACGATGCTAGTAGAATAGATGAGGTTATTCTATAAAGTGTATTTTTGCTATAAAATACGAGAAGACACAATAAGGCTAAAAAAGTCATAAAAAAATTATATCTCACAATCTAAATCGAATTTCAAAAAAGTACTTCGGAGTCTGTTTCTCTCGTCGTCCTCTTTCAAAAAAAAAATAAGAAAAAATAAAAAAAATTTCATTATGTCTTTAATGACACAATAAAAAAATGTTAATTTTTTTTATTTTTTATTTTTCGTTTATTTTTTTTCTTAGTGAGGATGGCTAGTTTTTGTGACTTTTTTTGACTTATTGTGTCTTCTCACATTTTGTAGCAAAAATACATTTTGTATTTAAACCTCTTTCCTAGTAGAATATAGGGTTAGTAAAAATAGATAGGAATTTTGTTATGCTATGTTTAGTTTTATCATGATAGTTGTCTCGTATGCAATAAAATTCTTTTTACTGATCACTATTTGAAAACGTTTGCTGAGTCGGTACACTCGTATATCAGATATGTAATTGTTCATAAAAATAAGTATCAAATAGTATATAACATCAAAAAGATCTTTTATCACTAGCAAGTGACATTGGTGTTTACAATGTGTGCCTCAATCTGCCATATAAAATAACAATAGAAGAGAGTCTTTATCAAGCCCTCGTTATCCGATATATGCGTACATATGCCCTTGTTTGATTTTCTAATGAGATCATGAAAGAAGTTGGAAAAAAAAATTGTCAGACCCATTCAAACTCTCATGATCACAACCTTCTCTATTAACAGAAACATTTAACTTTATCACAAAGACCGTCCTTATCAATCACCAATCGTACAATATAAGCATACGAGTTACGTTCACACAATCATTAAAACATACAACGTTATCAGTTTAATATAAGGTTTAGAGCATGTAACGTAAATTTTGACAAGAATAATACAATATTATTGGTAAAAATGTGAAGTAATTGGTTTGTACATATCTTGATTCTCGTACAAACAAATCAAGAATCCAAAATGATTAGGATTCTAAGACCACCATGGAGCCTCACCGGTTCTGAAATCAGTCTCCACCCATGGAACAAACACGACTTTCCCATCATCGATATCCGCATGAGCCAATGCCAATGACTGTTAAGACAGTTCGAAAAACATTACATCCTTGTACCTTATGCATCAAAACTTGTACATCGTCTTCTGTAAGATAATAAATGAGTTAAGGTGTATGGGGTTCTTACCAAAGGAGCAGGACCCCTAACAACTTTGCCTTGGTTGTTGTATTGAGAACCATGGCATGGACACATGAACTTGTTCTCCGCCTTGTTCCATGGCACCACACACCCCAAATGCGTGCACACCGCATTGATTCCATATGTGGCTAGGGTTCTATCATTCTCGACCACTAGGTATGTCGGGTCTCCCTGCAAATTCCCATTGTTCAAAACATTTCGAAGAGTCAATAAAACCATCTCCTTGATTACTCAAATTGTTACGACGCATTGTAATTATTTCCATATGTCAAGATTTGTTTAAATGTTCCAATACAAATCAGGTCATCTTGTACCGTAACCTTTCTCTACGTAAGTAATATTATTATATATGATTTATCATAAAAATTACTAAGTAATATATATATAAAAATTTATAATTATGCGTATATAGAAGTAATACACTAATAATATACAAAAAAATTAAATAAATAATAAACGGGTTGAGCTAAATTTTCTAGGTTGGCTCACATCCCTAGTTTGGGGGATCAATTTCAGTAGAATAATCGGTTCTGTTTTGATTAGGGTATTTCTTTTCTGTTGAAAACCACATTAGAACCTAACTATAAAGTTTAAGATACAATGTCAATTAGGCAATGACATGTTTTTAGATAACATTTAGGATTCGTTTGTTATACAGGAATTTAATGAAATTGGAATTTAAATTTTTAATTTTCATCGGTCAATGTATTTTGTTGGCAGAATTTGTTGGAATTAAGATTTAAATTACATTCTTAACATGTTTGGTTGATAAATGAATTGGAATGAACTCTTTGTCACCGGCGTATACGAACCGTTGTGCCGTAGGCTGTAAACGAAACGAACGTTAAGCGAACAGTTCGTGAACCGTTCGACGGAAAGTTCGTTTATGTTCGTTTGTTTAATAAATGAACGAACATGAATAAGAAAGTTCCGTTCGTTTAGTTAAACGAACGACCATGAACAAATGCCGTGTTCATTCATTTATGTTCGATAATGTGTCCGTTAACATTTGTTTGTGTTCATTCATTTAAAAGTTATGTTTGAGATATTTATGTTAATTACTTATTTATATTTGGTGTATATTACATAATATTTGCAATTTTAATTATAAAATCAATAAATGATGATTTGTATTTATTTGTTTTAGGAAATTTCATTTGTATTCATTAAAGTTCATGATTATTTATGTGCGTTTGCTTGCCTTCCTTTGCGTTCGTAAACAGTTCATGAACAAATTCATTTACTTAATAAACGAACACAAACAAGAAATCTTGTTCGATAAGCGTTCGTGAATAGTTCATGAACAAGTTATATTTTTAATGAACAAACACAAACAAGGTAATGTTCGTGTTCGTTCAGTTCGTTTACAACCCTAGGTTGTGGACTTGGTCGACAATCATGGTTGGCGAAGACAGTCGGGTTCGCCTTCGACGAACCCGACTAAATATGTGAAGTATTTACATTAATCGCTAAGTCGTAAGACAAATCTCATGATAAAACACGCCAATTTGATCAAATATGATAACAAAAACAAGACACTATAAAGACAGATTAAATGTGAGGTAGTCGTAAGACAAATCTCATTGCGGGTTGTTGAAGACGATTTGAGTTAAAGTTTGTGAAGTGCAGGTTCCAAAAAACCCCCCCACCCCCACCCAAACATTAACTAGATGTTGTTCGATAAAATTTACCTTTAGACCTTGAGAAAGGGTTCGGTCACCCGGTCCATGGGTCTTTAGCCATTCGGTTGCAATAATATCATTGCCAAGAGCATCCTTAGCAGGGGTACCACCCCCTGAGCCTCCTGAACTGTTTTACACAAGCGCATAACAAAAGTTTAGTATAAAAAACAAGGTGTGGTGCGTAGGGTCAGAGTGTATAGGCATGGGTCAAAATAGAACCCGATTTCTTGAACCCTTGACATCTAGATAGAATGAAGACACCTTTTCACTAGGTACCTACAAGCACCTAAAAACTCATCTCATAAGAGCCTAAATAGAAACGCTACAAGAACCTACACCTTTTTTTTTCTTTGATAACTACAAGAATCTCTAATCTAAAACCTCATAGAACCCCACCACCAATACCGTGTTAGCTATTAGGATCAAGCATAACACACACATTTTGCGATAGGTAGGAAAAACAACGTTGCGACCTAAATTGGAACTTAAGAACTCCGCTAGACGAACTCTAACACATACCACTATCCACCGGGTTACCCGAACCACGAGTTTCTCGATGGATCCAGTTACTATGGTTCGATAAACAACATACCCTGGTGGAACGAAGAAATAGGTGTAGGGAAGCAACATCCCGGTGGTTGGGAGACCAATGGCACCAAGAAGCAACAAGTTCATAAGCTTCCTCTTCTCCATATCCGGCACCCGATCCGCCGGAATGCTCGCCGCCTGACACGTCACCTTCATCCCTCTTTCCCTCGCCGCCGGTACGGTTTTTCCGGCGGATTTGGCCACCAGCCCTTGCGCCGGAGAAAACAGCCCATTGGTACCAGATCGCAACTGACAATTGAATCGAGATGATCAGAAGCCGATTGAAAGACAAATGGAATGTTGATTGAATTTTACCTGAGTAGATGTAGCAGGAGAGAGAGTAAAGGCAGCCATTGAAGGTAGAAGAGAAGAGAGAATGGGGATGGATAAAGGAATGGTGGATGGTGAGGGAGACTCGTTAGTTGTTACACAACCACATATTCATATTCCGGATATATTCCCCTTTTTTGTTATTTTCAAATGTTTGCTTGTGTTATACAGGAATATCAAATTATGTAATGTAATGTTTTTATTGGTGGGGCTTATATTTATTTCGTTATTTTACTAGATTGTGTTAAAATGTAACATATTTTTATGATTTTTTTATTAGAATTAAGTAAAGAAGAAAAATATGTGAATGAGTTTCGAGTAATTTTAATTTTAATTTTAAGGTAGGAGTAAAGTAGATTTGTCACTTAAAAAAATTAATAATTTATATGAAATATATATATATATATATTATATTTTGTTCCAATTAGTGTATCTTGTTTTTTTTTATTTCATTTGTAAACAATTTAAAATTACTTTTTTTATATTTTTCATAGAGTTCTTTTTTTTATCTATATACATCGAGACTTTCTTTTCCGGTAAGTATTCTAAGTCTATTTGTAAAAGATGTTTTTTAAGCTAAATACTACTTACATTGAATAAAGAGATGGAGAGGTTACAATGTGAAGGCGAGAGAGGCCTTCATGCCTTGATCCTTGCCATAGACCACTTTTGAAGGACAAAGGATGAAATGTGAAGATAATGTGTAGCGATCCATGACATTTGAAGAGAGAGAGGGGAAGGTGATGTTGGAGGGGCTTGTGGCCTCCTTTCATTGATGGTGCTTTGACATCATCTCAAAACATTGGGTGCGATTCAATGGATATTATTCATAAAACTATGTCAACATGCAAAAACTGAGTATTAAAGCATCAACAATCGGGAAGTCGACAGAGCCACCTCCATACAAAACCTATTTTAACATACAAAAACTATGTTGTGAGAGTTCGATATAGTGAACAAGCAATAGAAAATTTATCACTCAACCCATCTTTGATAAAGGTGTACATCCAACACCCAAGAGGTGTTCGGTTCTAACATACTTGAGAAATGAAGTTAATTATGGTTGAAGTAGAGTGGGATTAAATTGTAGCCGTTAACAAAAATAAGAAATACAAAATCGACCCTTTCACCATCTTATTCACCAGTCTCCGCCCTCCACTAACCAACACCAAACATGCAAATTAACCTCTTTAAAAACCCCTCATCAAAATATTGTTTAATCTTAAATAAGTACAAGTGAGTTTGTTAAATTAAAAAGAAAAACCTGGATCATCCATGTGGGAAAGCAACCAGTTCATTGCCACTTCCACCCCAGCACTTGAAGTGCTGATTGCAGCTTTTTGACAATGAAGATGATTAAATCCCATAGAAGCAAGTTGATAAACAATATCTTCATTAGGCATAACCTTTGTTGAGTCTTCCTCACCTCCAGGGGCTACATGGTACAACAACTTATGACTTATGAGAGCTATAAGTTATTTGATTTAACTAACACTATATAATCATATAGTAGTATGACATACCATCTTCAGGAAACAACTCTTTGTCTGACTGAAGACCTTTGCTTCGCATGTGACTAATGTCTATGACATCATCAACATCTATGTAGACGTCTATGACCAGAACCAAACATGTCAGCATGATTTCACAATAGTTAAGAACATATTGTATAGAGATAAGGTGTTTATATACCAAGTTTCTTGGGCACCCAACCAGCCTCCATAACAAATTTCCTCATATGCAGCACCAAATAATCAAAGAATGTAGTCAGACCTGCAGTTCTATTGAGACCAAAAGTAGCAACAAATACAAAGATAAATAAAGAAAAATAGAAGCAAGAAATACACATATGAAAAGCATAAACCAACAAAAACTAGGAGGATTGAGTTGACATGAAAGAAGTTGCCCAGAATTTGACTACAAAAGAAAAAATTTTAATAGTCAAAATTTTTGAATAACAATTTTGGTGAGTTCCAACAATTAATAAGTAAACAAGTAACGGAAACTGAAAAAGTAGCAGAAAACAAAAAAGATTACTTGATTGTAGTAGTCCTAGCTTTTAATGATGTGCTATAAAAACCTTGCACCTCCTCCGGATGCGAAAAGCCATCTAAGCAATCACTTAATGGCACCCTCGGGCGTACAATTTCATCAGGAGACCTGTTGCAGAAAAAAACTATTTTCATGACCGTATATCTGACTTACATCTCCTTTCCCGCTGCCTCTTTCTGAGCCTTATGTCTGTGAAACTCTTCTAGCTCCTCTAAAATTTGAATAACCAGTAAAATAAATTAAAATGAATTCTAGCAAGTAAAAACTTAAAATATGAAAACTGAAAAGAGATGAAACTCACTTTTGTTGGTAGCCCTTCTCTAGTGGAATATTCAAGGAAAGAGTGTAGTCATTTCTTTTATTGCAAGCAACTCTCCCAGAAGGGCACTGAAGGCCTCTTCAATACAAAACTTGCAACTCCTTGCGCGGTCTGCTTCAGGATTACCGGCATTAATGAGCTCCACTTGGTCAATTAAATGCAGGAAAAACTCCAGTGCATCCTAGAATTAATATCGTTTCAGTCGTCTACATAGAAAACATGCAAACAAAAAATATGAACAAACAGAACAAAATAAATTTTGGAATATTTGGTAATACCTGCTGACGCATGGTTGAAAGTTCAGGATGGCTGGCTGCGATTACCGTCTTGAACATCCTCGGACGAATGCCTTCTTGTTTCTAAATAGTAATATATACAAAAAAATTAACATCACATAAAGAATCTATTAATACTGTACTCAAGTTTCATGAGTAGATTAGAACATATGAAACTAATAGAAATAAGTCACAAAACATACAGCATTTGAAGATGAGTCTGCATCATTTGCTACATCATTATTCTGGAGAATAGGCAAGTGATGGTCAAGTCACAATAGGAAAACAAAATGCAAAATAAAGCTAAATTACTATCATGAGCATACCTGCACAGCTGGAACAGAATATTTAGGAGAAATAAGAGCATGTGCAAGTTTAGTTCTGCCAGAAGTATTAAATAACATAGAAATGTTAGCTTTTACAAACTGAACTGCTAGGAAAGCATAACCATGCATATGAACTATAAGAAATGCCTCTTTTTATTAGAAAATTTGGGGGATTTCCTCAAAGGCAAGATTAAACAATCTAAATTTCCTCCAACAAAATCATGTGTTCAGTGTTCTAAAGAAATTAACTCATAAGATACAATCTGCACAAATACAAAAGGCAAAAAGAAAATTTATACTTACCTTCTGCAAGGAGGAAAAATCAATACCAAAAAATGTCAGATGCTCAGCCAGAAGAGGATCCGTCACACTTTCATCCTCCGGATAAGAAAAAACATCTGAGCTGCCAAAATATATAACTCATAATTATATTTGATAAAACATACATCATTTGCAAATAATTGTATGTGAAGTGCAATTGCCATTCAGCATGAGGACTTGGTAATCTGCCGTAACAAGGTGGCATTACCTGCTCCTTCCAGATCAGAAGTTATTGTTCCAAGCTTAACAGCAAGAGGATAATGAGTTTCCTTGTAATGTTCAATAGCATGGTTATTACCACCACTGTCATCCCAAAGTTTCCGCCCACACAGGATCATTCCATCAGTTAAATTCAACCATAGATTTTCAGTTTTTTCACACTTGGCACATTTTTATCCAGATGGAGGAACTCTGACACCATTATCTATTTGTTTCAGGGTCAATGAATGTTCACTAATTTGCTTTTATCAGCTGTCCATGATGCAATTTGCTCCTTCCGTTCAGCACCCTCTGCAATTAAAATTGCATTAACTGCCAGTCTTACCTGTTAGGAAAACATGAATTAGCCTTTTGCAGATTAAAAAAAAAAGTGGAACTTGATATCACTTAAGCAAAAAAACAAAAGCGAAAGAAAAACCTTTTCGAGCAATGACACTGTTGGAAAAGGAAAAGTTGCATAATCTGGCAATATTACTATGCTGCAAGTTTCATCATATTCGGGTTCTTGGTTATCAAATCCTCCATCGATACCTACAAAAATAAGTCATGTATATAGAATCAACCATGCAACTTCAACTCTCAAAAGGTTCATTAATGATTCTTATAATCTCATTACCAAGAAAATTACACAGGCAATACCTATAGCCAAGAGAGTCGGTTTCTTCAAAGGTCTATCTTCAGGAATTGGTTTCTTTGTTTGTTTGATATGCAAATAAACCGGGTTACCAGTTTTCTCGAAATTCCAACCAACATAATCTTTCCCAAAGGCAAAAAACGTGTTCATATCTACAAACACTCCACCTTCAGACCTCTGAAAAAAGAGAAACACATGTTATATAAAACAGGAATTCAGGTACAGAACATCACGCAATGAAAGTCTAATAACCTGATTAAAATAAGCAAACATTTCAAATGAATTAAATACAAATCTCTGTACTTACTAAACTATCAACACCAATGATTGTAGACATGATTATGGTACTGAATTCAAAGCAAGAAATAATAGGAATATAATATTACTCCCTTCAATCTAAAGAACTCGCATATTACTTTCCAACTTTTAACCCTTCAAGAACAGATTTCTAACAGCGTGAAGTAAGCTTCATAACAAGTTGCGAAAAAATGCATAACATGTAGCTTTTGAAAAGCTTCATACCAAGTTGCGAAAAAATGCATAATATTACTCCCCCAAACTAAATTTTTGCAACGATTCAATTCCTAGTTTATTTACTTCCACAAACTATATTTCACACATCATATGTGCATTCACATCAATCAAACCAAGAATAATGTATAAAATAAACACAGAAAAGTTTAACAGGACATCCATAACACTATTGCATTAAAAATTATTACGCTTGGCATCGAAAATTAACCATAATGTAGTTCTCTCAACATCAACGTGTTACACAGTTCCGCTGTGAATCATAGATTGACTAGAGACCAATAACTAAGCACGTAAACAAGACATTCATACCATCATTCTAGACCATATTACTAGTAATCTAATCTACACTACAGAACAGAGGTATCGCCTTTTGTTTTTCTTCACTCTTGGCCCTTGTAATTAGACATTTTTGCAACAAGCACCTTATTGTTTTTGTGATATTTTAAATTGATAATATATTGAATGAATGGCTCGGATAGACACCAAACGACTGGGAGAGAAGCTAGCGGGTCTGCCCGTAGGCCGCCCGTCAAAAAAGAAGCTAGCTTACTTTGTGAGAGGGAGAGATGGGTGCAACAACAATCCATGAACTTTGATGGGAGAAAAGGCGTTTAGGGGGTAACGTCAAGCAATGATGATGTGAAAAAGCCAGTGAGTTACATCAGACAATTAACTTAGTAGATAAACCGACTATTGTTTTATACAATCAAGCCGCTTCAGCTTTAACGTGACTCGTATAGTTATACGAAGCAAACCCACATATATACGTTTTTAACATAATAATTTATACAAGCGTATAGTGTTATCTATCTAGAGTATCAGACATAAAATCCACTAGGTAACATTTCTTGTTTCCTTTATACCATTAGCCTCAATAATATATATGAAAATCTAAAAAAATAATAGCCCATCAGTTTGTTATTTCTCCCTAAACTTTTGCAATCCATATTATACATGCATGCAATGCCTCCATCCCCATGTTGCTCCTTATGTGAGAATTGAAATTATGGATACAGATTCAAGCAAGAGGAACAAGAGGAAGAGAGGGAGAAGCTTGATTTTCAAATCATTTTTTCCCCAAACGGGCTCCGGCGATGACAACGATGGGAAGATTCTGGCCTCCGACGACAACTTGGTCTATTGCGATGTCTCCAACAAAGGTGTTAATCGCGATTCATATGCCAGGATGAAATCCTCGTCTTCTCGTGGTCGAAATATGTCTAGCATATTTAAAGCCGTTTTGTTTGATAGAGCCATGGTGAGTTAATAATTATGTTTTAAACATTTCGATGCGCATTATGCACAACCAGAACTTCTAAACAAGAGGGTCATCATAAGATTAAGATTATTTTCTCTGCTGATTACAACCACGGGTTCTTAATTACTGCTAGCTCGTGTTTTTTTTTTTTTTTAAAGTCTGTTTTCATATATAAAAAACTGACAAATTCCGGTTATCGTGGTCACCATTCATGCATTGTATTTATTATTTAGAGATTAATTATTCTGAATCTTTAAGTGTTATTTGAATGATTATTGTAGAAGAAGAAGATGCGTGGCAAAAAGACTTCAAAATCTACAATCAGACCAACGAATTCTTCAAATGAGAAAACCGAAAACAACTCATTCAACACTAATAATCAAAACGTTGTGCAAGGTTCGGGTTCCGACAATAATTCATCAAACGATTGTTCGGATGCAGCTTCATCGTCACCCGAAACTGATCATAAATCAACAGTAGTTTCACCGAAGGTCGACGCTAGTTCACAAACGTCGACCGAGGCGAAAGTAATGCCCCCCGTTGGTTCACATATGTCAATGGAAAGAAATGTAACGCCCCCGGTTGATTCCCCGATGTTGACCGAGAGAAAAGTGGCGCCCCCGGTAAAGCCGACGGACAAGAAGCCGCCTCTTCCGTCGGGTTCACGATCACCAGCGAAAACTATTCGTGAACGAGATCGTGAACCCGCCATCTTAAACAACACGACGTCTCGTTTATGTTTGTTTATTGTCGTTGTTGTTTTCGCATCGGTGATCTTCTGGATGAGATTCGGGACGAATGTAACCGAGTCATCGACTCTTGACTCGGACCCGTATATGAACACGGTAGTCGGAGACGAGTTGTAATCAGTTTGCACAATACATTGTGGTGATATGGTTAACGGTGAACATAATGGTTGGAATGTGTTAGATTTATTTTATTAGCTTTTTCTTGTAACAATTGAAATATATAATTTTGTTAAAGTTGAATTTATCTTCTATTATTTAGACGATAACTAGTAAAAAGGCCCTCGCGTTGCGGCGGTACGTAAAACCGTTTTAAGTAGCACTAATGTCACACTACCGTTAGCGACCACAAACATAAAAAAATGTCTTTTTAAAAAAGGAAATAAAAACGAAAAAATAAAACCAAAGGAGATTTGACGTGAAAATGTTAAACTACGCATGTGACACATAAAACATTAAAAACAATAACAAAGTCAATCTAGGACTCGCACGTTGCGACGCGACCGTTAAACGGAAAAAAATAGGCCTAACAATGTTGAACTACAAGCGCACGTTACAGCGCATTAATTTATAATTTTAAACCAAAATGTAAAATGAAAATTTTGTAAATGATGAAAAATATAAGAGATTAAAGTTGGAATTGAAATGTTGTATGGATTAAATTGTAAAAAATGTAAATATATTAGGTTTAAAATAACAATTTTAAAAAGAGAAAAGAAAAATATAAACATATACAACCATTAATACTTATCGTACAACCATCAATGTATTACTAAGTTGAAAATCTATACTAATAAATGATTACATGTCGTGACACATGTAATTATCAGATTTCACCTCACAAAAATTTTCTCGTCTAAACTGTCTTTAACAAAATTTCCACAAATCATGTTATATTTCTTACTTGAAGTTATTTATTTTATTTTAATTTTTTTTGAACCACAAGTGTGAAGTTTTTATTTTTTTTAACTACCTCAATCACCACCAACCATTCAAAGGATTTTGAATATATGATATCAATCATCTCAAACATTATTTAACCCTTTAATCCTTATGATCATAAATTCTTATTTTTATATAATCTATTTAAAATAAAAACGATAGAGTTTGAATATTTTTGTTTACATATTTAAATTATATATTTATAACTTTTAAACCTTGTAATACACCGCCAATAACCTAGTTAGTAATATTTAAATTAATATTAATTGGGCTTGCACAGTAGGCCATTAATTGGGCTTTTAAACTAGAGATAGGTTCATAAGTTCATTAGTACATGACTGGACAGTAAACACCGGACAATAATAATTACATTTTATGATATTAGGCTTACTAGTTGGAAAAATAATTTTGACATACTAAATGAATTCTTCTACTAGACAGGAGTTTATGTATTTTTCTTAAATTAATTACTAATAGGATATTTATAGACTTAAGATGGACAGAATATATATGAGGTGAGTAGTTTCATAGCTAGGAAATATATAATGTGTTTTTTAATGGAACTAAGGATAATTTTAATATTTTGTTTGTATGTTTAATTTTATGCTTTAAGTTATCAAATAAGCAGAACCGGGCATAAACGAGTAATATTTTCATAGACCGAACGGAGCTTTCGATCGGTCGATTGAAAATCAGGTGCCTAGCCAGTCCATTTAATGCTTATGAAGTGTCTTCATTTGAACCACTAGTTATCGGTCGGACTGGTGAACTGGTAAAACCGACTAAACCAGATTTTTACTTCTTTTCTTTCAAAATCTTATATAGTAGTTTATTTATTATTTTAGCTCCACTATTTATTTACATTAAATATAAAGCATATCGTATTTTGTTTTGAAAAATACACACACATATATAATATTTTTAAAACCAATCAAATTTACTACCAATTCTACACCATTGTTTTAGTGCCGGACCCAAATCCTAAACCTCTTGAGGGGCATCATATTAACAACCTGCAGGACTGTTACGTCATAATCCCTTTGTTGTATGTATATATTTTATATATAATAGGTTATCAAGTTCTTATATCCATGCCGAACTGCTCAAGCGGAAGAATAGTAATATGACTAATTGAATGTCTGGTCCGGTCCAGTTTGGTTCTTAAACTAGTAAAAAATAATCATAAATAGTGATCCAAGTGTACCGAAACAATGACGTAGATAAGTTTATAAACAAGTATAACTTAACAAGTGTACATGTATATAAGACGATACAAAGCTAAACAAGTATAACTTAACATCATCAAAAGAGGAGGTTACACGTTAAAAAATCGACTAATAGTCTCCATATTCATAAACGTGCTTGTAACCAAAGTTTATTGTTAATTTAATAAATCATAAATGCATATAATTTAAGAAGTTCACATATTTAATGTGTGAAATGTAGTTATGCATGTCTCAATTTATAAAATGTTTTAGCAAGTACTAAATGACACTAAAGTAGTTAAATTTTTTTTAAATTTATAAAAACAAAGTAAAAGACATCCTTTCACTTCAAGTGAAATAACAATGATACCTTTTTTTTGTAATCTAACATGTCTCATCAACTGTTATAATTTTAGGAAACAATACATATGCTAAAACCTAGTAGTTCACAAAGTATAAAATGACCCAAATACATACATATATATATGAACACACATACAAACACACACATATATATGTATATGTGTGTGTGTGTGTGTGTATATATATATATATTGTAATAGAGTTGAAATGAGGAGCATATAATGTGAGATCTCACTGCAGCTGCTGCAGAATCTGCAAATAGCAGCCACTGCTGCTCATCTCCAGATCTCTGCTACTCTTTTACATTGAACAAGCACTCATAAAGCTTCAACTCTCTTCCATTATCAGAAAGCAGCTTCTTCAACCTCACTTTCTTCATCACACACACATATGTCTA
The DNA here is from genome assembly GCA_025506505.1 of Flaveria sonorensis. Lineage (NCBI taxonomy): Eukaryota > Viridiplantae > Streptophyta > Magnoliopsida > Asterales > Asteraceae > Flaveria > Flaveria sonorensis. Next base: position 9,513,996 of record CM046433.1, on the reverse strand, counting down.
CCTTGTATGTATGTATACATGCTAGCTAGCCTTTTGTAGGTTTGCAGTAAAAAGCTTCATTTTGTCCACCCCATTCCCACAATATTAATTAGTTATTACTCATATTATTTCAATGACATTCATCATCATCATCATTATCATGATTCATGTACTCACATGCTAATTGTATGAAGTAACCATAGACTCATCAAATATCATACTCATTGATCATTGTATAGAATTGAAGTAGATATATCTTAACTAGAACAATTAAAAAGGTTAAGTTGTAGGTGCATCAATGGTGCTTTGATAGTTTGATATACATACTAAAGGTTTAACATAACAACTTAATGATTAATTAATAAGAAAGCTTTAGAGACAAATCAACTGAAGACACACTTCCTTCTTCACCACCAGTTATCGCTGTCACACACGATCCTTCACCACCGCGAAACCCTAGGGTTCCGGCGACTGAACCACCGCTACCGCACCATGTCGCCGTCGATGCCGCCCTCACCAGCTCCTTGTTCCCCGGGAAAAACTCATACTCCGTCAGCGATCCACCACCGCTCCGGTGAACCGATTCCGTCACCTGCTTTAATTCAGTTATCTATGATATCAATCGGAAAGTTCATTTCAACATTTTTGTTCAATTAATGTTGATTAATGATTTATGATTAACCACCTGTCTCCGGCGAGATTTTCCGGCATCAATCATCTCCACGACGGTGCTTTTGCCGGAGAAATTACGAAACGGGCTCACCGAACAGGAGCTACTTCCTCCGGTGATCATCATTTTCTGACGATAAATTGTTTCACAAATCAACAAATTAACACATAACATGAGCAACAGATCATCGATCGGAACTACCGTAATAACTGATTTACCTTGTGACAAACACCACAGCCATCGGAAGCACATTTAAATGCAGTGATTGAAGATAACTCCTTCGAGTTCTCAAATCGGAATCCACCACTACTCGATCCAATCACCGACGGATCCACCGAATACACATTACCTCCATGGATTCCGGTGCCGTGAACGATCATCGCCGGAGTAGGAGTATGAACATGAGCATGAGCATGACGAAATTGACCTACAGAAGGATTCAACTGGAGCTCATGATGATGAACAGACGGTGCATCCATCATCGTCTTCATCTCCGATTGTATCCGGATCCGTTCAAGCAGCTCAACGCCCATTCCTCTTTTAGGAAGCTTGTTTTTCTTCTGTGTTAAGTGGCTCCCCTTCGTCTTCCTCCTCCCACCTCCTCCTCCGCCATTAACGATCTGCTTCGAACCTCCGCTTTGACCGAGGTTCATGTCTGTTACCACTGAAGTTGTCATGGGTGTGTGTAGCTACTGCAACTGTAACGGAAGAATTGAAGAAGATGATCAGTTTGTAGAGAGAGAAAGTGTTAGGGTTTCTAGAGAGAGAGTGTGGGGTTTTGTGTTTGGGGTGTGCTTTCTACAGTGAAAAACTTGAGCAACAATATATAAGATTGTGGGAGATACAGTTTTACTATTACCAAGGTGATACTTACTACTTCCAGGAGTATATATTATATTATATATTATACTTTGGTTGTATGGAAATAGTAAAAAGTAAGTGATTTGAAATCATTATTTTTGTTTTCAGTTTGATATTTTCATAGTAAGAATAATATATATGTCGTGTCTTTCGATATATGTTTGAAGACATGGGGAATGTTTTATAGGATCTTGTCTTGACTAAATAATTGTAAAATGTACTCTTTGTTACTTAATTAATTTATATTCTAAAATAGTAGTTTAAAAATCTGTTAATAGTGTGCTAAATTTTATAAAATCGTTAATACATATAAATCATGTTCAATGTTGGTGATGTGGCAAACTTTAGTGTAAGTTTAGACTTATGAGACATGTATGGGATCTCATATATCATAGTGTTTACTCAGGTTGGGTGTGGTCCATTAAAGTTAGCTTTGCCATGTTTAGCTTCGGTTAGAGTCAAATCAAACCAATAACGAACTGATGTTTATAATTTTAAATTTCGCTAGTTACTGACTAGTGAAGCATAGGTTCGAATCCTACTTAACAACAAAAGACATTTTTGACTATGTTGCTTACCCTAGTTGTAGGTATATTCTTATTAAGAATTATTGTAGTAGGATAGTGACTAAAATTAGAAGAATTTGAAAGGCATTATGGCATTAAGATTTTCAATATTTATCCAAAACTTAGCTAGCTTAGGACCTCGCTACTTGTCCTATTGCTTAATTAGTTTAGACGAAAATGGAGTTGTAATATAATGGGCTCTTGGTTGGAAACATATGATATTTAAGTAGGTAATTAATTAATTTAAGGCCTCAAATAGTGAAAGAATCATTGTATATAGGATATGCTAATTCTTTTTACATTTATAGGGCTAACCAAAACCATATGTCTGGATATTATTTATCAAATTGTTACCGGAAAACATGATTTGTAAAATGAACACCTAATCGTTGGCAATTTCTAGTAGTATGGCAATTATAAGGTATTTCAGTTGATATAGTTAATCAAATTTTAAGTCAATTAAAAAACATCAAAGCTATTTATTGTAAAGGACAAGAAGAAGGATGTTGTCATATTTTTCTAAAAACATAACGAAATTCTTCCACATATACTATACTATATATAAAAATATAAGGTTGGTTACCTATACCACATGTAACTATAACCGAACTATAAATCACTCATTATAGAAAAACTATAGCTCAAACACCGGCTTCTTAATTATTATAGTTTTTTTATTATTTAGTTCTTCTACTCAACCCCAAGAACCACTATTGTTCTGCCTTCATTCATCGCCTCATCCATATGTAATTGCCTTAAGGTAAGTAACCATTATATATGAATCAATGCTAACGGGGACCTATACATGTAACATATTGAAAAGATTTGGAAGCCAATGTACACTTAACAATGACACTATTACAACGTTTTGTCTGTATGGATCAATCGTTTGTAATTATGGTTACATGACAATGGAATGACGATCTTATCTTCGACTCTTAGATTCACATAGTCATTCCATTAATATGCAAGTATTTTTATTTACTAATTAACTATCTTCATGGCGAAACTAAAGCTTTTTAGTTATAGAGTCATAATAAGATTTTTTTTTTCCATTCTAACTACAACTACAGGGTTCAAGTCATGTCTAGTATTTTTTTTTCATATCAACTCTTATATATAAGAAACCAATAGATTGTAATAATTGAATGACCAACGGACCTTCTTATGTCATGACCATTTACACAGCTTAACTAATATTTATTTGTTTGAAAGTTTTTTTGTTTTTGGTTTTTTAAACTTAGTTTAATTTTGTTCACTTAATTATTTTTTGTTCACTCAATGCTTTTTTTTGGTATATTTGTTTCGTGCTAATATATCATTATTTGTCTTTTCTTCCCCTCATTTGATTTTTATCGGAGGAATTGTATATATCATTTTTTAAACTCAAAAAACTACATAATTTTTCATTTCATAATATATAATACTTTTCAAGTATTCTTTATGTAAGTATACAAGTTTGCAAGTGTGAAGAGAGATATGTCCATTTAACACTCCAATTTCTGCCCCTTATAGAAAATCTTTTATCTAATATTAATTAACATAACACTTTATATATTAAATTAAATATGAAGAATAAATAAAAAAGATAGTTATTATATAATATTCATCTAATATTTAGGATGAAACGACAACAGGGGGCGCGTGAAGCAACAACCTAATGAACATGGGGATTTTGGGAAAGAATGTGGTCCCCAGGGTAGAAGGTGCATATTAGTGGGCAGGGTTAGCATTTGCTAAAATAAGTATGGAATGATTAGGATTAGGTTAAGGAATAAGGAGGTAGGGTGTAGGGGTGGCGCTTTTTAATGTGGATTACGATAATGACTAACAGTATTTGCATGCCTCTGTCCTCGACAACTACCTGCTCTATCTTACCTACACTCTTCATATCTTTATTATTATTAACCTTATTTCCAACTAATCATGAAACAATCTCATATATAACATCTCACTAGCTAGTGATCGATTAACTACCATGTAAAAACATATTATGTTAAGGTAAGGTACCCATGACTTGTACGTAAATAAAGGGAGCTTATGGGTTTAAGTTTCTCAGTAATATGTTTGCTCCTGAGTGGGTTGAGGGTGCGGTCCGAGCTGAGAAACGAATAGGTGAGCACAATTAAGATAACACATATCCTCTGAAAAAAAATCTTACATTTGTTGTTCAAAAAAACATATTTGTATAGAAGTAAAGATTTCTAGTGAAAGGAGCGTGTATAGTGTGTCGGGTTGGGTTTTGAGTCAGCTGAAACCCAACCTGGTATTAAAGAGTTATGCGTTAAAGAAAAAATAATAATTTTAAAATAGTAGAGGTTGGATATTATGGGTTGTGGAGGGAGATGACCGTCTCCTTCCATTACGTGGGAAAAAAGAAATTTGAAAAAGACCGGGACGAAAAACCTGAACTTGATGGAGTTTGGATGGTTGAGCTGAACTTATGATGAAAAATGTTGCTTTTTACGCAAGTATCTTGAATCATCATAATGGAAACGGAAAATGTGTAATTTTGCAATTTTAACATGTTATTTGTTGTTGATGATGGTTTACACCCCGAATCCTAATAAGTTGAACTAGAAGTTAATACATATTAGAAATCAGACAATTGCTTTTAGAGCTAATTAACCAAGTCTTCGACTATTGAGAGAGTTGAACCAACGATCCGTCTCTTGTCTACGTTAATTGAATTTATTAGTGTTCATTTGAGTTGATGTACTGTAACACCCTAAAAATTCCGAATACTTTTTTTATATAATATACAACGGAACCTTTAGTTCGAATTGAAATTTCATAGTTAAATATATATATATAATATTAGAAATTGTAAAACCTGGAAGTTAAACTCGTTTGACTTTTAAAATACCAGTCAAATTGTGAGAAACCTTTGAATTATTTATATATTAAGAAACTTATTCGATCAGGTGTCACGTTTACAATTAATCAATTTAGAAGTTATAACTATATTTTTAAGATATATAATACAAGGCTTTTTTTTAAATAAAAAGGCCTACATATATATAACAATATTGATCTCATAGCACATGATTAAACCAAATTATATAATAGAAACCAACTTAAAGTAAACTAACGTTACTATATTATATGTCTATAATCATTTTCTTTTTCTTATAGACGAAGGTAAAATGGTAATGAAGAAAAACACTTAATTAGGTGTTTCACCATCAAATCTTTTGTAGATCAAACACTTATCAAATGATTTGAACAGGCTCCAATATCGGCAAATATCTACACGAATAAGACCTCAATCTTCTCTTACTTTTTTGAGAAACTATTGAAACGGAAATATTCCATTATTGATATTTGTGGTTATAGTTAGTTGCCCAGTGCTAACAATAATGGAACTTTAGTGCATAATTTGGTTGCTTCAAGATGTAACAGGAAGAAATAAGCACATAAATCAGTTGGATTTGCAAGACAGCGAGGGTGCTTTTATAATAGTAATAGATCGTAGTGTTTAATTTTATATATATTTAGCATGTGAAGCATATGAATTCACCAGAATGTAATACGCGTGTCAATAATTATATTAGTTATTAATAACCTTTAGGTCAGATGACAGAAAGTTTTATCTCATCAAAAGAATGGAGTTCAAGTCATATGGAGTGACTAATAGTGGATTTAATAGTAAATTTTAAGGACCATTTGTTTATCGTTAAAAGGGTAAAATAATTAACCTGGATTTAAATGATTGAAATATATTGGTTTCTTTTTCGTTTAAATCAACTTAACATTTTTACTATAACTTATTTTCCCAACATAATCCAATATAATTTACTATTGTTTTTAATTTAATGCCAAATATTAATACATGACATCAACAACATATCAGATAGGATATAGAAAAACTAGTGATCTAGTGATAATCTGATATTTAATCATCACAAAATTTAAGTAAAATCAGGTGTCGTCAAAAGTTATTATCAAAAATATTAAAGAAGGACCACACGTCGGATTTTTTTCAGGTGAAAAACTCATGGCTCGACCAAACCACGAACCAATCCCATTTTTCTAATTTCTCCCCCTCTCGGTAAAATCACAAGTAGAGATCCTTACACATGAACATCAGCCATTCAGCCTCACAAACCTACAAAACTTTTCAAATCTTCCACTTTAGTCTCTCCTCTTCGCATTAACATAAACGGTTTCAACACACCTCATTACAAATCGTCTTAAAGATTAATAATTTATTAAAACAACTAAAGAAATCACATACTTTTTCACCAAAACACACAAAATTTGTGGTCCTAACATCAAATAATCCAAACGGCGTGACCCACCAACGTTACTATCCTGACCTCCCGCCGACCTCACCTTAGCCAATCCCCAATAAAAATATGATGCACTCATTAACCAATCACCCATCGCCACGTCACCAGGTGGGTCCACTACGTTTTACCCAAATGGGCTTTCCGTTAATCTGGTCCGTAGATTCACAGAACATGGGAATCCGATCACAGAATCTTGGTGTGGAAGGGGGCTGAGGGTCCACAGTCTACCATGTGGTGCTACGGCAGAGGATAGATGCTAGAGAGCCACGTGGCGGAAGGTGGTTGGTGGTACGGAAGGTGGGGCCAGGTGATAGAAAGGGGCAGACATTGGTGGATTCATTTGTTACTGGGGGAAGATTGCACTCTGTAAGGAATGGTTGGGATTTGTGTAGAACTAACCCCACAACAATACTCATATATGTACCAAAATATGTATAAACAAATGCACCAAAAAATTCATCTCCATGATATGTATAAACAAATGCACCAAAAAATTCATCTCCATGATATGTAACTATTGAATGGTAATGGATTTAATCTTCCCTCTAAGTAAAATATTTAAAGTTAAATCAATAGGTTTTTTAGTAAGATGTTTACTACTGACGAGTTTGGAGTGTGATCCCGACTGGAAAACGAATAGTTGACGAATCAAGGTCAAACGTTTGTCGTTCAGAAAAAAAACTAGATCATAATTTTATTTCATTACTGACCAATAATTTAAATTTTTCATGACAGCTCCTAATCTAATTAATTATAAATAATTAAATTTTGAAGAAGTTAAATATATCAATGATTATAATTATAATGTGTTTAAAGAATACCGAACTATTAATTAGGGTGTAAACGAATCAAGTCGTCTAGCAATCTATTCGGGATCGGCTCGAAAAAATTTCAAATCGAGCTGAGCTTAAACAAGCTCGAGCTCAAGTTTAAGCTCATATTATGGCTCGATTACTAAAAGAGCTCAAGCCCGAGCTTTAGATATCGAGCTCGAGCCAGCTCACTAGGCTATATGAGCTTTTTCTTTATATAATTTTTTAGATATTAAATATTATATATATATATATATATATATATATACACACACACACATAAGTAATATTATTATATATATTATTATGATAAAATAATAAAATAATATATATTATGTTATATATAAAAAGCATGCTTATAAATAAATATAAAAGTAGTTAAAGAAACAAAAATTTAATAGTTTAACAATAAACGAGCCAAGTCCAAGCCGAGCTCGAGTTTTAGAAATAAAACTATAAACGAGTCGCGCTCGAGCTTTTTAAAATCAAAACAAGCCAAGCTTGGACTCGACTCGTTTACACCCCTACTATTATTTGTATATCTCTAATTTCAAATTTTAACTCTTCATTTGGATGTGTATTAATGTATTATCATTTAGTTTCTTTTTGGTAGACGTCTTTTGTGAAATTAAAGTGATGGTTTGACCTTAAAATCTTTAAAGTCATAGATTTAAACTTGATTTAAATGGACTCTCCCACAACAGTTTCCTCCATGATAATAAGTTATACTTACCCGTCAAAATTTGTGTTCCAATAAAGACGTCTTGGGCCAACTTAATTGTGTACCCTATCTTTATTATTTAAATAACCACACCCTATATATTTTGGGTGCCCATATACAACTTCTAATCAAGTTGAATTTGTGTGGGGTCTATAATTTTTTTTTACTCATACTCTCGTGCTACCAATTCTCAGAATGTCATTGAGGTTATCCTATCTGGTTATAAAAATTGTTAAAAATTTGATCTGAGCGTATTCAAGAACTCGTATGTTCTTCATATACAAAAATGATATAAAGGTTAAATGTATACATAAAATGTATTACTCCAAAGATTTGAACTAATATTTACCACTACTTGCGCTAAAACACGAAATAAACCATTTATTTTTTTACTTTTAAAAAGTTAAAAAAAATAGTATAACTGTAATGTTTATGGTTTTTACTCCACAATTGATCTACAAATAATATGAACAAATTGGTTTGGTTTTTGGTTTACGTAACTACTTACTACCCTAAGTTACACATATATGTTTAGGTTATTTGTTTAGGGTATATCACTTGCGCATATATGGCCGGTAAATGATAAAAGACATAACAAAAACATGAAAAACTAGTTTGATGGTTTTATGTATATGTGCATTTAAGAAGCATAACACTAAGAAAGCTACAACAAAATAAAACTAATACAACTCTTGCTATATGTTGCATTAGGTCTTAAATAAATTATATTATAGGCTTTAAAAAATTTATATCAGCCTAAAAATGATGCAACTTTTTTTGAGATGCTGATTCGTAAATATTGCATTAGTGTCATTTTTCTAGTAGTAAAATAATCCGTTGATAAAGAAAATTAATCAATATAGATTTATATTTTATAAATATAATTGTATATTAGGTATTTTTACCTTGATGTAACATGTAATTCAAAGAAACTTTTAGTTTTTTTTTTAACGATAAATGTACGACGCTTGTTTCGAATGATAAGTGTTATCTTAATCGTGACCCCCTTATCTGTTTTCCAGCCGGGATAACACCCAAACCCCCCTAAGGAGGACACTTATAACTGAAAAATCCCCTGGCTTAAACCCATGTATGTCTTTTGCTTAAAATAAAACTCGAACTCAAAAACATTTTCATTTTTAAATTGTTTTGAGAATCTCACATTATCCACTTGAGTTAAGGATCTGACTTTTGGTTGTTAATGGCAAGGATCAATTTAGTCCTCCCAGCTGAGTAGTGAGTTTAATCTTATAATAACAATATATGTAAATTGAATGTCGCATTAATTCTCCCATCCCAAAAGTAACTTGAAATAACTGTATATACTAACAGTAGCTCCTTAAACAAACATAAGGTTTTATTTATAATTTCTTTTATGACACTAAAAGTAGCACCCATGAGAGGTAAATTGAAAATAACCATCATTTTACATACAACGCTCATTTATAACAACTATAATGTTTAATGTACTTGCTATACATAAAGGCGGGGTGTGGTCTACTCGTCTTTCACATCCCTCGCACTCCTCACAATCTATGTATTTCACGTTAACATCACATCAGAATTTCTATTATATCGCTAAACCAATGGTCATCTTTTGCATCTGATCTATCCCTCAATTTCTAAATTTTACATATTACGCTAGTACGTAGTTGAATATCATCCACCATTGTGTATAAACAATTGTGATACATGTATATGAATATATGATCATATAATATGGTAATAATTAAAATAAAATGAGCATCGCAAGAGTGAGGATTTATTTACTGGTAGTAACTGTTATTTATAGCTTTATGCATCCTTGTGTTCATGTTTCCCTACTTTGGGTATAAATACATATTATACATACATACTTACATCTATACATACATAAATATATATAGAGAGAGATGGTAGAAATAAAGGGGTGAGTGAGTGTAGAGAGTGGTAGGTACAGAGCCCAAATGATATAAAAGACAGAATAGGACAACTATAAAAATGGTACTTTCTGTCTTTAAAACTCAAGGCTTTATAACTTTATATACATATGTATGCATGCATGCATGCATGTATGTGTATATGTGTTTATGCATAGCTAGTATGATAGTAGTAAGAGCAGCATATGCATGCATGCAAGCACAGGGTGTTAGGACAGATCTGGAGTGTGAAGATTTGTATATAAATAATGATAATAATAATAATAATAATAATAATAATAATAATAATAATAATATTGGTATGGCATGTGGGTGTTGTTACTGCAGTTATGTGATGAGAAGGTACAAATTCAAAGGGCTTTTTCCATGCTTACTTGTTTATAAAGACAGATGCTTGCTGTTGCTATCAGATAGACAGAAGTTGGTTGTGTTTGTACACCAACTATATTAATATAAACAAAAGTGAAGGAGCTTCACCCCACAAAAACATACATACATAACTACATGACTGTACAACTCATTTATCATACTCTCTCAATTAGATTTGGCCCCACCAAATATTGGCATCTTCTTATCATATTCTTGTTTTATTTCTACTTTGATAAACATATAAACTACAGGTAGTAAATGGTGCAGGGCTGAGTAACAGGTAAAAGAAAAGTTTATTATTTTTTATTAAAAAGTGTGATCCGAAATGGGTTCGGTAGGAAACGGGTCGTTTTAGGAAAAGTATTAGAATTGATTCACTCGTTATATTTGTTTTTGTGGTGGCTAGTGGAAACGACAAACGGAGACGGTATAGGTGGCGGCTGAGGTAGTGAAAGTGGTGGTGTTGGTAACGACCAGTGGATGGTGGCGATAGACTATGGCAGTGTGTGTTGTTAGCCTATTTGAACTTGTTTTAAGTTAGCAACTTTTATAAGAGAACTAATTTTGACAATTTTTTTTACGCAGAGCACACTCTCTACTCTGTACTTACTCTACACTAAAAAAACATCCACATTCATTTTGCAATATTTGAAACTGTAACGTTTTGGTTGGAGAGTACACCACCACTCTACTGTTCGGAAGTTCCATTGGCTTCGGAAACTATTTTTTATTATTTTTGTGACTTAGTTTGACTAGTTATATCATTTGAATAGACTTTTAATAAACCAACTAGACAAGCAATAACTAGATCATATCATTTATTGAACAAGGAGTTATAAAATTATTTTTGTTATATATGAGCTTGGTTGATACGTGGAGTGGCTGGACCACTTTCCGATCTGATTTACGCAGTCTATCAAAGAGTTCTAGCCTCTCTTTAGACTTTACGCAAAGCAAGAATTAAATCAAGTAAAGTAAATACAAAATGTGAATCCAATATTTGAACTTTATATTTTAGAAAGGTAAAAAAAAAAAAAGCTTGAAATTGATGCACAATCATAAAAGTCATGTTTATTAATAGGTAACTTAAGTGGTTGCTTTCCTTGTGGGGTTGAAATTTAGAAAACTAAAAAACTTCACCTTAAACCAGGGATGTAGAAAAAAAGTGGTCCTGAATCTGGAATTCAAATATAATTTAATGATGATGATGTATGCATAAAGATCCACCGGGCTTTTGGGCTTGTTGTTCTTGACTGGTATTGGTTTGGGCCTAAAAACCAATAGTGAGCTCTTTTACGGTCCATATAATTTCATGATGCTGATGCATGCTTACGGGTCTACTGGGCCTTGGGCTTTTTATTTATGACCGGTGTGGTTTGGGCCTAAAAACAAATTAGTGTGAAATAGTTTCCTATTATAATGGGTTTTGTCATCCATGGATGATAAGGAAACAATTTTTCAATCAAATTGTTGATGCCACTAGATTCTTGTTTATCTTTTGATCCTAAATCTAATTTACTATAATCAAAACCATATCTACGAAATGGTATCAGAGTCATTTTTTATGCGGTTCGTTTCCTGCAAACACACAACAATCAACATGCTTCCCTGCCAACATCGCTAAGAAGAAAAGAAAGAGTATGGCGCTGTCACTACCAACAAAAATATGAGAGACCCTCGAAAATGCTGCTTGTTCCTGGTGTATTTTATTCACTCGATCTAAACACGGATGTGTTTATTCTTGATTAAACAATCCTTCAAGGTTTTATAGTAAATATCATAGGAAAAGCTTGTTACATAAACACTCCTTAAAGGTTTTATAGTAAATATCGTAGGAAAAGCTTGTTACATAAGTCCATGTTTCCCCATACCCGAATACAGAGACAACCCATTGTTCACATCTATTGGTAAATTTGAAGATAAAGATGAGTCTGAATCAAATAAACTTAAAGATGATAAGAAACATAATGGTAAAAAAGCAAGAATATCTAGACTCATACTTCAGAACACTTTAAATTACATCCGATGAGAATCAAATGGATTGGAGTAGCATGATTCTTAAGAACTTATAATTCTTAGATTTCAATAATTATATCTCTTTTGGACATCCTTGAGGATGTAGAGTTTGTGTACAACCATCGAGAAGAACTGAGGAGAAATTCGAAGACGTGCTAAGATGGTTTTTCATGACTTCTTATGTGTGTCATCCTATAGACCCATACCACCTCTGATCGAAAACAGGAAAAAAAAAGTTCATCTTTAAGATTTGTATGTTACTGTCAAGGAGGAGGGAGGCTATAATAGTATAATAGAGTCTCAAATCGGGCAATCCTTATTAATTTTAACTCATTTATGTAAAACGTGAATTCAGTTTTGAAGTTTATTGAAAATAGGTACGTAAAAATGAAAAGTAAGAAATTGATGTGCATGCATAAAAGTCTTGTTTATACATAGGTAAAATAAGTGGTTGCTTTTCTTGTGGGGTTGATATCTTGAAAACTAAAAATTTTCACCTTAAATCAGGGGATGTAAAAAAAAGGGTCCTGCTTTAAAATTTCAAACATAATGATGATGTATTCTTGGTCCACTGGGCCTTGGGCTTTTTGTTCTTGACTCTTGACTGGGATTGGTTTGGGCTTAAAAACAAATAGTTTGAAATCTTTTCCTACATCTCTTTTACGGTCCATATTTTTAAGTTTATTAATTTATATGGCATATTTTGTGAATTTGTGGTCTGTCATATATGGATTGACTGGACAGGAAACACAAACAAGTCTTAAATGTATCAAAACTGTAGTTCAAAGTTTTTTAAACCTTCTTGAATTTCTGTTGCATTTGACATGTGTTTGTTATTTGTAATTACGTTAATTAATATAGACTATAGTAAATCATCCTAGTGATTACAAGTCTATAAATTGATTTAGTACGTTACTTTAGCACCCTTCAATCTCACCAATAGCTTTGTTATATATGAAATTTACTGGATATGGTTGGTTGGTTGACATTTTGGCACCGTGTATTAGTTTCGAGATTTAATTTTTTTAACAGATTTAGAGATTTAGTTATGTTTTGTAATTATGATTGCTTTTAATTTCTTCAATTAAGAGTAGTATACCAACTTTTTCGGTTGGGTTCTTACGGTAATTAGGAACATTTGTCTTCACCACACCTTATGAATCTCTAGGTATAAGACCATCCAAACGGGTAATCTGTGAGGTTTGACAAACTGCCAAGTGGCATCCGTCACAGACAACAATTTTTCACGTGATCATCCAAAACTGGTGTGTGGGATAGTGTTCATGGTGAAGAATGGCGATAGACGAGGCAAATGTGGCAGGGTTGAGTAAATCTGCTCTTTCGATCCTTCATCTGTCACTCTTCTCCTATTTTCATTGATCCTCACACAAACATGAGATCAAAACATCAAGTGATAGTAACATCTCGCCTACTTCACCTACCTCAACTGTCGGTGACATCTAGCTGAAATGCAGTTCAATGAATTGAAGTCTAATGAATTCAAAAACATATATAAGCAATCAAGAGAGCTGTAAATGCAACACCAGACTAGTCGTTCGAGAAGGAGACACAAATATATAGATGTTGGCCATGGAGATGGAGATTCTTGTCTTTAGAATGGCTATTTCTCCAACACCTTTTTTCCATGATGGTTACTTTAGATGATGGTTGTAGACGAGCAAACAATTTTTTAATCAAGTTGGTGATGATATCTTCATCTTTTTATGTGGTTGCCTACGACAGACAACACATGTGAAAGTACTACAATAAGCACTCTATAAAAGTTTTATAAACGTGTTATATGTGACGGAAGATGAATAAAATGACAATAATATTTTAACGATGATGATTGGATTGTTGACGTGATAGTTGACTAGATACGTTTTTAAGTATTGCTTGTGTTATACGTCGAAGATGCTCAAAGTCCATGTGAGTCTTTTATTGATTCCAAATTGGTTTGCATTCACCAATTGTGCCATCAAACCCCTTCAATGATGGTCCACCATATCAATAAAGCTTTCAATACAAGCCACTCACATGGAGCCATCAATAACAATGAGTAACTCATGGGCCTTTTTCAAAAGGTAATATTACTATTGATGCACTTGCTATAATCTTAAGAATATATTAAAACTTTTCCGCAGAAATCAAGCATCGATCACAAAACAATGGACATAATAAATCAAGATTTTAACACGATCTCGATGAGCAATGTCATCACAATTCACAAGATCATACAATCAATCTACAGTGATATCTTCTTTAATCGAATGAACAAACCAGTTGAAGAAATTGTAGAACAATCAATTGGCTAATTGAGTAATCGAGTTCAACGGCTTACCCAAATTCAACAAAATTAACGGAATCCGATCTGATCTAATCCATAATCATGTCAATCGCTCAAAAATTCATATCCTGTAGAGTATGAAGATTCAATTTCTGTTTGATCTAATCATCTTCAATGGTCTGAAACACCTTAACGAGATCTCCGTACTCCTTTTACCGTTTGATCGTTCTGATGAACACAGTGTATCGTCCTGCATCATATTCGATTTCTGATTAATTACAATCATTCTAATTAAACGTTCTGCATCGTAGCCTCTTAGGGTTTGATGATCGAATCACCACAGGAGAAACAGAAACACAAACCTCAGAATCGATGTAATTCTCCACTCGTTCTCGATTGATTGCAGATCTGAAACCATCAGATCTGCTAGAAAAAAACTCCTCACTACTCGAAGAAGCGGCGACAGGCGGCGATGCGACGGAAGACGACCACGGCACCACCTGATTCTCCGCATCGTCTTCGTCGTCGTCGTCCTCCTCACTCTCATCACCAGACTCTGTATCTTCATCCTCCGTCTCATCGTCTTCGTGTTCCTCACGATTCTCCTCCACGACGTCGTTTTCCGCGAGACTAGTGTCGCCTCTCGACGTCACTCGCCGGCGAGAGGTGTGTTCGTCGAGACAGGTGACGCAGACGGTGGCGGCACGGCCGAGGTTGAGGCCAGAGGCGGTCCACGGCGTCGGAGATTGACATTTGTGACAGAGGAGTGTTCGAGTGTGCTTTGCGACGAGGAAGTTGGAGGAGTGAACGCTTTGATCGCAGTCGTAACAGAGGCTTGCATTATCGGATTGGCAGTAGATACGCGCGAAGTGGCTGCATAACTCACACCTCTTCATTCCGGTGGCGATTTGTGGTTTTCTGGTGATTGATTCGTGGTTTTCCGGTGATTGATTCGTGGTTTTCCGGTGACCGATTTGTGGTTTTCCGGTGATGATTCGTGGTTTTCCGGTGATCTATTTGTGGTTTGTGATTGATTAGTTGTTTTCTGGTGATCGATTTGTGGTTTTCCGGTGATTTATTTGTGGTTTTCCGGTGATTGATTTGTGGTTTTTTGGTGAATGGTAATGGACTTGTGGTTGTGCTTATTAGTGGTCTTTTATAAGCATCGTATTCCTTCACTGCGTGCGGATATGACATATGAGGGTGTCTAAGAAAATAAAATGATTTAAAATATACATAACTTTTAAAATAATTAAAGTTTCAAAAAATAGTATTGTTACACTTAATTTTGGAAAAATACTAGAAGCTGTAAACAATTTACATACGCGATGATTAATAATTGAAAAACGTATATGACGATAAGGGGTGAGGTGATTCTTGTTTTTTTTATTTTTTTCACATGTCATATTACCGTCATATTATCTATCTTTTTATTATCTTTTCCATTTTAGTGTGAACTTTTCATTTTCCTCAAATAGTTTTCTACTTTTTGATTGGCCTAAAAATAGGAAAAACATAATTATTTTTTTCGACGATGACTTCAACTTGAGGGAGTAACCGCCTAGCAGGCAATGGATAAAGTGAAATTTGACCCCTGTTTTTGAGAACGGCATTTCCCACTGGAAAACTTCTTTGCCAATTCGAAGAGCGGCTTTACTTAGTCCTACTCTGTGTGGTATTGTAACACATGTGCACTCAATTGTAAAACCTATCATAAACATATCATTTTTAATTTATTTAATCAATATTATGGCAATTTTGCGTACGTAGAAACTATTATTTTTACTTTTATTCTTGAAACCAAAACATATTTCGATCACAATCTACTATGAATTAGAAAGTTGTATTCACAACAACACAAGAAAACATCTGATAAAAGAAACAACATAAATGAAATAAATTTGATTTAGAGTAAACTATAAGAAAGAACAATTTATAGATATCTAACTAAACTAATATTTTTATAAAGTATGTTATCTTTCTTAAACAACGAACTCACACACTTTTTTCAGAATCTACACGTTGGATATTCACATTCTATTTAAATTTTGAAACTCAAACTAATCTGATAGATCATAGAAATATAAAGCATGTGTTGCTACATCAAAAGATTACTAGGTTAAAAGTAAGACATTTAAACGCTCGGTTTTGATATTTAAACATGGCCTCCTAATGATATACCAAATTTTCTATAGTAAAATAAAATAAAAATAAAAAAGCCCAATGTTTTAGACTAAAGCTTGAAGAATACAATGGACTCAAAATTTAGTGGTGGTTTTTAGTAGCCGGCCGGCTACAATATTTTGGTTTGAAAGTTGTTGGGATGACATGGCCATGTCCTGTCCACTTAAGTCCTATGACCCATGTGATTCCCACACCCTTCAAAAATATCCACATGTTTTCTTTATTCAAATGAACTTGCAATATAATATGAGCACTTGTTTTATACCCGTTGACATGATAATACCTATTTTATAGGATTTTTAATTATATATTTACTAATAGCCACAACTATTTTGTATTTCTAACCAACTTTAATAATATCTTGTTGTTTTCTTTTAGCTATTATATACCTAAAAGTTGTGGTTAAGATTTAAGGAAAAGTATTATGAATTATAATTATATATACTATAACGGTGTTTGTGTGATGCGTTGGAAAAAACAAAATACCACATTAGTAAAATGCTTGAACAATTAATTCGTGAATGAACATATAGATTAGAATTTTAATAAAAGTTTATAAGATAAAGTAAATATGAAAATATATAAAAGGCGATTAATTTGTTTAAAATAAAATTGATTGTTTAGATAACTAGACTTATAAATTGAACTTCGTTATCAATTGTAATAGATACAAAATTAAAGCTGTAGTCCAACTAATTTGTGGTATTTATAATCAACAATTTTAAAAATCCAAGGTAAAATTTAATTAAAGTAGTCAAATTTGTATTATATAAGTTTGTAAACTTAAACTCTTAAAAATAAATGTAAAAATGCAATTATAGAGCATGTATATTTATATATCTATAATTATAGGGCATGTATATTACCTATTTTGTACTTCAATAATATTCCTTTTAATTTTGATTTTTTTTTTAAATTTTTTATTTTAAGTTCTTAGATTTTTTTATAATTTCGTTTACTCTTTTGCTCGATATCCATGTAGTATTTATTTAGCTATTTTAGTAAACTCAAAAGTTTATAGATTGTTTACTCAAATTATAAAGTGTATGAAGATGGTTTAACTGTTATCTTTAAAAACCTGGGAAGAATGGAAACACATTAAAGACCGTAATTTCGTCTTGATGCTTGAGCATCATATGTTGGCCTCGAATCCTAACTAGCGGAGCATCTAAGAAGTACAAGTTATTATTACACACTTTTCATTAGTTCTTGAGGGGAATATACAGTAAGGACCAGAAAGTTACATATGTTTACAAGCAGATATGATTTTGAAACACTATACATATATGATGTCATGCCAAAAATGTGTTTCTTACTGTTGTACACAGTAGGAATTTAATGCATGAACACCCAACTCAAAAGTCATCACTTTACCAACTCCTCTAGCTCACCTTTGAATCTAAACACTGAAATAAAGATGTTTAACACCATAACATTCCCAGAAATAGCCAAAAAAAAAAGAAAAAAAAATACCTGAATAGTCGAACGAGAGGCTCACACGTGATAAGGTCGCTAGCAACCACACTGACTTTGCTATTTAAGGTATGGTAAATTAGAAGTTGAACCCAAAAGATAATATGATTAATCAAATATTTAAGTGAATTGAAATTGGGAGAAATATTATTAAAGAGATATGGATTTATACATCCATACACTTTTAACATACCCTACATAGGTTATTTACAATCGTTTAGAATCTCTTAATTTCAGTTTAACGCTTGTAAATAATAATTCAGGTTGAGACTCGTGTATAAGCCTAAATCCCTATATCTTATTCATATAACCTAACAAGCTTAAAATTAGTTCACATACTTGTTAATCAGTACAAATTTCGATAATATAACTCAACTTGCATAGGCAACCACTTCCAGCAATATATTTATACATATTTTTTTCAATTTTTTAATATTTGAATATTGATTATTGAATAATGATTTATTATTATATTATTCTTCCCAATGAAGACTTCCAAGGGATAAGGTATGATGAGATTGGGATGAGGAAGCAGACGATGATGCGATTGATTGCATCCAAGAGATTAGGTCAAACGTCGACGTTTCAAACGGTTCGATGGCTGCCGTTAATTTGACAACTGGTGGAACCCACGTGGCATACTTTAATGGGGACCCACTGTCGGTGATCATGTCATAAGGCGCGGGCAACCCACGTGAACATATGATGACGTGGAGCTCTACATTCCCATTTCAGGATTCCTTGTTTGCTTAGGTGGCATGCCACGTGGATATTAATGCTGATGTGGATATTGTATTGGGTATGTTAGATGCTCTGTATCTGGCCAATGTTATTGTTGATGTGAAGTTAAGGGTGCGGGGACCATGGTGGATGTATGTTCATCTCCCTTTGTATGTGGTGGTTTTGCCGCAAAGGGGATAATGGGTCATCCTTACATGACTTTATAGTTTATACACATTCTTGATCATATTCGTTGTGGGTGGAAACTAAGGGTTTCGGGACGCTGTGAGTGGCTAGGTTTTTGTTAGTAGGGATATCTGACGTTGATTATTGTGGTGTTATATTTTCATAAATTATTATTTATAGTCGTAGTTGAAATGAATGTAAAAATTAAGTATATTGTAGCCTGATTAAAGTTTTGCTCTACTAGAAAAATAACTTTGATCAAGGAGGTTTTCAGGTATGATAATAATAGAAGCACTTTTATAAAAGTCGATGACAATCTGTTGGTTGTCACTGACAAATCACAAACAAATAGATCAAAATCCAAAAAAAATGTTAATTTATTAATAGTTGTCATTAATCCGTTAATGATCGTCAACGAATTGGTTAAAATAAAAAATAAAAAGAACTAACTTCTTTTCAAAAGCAGTCATTGATTCGTTGGTGATCGATCATCAATAAAAAGGTCAAATCTAGAAAAAATCAAATCTAAATTTTTAATAGTCGTTGTTGATTCGTTACTTACTAACGACATATTTTAAAAGTAAATTCAAATGTCATTTCGTTACAAACTTTTCAGCCGTTGGTGATCCGTTAGTAATTGTTGTTGATAATACGTTAGTGAAGTCGTTACTCATGTCTAGTTTACTAATACACCTTCACCAACATAATAATTGTGGTTGCTCAAGTCCTCTTAATCTTAATTTTGGTTTGGCCATTTAATATCTTCATTTTCTTTACCCAATTTAAGCGATGTTGAACCAAGTATAATACAATATTGTGTACCATTTAGCTGATGTGATATTTGTCTTATCTTTCAACTTATGAGAAAAATCACTATCTTCAACCACAAAAAGAAAAAAAAAAAAAAAAAAAAAAAAAAAAAAAAAAAAAAAAAAAACCTTGTTATTTAGACCGTTTAATAATATCATGTGATATTATCATATTTTGTTAGTGGCGATGATTTTATAAAGAGATTACGTAAAACTACATACAAATAAAACTCCAAGGTTTATGTCAATATTTTGTGAAAGGAATGATATTCTTTTTATTTCTCTATTTAGCCATCGAACTATAAAGTATAAACCACACAAAAACAATATCAGCATACAAAGTATATACCCCATAGGCCCATATGTGCCATGTTCCTTGAATAATAGTTTGTATGCATCTTTATTCAATTCTTGTATTTTGGAAAAATTATATTAACACATTAATAACTAGCTTCATAAAGTATTTAATAATATCCAAAAGTAAATTAGGCATATCTATTACTAAAGGGCTGCCCGCCCATACTACGGGAACACGACATCTAATTTTTTTAATTAAAAAGATTTATAACTATTCCATACTTAAACAAATTAGATTAAATGTTTGTTTATGTAGTGTGTTGTTTTGTAATAAATATTAAGATATGAAAAAAATATTATCATTTAAAAAACAAAAATTCTCCAAATGTCATTTTAATCATTTTTTTTTCCAAAATATCTATTGATCATTTCATTCCATCAATGTCCCTTCGTATTTTAGAATTGAAAGGCTTCCGATTGTATTTCAAAAGCTTCCGACCTTAATCCAAGGGGTCCCGTCCGTGTTTGTGAGGTCAGAGGCCCATATATGTGAGGTTAGACGCCCATGTCCAGATGCCCGTGTTGTTTAAGGGTCGAACGTCGTGTTTTGCTGTCAAACGCCCGGGTTTTGACGTCGATCATGTTTTGGGATTAGATGCCCGTATTTGAACACATGAACTATTTCTATCAACAAAAGTTAGTTTTGGGCGATCATATTTTTGGTTCCTTGAAGCCTGTTTTAAAGACATAAAAGGGAATGAAAAAGTCAAAGGAAAATATTAGAAAACTTTTACGAGTATAATTGGTTTAAAAGTCAACGATTGTAATTATAGTAAAAGATAAATAAGTTAGTTAAATTGTAAAAGATAATTTGGACCCTCAACACCTTTAAAAATTATATACATAGTAAAAAACAGCTTAAGTTGCTACAAGAAACTTTTTGTATTTTAGAACAGGCCATTTAATTCTTTAAGTTTAAGTTTTTCACCTAGCCATTTTCTAATTTTCATTTCTTTATAAAATCCAAAAATTTACATTATATTTTATCCATGCATGTATTAAAAATCGAATAATTTTGAAGCGAGTGACGTTATTGTTAACGTACATTTACAAAACTAACTGCTTATGAGTGATGTTATTGTTGAGGTGCCGCTTATGACGTTATTGGTATTATTGGAATTGACATTGGTGTTTGATTTTATGATATTTAATGATCGGTACCGATAATGCACAAGCTCCCACTTCATTACACGGGGAAAATCTAATCGCGATTTACTTGCCGCGAAACGCGAGGGAGTAAAACTAGTTAATATAAAAAGACATGTCGTCCTGCTCAAAATAATTATTATAAATAATATATATAACTTTTTTCTACCGTATGCATGATCAGTAAAAAAGCAATGCTCTCTGCTATCATATGGGAAACGTAGGGTAAGGTTAAAAAGAAGATAATTAGATAAACACTCCACGGTAAAGCTTGGTTAAGTTTCATTTTGTTTTCTTATTGATTGAGATTTTTATATTATTTTAATATTAATGAATAATTTTAGACATATTTTAGTCTTTATTATAACTTTTAGAAAATGATGTTGTATAAAATTTTGAATATACCGTTTAATTTGCTTATCTTTATCTAAACTTCATTGTAGATTTTATTCAAAATTGAGTTGTGCGTAATCTATACTTATTAATAAAACAATAACTTTAGTGCCACGTGGCATTCTCTTAAGGCTCTATTTTTTTAATTTCCGTCTAAATATGTATCTGTTCTCAATGTTAGTTTAGATTCTTTTAGAGACATTTAGGGAAATTTTAAAAATTTAACCCTAAATAAAAGTGCATCTTTTTTGGGAAATGAAATCAAACCCGATGATTCTTCTTTCTTCAAATAATTCATCTACAAAAACTACAGATCACTTTCAAATCCATAAAATGCTCGGTTTATATTCGAATCGTGACAAAAATTACGGGATTTCTTCATTGATTCCTCTTAAATTCGAAAGAATTCATGGGTATCTTTCTTTGGAAATGAAATCATATCCGATTTTGTAACACACAAATTAAATAAATAAAATATCAAATAGTTTGTATAAAATTTTATAAAATATAACACAATATTTTCATATAAAACCAACAAAAAAGAACTTTTTAGATGAAAATAACAAATGTGACCAAACTACAGGAAGAAAAATGACAATTCACCGTAAAATAATATGTTATATTAAAACTAAAAGCAGTCAATATATAATATTTTTCTAAACATATAATGTTAATGATAATTACAATAGACAAAAAAAAAAGAATTCACACAAGGGCATAATAATCTTCAATAGTGCTTCAACGTGATTCAAGCTTTGTTAATTTTGATAATACCGGAAGGAATAGCAAAACCGATTGAATTTCCATTAAATTCTCGAGAATTTGACTAACACAGATCTATTGAACAAAAGATTTAATTATACGGGTGGTCCCTGTGGTTAAACCTGATTTCACTTTTGGTCTTTAACTCTTTGAAATTACAAGGTTGGTCCAAAACTTTAAACAAACGTAACAACGATGGTCCCTGAAATGAATGGACGTTAAATTTGACTGTTAAATTTTCTTTAATGACTAAAATACCCCTACACTCAATTTCTCTTTCACCAGTCACCATTTTCAGCCGCTAGCCGCTGCCCCCTTCATCGCCAGCGACTCACCTTCCACTGCCTGTGGTGGTTAAAGGTTGAAGGTGGTGTTGGTGGTTGAAGGATGAAGGTGGTGTTAGTGGTTGAAGGTGGTGGTGGTGGTGGTGGTGGTGATGGTGTTAAAGGTGGTGGTGGTTGTGACGGTGGTTAAACGTGGTGCTGGTGATGACGGTGGTGCTGGTGGTGAAGGTGGTTGAAGGTGGTGTTGGTGGTTGAAGGTTGAAGGTGGTGGTGGTGATGGTTGTAGTTTAAGGTTAAAGGTTGAAGGTGATGCACTAGTACTAGTGGTGGTGGTTGAAGGTGGTGCTGGTGGTTGAAGCAGGTGTTGGTGGTGACAGTGGTTGAAGGTGGTGGTGGTTGAAGATAGAGGCTATGATGGTGGTTAGAGATAGTAGTAGAGATGATGAAGAAGAAAGGATGAAGGGGGGTTTGGTGTGGTGAGCAAGAGTAATTTTGTCATTTCACACGCACTTAACGGCAAAAGTTAACGTCCATCCGTTTCAAGGACCATCGTTGTTACGTTTGTTCAAAATTTTGGACTAACCTTGTAATTTAGAGAGTTAGGAACCGAAAGTAAAATCAGATCTAACCACAGAGACCACCGGTGTAATTAAGTCTGAACAAAATGAAGGTTCGCTATTTCTCGTGCATACAAGATGTTTATGAAAATGTTTGTAGAAGAAAGACCACGTTGTGGTTCTTTTTCTCTAATCATGTTCCTCCCCAGACCACGATTGTTGCTTTTATATACGAACGATTATAAATATTATAGTTGTTGGGTTTTGAACAAGTTTATCAGAGTCATTTTATCCATATAAAATGAAAAGCGCAGCAGAATAAGGATTTAAAACTTGTTACAGTTAGTATATATAAACCATTTTATATATCTGTTAAAACCCGTAATGGATCGATATATGAAAACCATGCTTACACCATAGGGTGTTTAGAAGACTACCTCTCGTATGGGTTAGAGGAAGAAAATTGGTGAATGGCAGCTTCCAAAGAAGGAGGCCTCAAGCTTGTCTACCCTCAAGCTTCCAACAAACACCCGGTTGCTAGGATTTTTCACACTTGAATGAATCTCTGTTCTTGGTTTTTCTTCGACAGATCGAGAGAAAAAAATAGAAAACAAATGTGCACTTTTGAGTGTGTTGTAAGTTATCAGAGAGAGTGGTTGATTGCAATCAAATATTGCATGTCCTATGAAACTGAAATTTCAGACGAGGAAGAGAAAAGTGGGCGGGGCCCAGCCCCTTATCCCATCCGCATTTCTCAAACATTCACCCGCATTAGTAAATGCGGATGAATGGTCTCCTTCCGCATTTGTAAATGTGGATGAAGAAATTTCATCCGTATTTCCCAAATGTACATCCGCATTTGTAAATGCGGATGAGTAGTTTCATCAGCATTTCCTCAAATGCTCATTCGCATTAGAAAATGCGGACGATCAGTTTCCATCATCATTTCCTCAAATGCTCATCCATATTAGTAAATGCGGATGATTAGTTTCTATTAGCATTTTCACAAATTCACATCCGCATTAGTAAATGCGGATGAGGAACCTTCATCCGCATTAGTTAATGTGGATGAGTAAACTTCATCCGCATTTCCTCAAAAGCACATTCGTATTAGTAAATACGGATGAGTAATTAAAAAATGCGGACAAAATACTATATTGTTGTTCAACCATTTGAATAACAATATAGAATATTCTCTCTAAAATAAATTATCCATATAATTTATTTACAACACAAGTGTAAATATTTAGAAACTCAATTTCTAAATACTCTAAGTGTTAATTTTTATTTATATGATCATATCATAAAATAAATATTATAGGTGTTTGTCTAGCTTGTTATTGGGTATAACCCGACTTGGATCATAATGTACTAGCCACATCAATTCAATATGTGTCTTGGGCGGACCGTTTTCAACAATCTCCCACTTGCACAAGATGCATAGAGAATTGATGCAAGTAGCAAATACCGCCTAACAACGGTTTTCTACCCCTAATACGCATGACGAAGTGCCATTCAATAACATCATCTTCTTCAAGTCCCTTACTTGAAAATGATTTAGGTGAAACCATCACTTATCCTTTTGTTACAGATGTCATGTTAAATCCAGAGACATAGAATGATCATTCCCTGTTGATTTAACTTTATCAGGCCTTAGACATCTTACTCTCAACGAAAAAGAGGACCAAATCCCATCTTGACTACATACGTTTCTCACAATCACCTTGTATCACACCTGAAACTAGCCTTGTGTACTGTCCATATTTCAAAACAGCAAAGAACTAGGTCAAAGTATAATATGTGGTGAATATCAAAACCCAATATGTATCTCAGGTCGGAGGATACTATGATATTCGCCTTTACTCAAATTTACTTATGATCAATTACATAATTCCATGAAGTAACATTTGAGAGCGGGTCAGTCCAATATTTGTATCCCACAAATATCTATGAAATTCGGTAGCAACCTTTTGCTCTATATTCATACTTTATGAATATCCACCAATCCAAGTTCATAATAGTCTTACCTTCATATTTGTTCCCACAAATATGACCGACTACGGACATTTAGAATAATAAATATATTCATGGATCTAAACATGCTAAAATGGAACATAACTCATAGTATCATAATTATATATATGAGTCAAAATAACAATTGTTTTGTTGTTTAAATACCAAATAGATCAAATGCAATCACTAGAATATCGAAGTCCTAAGGCACAAGTATGACTCTTATGCTTTGGCCTTTCAAGGAGCTTCGTGAGTAGATCCGCAATATTTTGATCAGTGTGAACTTTGCGAATAAATATATTTCCTTTTTCAACTTCATCCCTTATGTACTTGAATCTCCGCTCAATGTACCTTGTCTTTTGATGTGCACGGGGTTCCTTGATTTGAGCAATCGCACCCGCACCCTCGTTGTCACAAAAGATCTCTAGGGGATCTTGAATGGTAGAGACTACCCCTAGATCGGCAATGAATTTCTTTAACCATGCAACTTCTTGTGCTGCCAATGAAGAGGCGATGTATTCCGATTCTGTAGTGGACAATGCTACCACATCCTGCTTTGAACTCTTCCAGGACGCTGCCCCTTCATTCATAATGAAGACATACCCCGATTGTGATCGAGAATCATCTCGATCAGTTTGGAAACTCGCATCCGCGTAAACCTTTACAACGAGTTCCTCTTCACCAGATCCGTATATTAGAAACATATCCTTAGTCCTCCTAAGTTATTTCAATATACTCTTAACAGCCATCCAATGGCTATTTCTTGGATTCTGCTAATATCTACTCGTCATGCTTAAAGCGCATGACACGTCCGGTCTAGTGCATATCATTGCATACATGATGGATCGTATTGCAGATGCATATGGAACTTCATCCTTTGAGCTTGGACATTGAGATGCACTCAATATTGTCCCTCTTTGAATAGGTACCAGACCTTTCTTAGAGTTCTCCATCTTGAACCTTTTCAAGATTTTATCAACGTATGCACTTTAGTTTAAAGCTATCAACCGCCTTGATCTATCCCTATAGATCTTTATTCCCAAAATGTAGGCGGCTTCACCAAGATCTTTGATGGAAAAACAACTTCCAATCCAGGTTTTAACACCTTCCATGGTTGGAATGTCATTTCCAAACAGTAGTATATCATCAACATACAATATTAAGAATGTGATGATGCTCCCACTAGCTTTCTTATACACACAAGCTTCATCAGCGTTCTTGGTGAATCCAAATTTCTTGATCTCTTCATTAAAACATTGATTCTAACTTCTTGATGCTTGTTTCAATCCATAGATTGATTTCTTTAACTTGCATACTTTATTAGGATGTTGTGGATCGACAAAACCATCGGGCTGAACCATATAGACATTCTCTTCGAGATGTCCATTAAGGAAAGCAGTTTTGACATTCATTTGCCAAATCTTATAGTCATAATATGCGGCTATGGCAAATAATATCCTAGTTGACTTTAGCATTGCCACGGGCGAGAAGTTCTCATCATAATCAACCCTGTGAGTTTGAGTGAAACCTTTTGCTACAAGTCTTGCTTTATAAGTATCCAAGTTTCCATGCATATCGGTTTTCTTCATGAAAACCCACTTACATCCAACCGGTTTGGAGTTAAGCGGTGGCACAACCAATTCCCATACTTGATTGTCATACATGGATTGCATCTCTACGTTCATGGCTTCAAGCTGTCACACCCTCAAAATCTGCGTGCGGGGTTTTACCGCGAGGCGCGTGACATACCAGGATCTCAGTCATTAGTTACCAAGAACGACTTTATATGATTAATAAACAAAACCAGAGTTAACGTTTGAAAATACTGCGGAAGCATTTTTAAAATTAGAAAGCCCAAAAACAAGTAGCATGTAAAGAGAATGCGCAAAACATACGCGCCCCAAACACAATTGTTTAATATGAAATAATCCCAAATTTGTAAACAAAACAAATGTAGACAACTCAACAATGCTGACGTGCGTGCTCCTAGGCAACTGACAACCTTAACCTGAGAATAGCATACTAAACAAGTCAACACATGGTTGGTGAGTTCAAGAGTTTGCGTTAATAGATCAACCGATAAACAGTTTTCAATTCATAAGTAGTGTATTGCAATAGATAGCTAGTCTATTAACATAAAATATTAATCATAGTGATTTCGCGATCGAAGCTGACTGTGTTACGTTTGTTGCCTCCCGTCACGACTTACCAGGTCGTGACGAATATAAGTTAGGACAAAATTGCACCCGTTTGACCTCGAGTCGCACAGGTGGGGCTCGTCAGACCCAGTAGTACTACCCAAAATTTCCCCGCTAGTCAATATTAACAATCCGAAAGTGTGAGGACTTTCCATGGTAAACAACACTATATCAATATTATACACACTCATATATAAAAGCGTTTGTGATCAACAGTATGCTATCTCTCCCAAAAGAGATTATGTAAAATGAGTGGGGCAAGAACTCACCTGATGCGCGTAAGAATTAACTTAGAGCTTAACTTGAAAGAAAGAGGGGAAAGACAACCTTCAAAGGTCACCTAGAACACAAGAGTACATAAGCACGTGTACACAGAATCAACATGAAACCCTAAGTGCTCTACAAACCAAGGAACTCAAGGTTTAAGAAAGACAAGACACATTTGACCCAGTTGACCCGTTTGACCCGTTGGTGACATTATAGGTGAAATTTCATTCAAACAAGCATAACAGTACATCACACATGATTAACATACAAACTGATTACCTATAACACTTCATTAATCACATGTACCAACTAGATCATCATACAACTAGATATCATACAAGTCATGCGAATCTCAACTATTATCATGCTCATAACATCTAAAATGTTCATTCTTAATCAATCATCAATCCACAAAAGTCCTAGCTTACCTATATAACTCATACCAAGATTTTTCCACTAACAGGCCAAAACAGGTAACAACCCAAATCAACATTCATACAACATAAACAACACATTTAGTCACCTTAGAAACCATCCATGAACACACTAGCATGGTCCTAATATCCCAAACATGCTCAAATCATCCAATTCAAGGATTTGCACAATTAAAGTTTCCCTTTTGGGAAAGTTCATCCCAAATTTATCAAACTCACACTACATTCATGAATTCATCAATTAAATACCAATTCAAGTCCATGACAACATCTAAACATGATCAACAACACCTAATCATCATGATTCATCAACATTCAACACCAAAAGTTACTATTTTTAGCAATGTATGAACTATAAGACATCTTCTCGATTTTAAATTGTTCATATCATCAACCTAGCATCTAATCACCATCAAAAACACATCCATAACATTCATACATCATCCAATCATCAATTCATGCAAAATAAAGTTACTATTATTAGTAACCTATGAACAACGTATCAAAATCATAGCTTTCTTGCATAATCGACGTTAACTAGCATATATACAATCCAACTAACATAATAATACCAACCAACATCAATAAATCGGCCTCCAATTGCAAGTTTCGAATTAGGGTTTCGGCCCTAATGTAAATCCCATAAGAACTTGTAAAAATCCAACCTTTATTGCATACTTGACGTTAATTAACATGTAATCTATCTAACAAACACATTAACAACAACAAACAAGCATCAATCGGCCATCAATTGCGGATTTCAAATGGAACTTTCGGCCAACATGAAAAATCATCACAAACATGTAAAAATCTAACCTTTAAACGTGTAATGGCTTGCAATTGATGATTCCAACGTGTTCTATGCCTTGTAATCGACCAAAACCGAAGATGATTGCTTGTTCTTGGGCTGAATTCGAAGAGGAGAGGGAGAGGGGAGGTCGATCGCGGCCGATGGGGTGGGATTAGGGTTGGGTTTTGATTTTATTTTATTTAATAATCCATAATTACCCTTTTAACCCTTATAATTTGTATTTTATAAAGATTAGGCTTTTTGAATAGTTTTTAAATAGTTTTTAACTACTAAACACAATTATTATTAGTCACAAATAACAATCATGCATAATTTCCATTTATCACAAAACACACGAAATAAATATACACGTTTTCACGTTACGCGATAAAATTACAGTTAACATTTAAATCACATAAGCATAACTTAATAATCACATTGTTAACTTAATTATCATCAATTTAACATTACTGATTATTGTTAAGTCACCAACGTTCAATGACAACTAGTGTGTGTGCACGACACGTGTATGCAAGACTTAACGGAACTAACGGAGTTTGGTAACTGAAAATTACCGGATGTCACATTATCCCCATGTTGAAAGAATTTTCGTCTCGAAAATTGCGTTACGTGGTGAGTGTTCCATCGCTGGTCTACTGCATTGGCACAAGGAAATCGAAATTGTGTGAGTTTTGGATGAGTTGTCACATCATCCCCATGTTGAAAGAAATTTCGTCCCGAAATTTAATCAGTACCTTCGCCGGCTGGCATCGTCCTTTCGAATAGCTGAGGGTACTTAAGCTTCATTTGGTCTTCACGTTCCCACGTGAATTCTGGTCCACGTCTCGAGTTCCAACGAACTTTGACGATGGGTATCTTGCTTTGCTTAAGTGTTTTCACCTCACGATCCATCACTTCGACAGGTTCCTCAATGAAGCGTAACTGTTCGTCTACTTGAACTTCTTAGATGTTTAAACACTAAACTAAAACACACTTAACCATAGTAATCGGGTTATTAGGACCATAATTGACCTAGATTAGTAGCTAATTAACTAGTTAACCTAAACTTAATTACTAAGAAACTAACTAACACCAAATGGTGACACCTAGCCAACGCCAATTAATGAACCTAAACACACTAATTCATCAAACCTAGCCTAGAACTAAAGATGCTATCCCCATTTCCCCTGAAATCTTCGGCCGATGACACCAATTACAACATCACCATCAACCATTACACTAATCATCACCTAAGTTTGACACCTATCCTAACATACACTTATCATGCATTCACACATGACACATATCAAGCTAGGATTACAACACACAAGTCTAAGGTTTAGAGGTGATTATGAATGAAATTTCTAAACACTTCCCTTGAAAGCTTCGGCCGATGGAACACCACTACAAACACGAACCACCACCAACAACCACTATCACCTCCTTCAACATCTTTTCTTTCTCTCGGCTACAACACCACCAACACCACCATAACCATAGACCGAGGATCACCACAACTACATCTAAGCTCTCGGTTCTCTCTCTCTCGGTTTCCATATAACATCAACCATCACTTACCACCCCTTACTTCCCTCCTTCTCAGTTCAACACACCGAAACAACATCAACAACACCACTATACTACAACCAAATCATCCTATATCAACATCTTATGCATCCAAGTTCAAGAACCTTCTCCTTCAAGCTTGGGACTCAAGAACATAGAAGTCTTTATCAACCATCTTCTACATCTTTCTTCTATCCATAATCAAGGTTAGATTAATAAAAAACTCTATTGATTAAGAAGTTTGTAAGTTATGCATGTATCTAACATGTAACTTAAACCTTTGTGTTATGTAGTATAAAAATTTAATTACAAACCTTATGAAAACTTTGATTTTCAACTGGAATCTGTGACTAAATTTATAAAACATGAAGTTTGAGATTTTTAAAAAAACAAAAAGATTCAATTAATAACAAAGGGTTAAAAGTGTTAAAAATAATTGTTATTTCATGATTTATTAGGTAAAATAAATTAAGTATTTAAATAACTATGATTGTGGGAATAAAAGTTTAGAAGTCTATTAGAAAATATTAGAAATAATGATCTGGAAATTTTGAGAAAAATTTATAGGATATATTAATTCATATGATTAATTCAAGAAAATAGAAGAAAAATGTCAAAAAGGAGATCTAAACTTTATAAAAATCTGGAAAAATTATATGATGACCCTAACAGTATGTTGGAATTATAGAATAAATTTTGTAAATTAATTCCTTAATATATTAAAAGTACACATTTTAGAAAGAATAATATCAAAAAAATCAGAAATAATAACAAAAAAGTAGGTAAAATATTGTTTAGAACATTTTGTATAAATTTTAGAATTTTTGGAGATATATAGCTATTTCTGCAATTCAATGTGAAACTTGTAAGAATTCGAGGAAATTATCTGTAAATAAGTATTAATTGAAACTTTTATATGTTAATCTGGATTTTATGATGTTACATTGTTACTGCTTATAAAATTTGATAATTTTTGGATGGCCGTAGCTACTGTTTTGGAATTTTTATTTGATTTAAGATATAAATGCTGAAAATTTTAAAGAAATAAGATTTATTTCTAACACATAATTATTTTATAGGAAATAAGTGAATTGTTGCTGGAAATAAGGTGAGTAACATAGCCCCTTTTTATATTTATAAGTTTTGAGGGAAAAAGCATACTGTGATGGTTATGATTGATGCTAACATGAATAAGAATTTTTATAAGTTACTGTCATTAACTGCCATAATTCACAACCATTAATTCGTATAAGGAACCGTCAGATAATATAGATAGCGCTACTTAGGAACATGTTTCCTGCACCAACAAAATAAGTGTTGTGATGTTATATTATTTAATTCTGTGATTTATATGTATGACAGTTATGAATCACTTGGTATATAAGTAGGTTTCGTAGTGATCTTATTTATGTTGCATCAATAAGAAAATTTTATTAAGTTATTAAATCTGTGATCTCACTAACTTTATGTTGACTATTTTGAGTATGATTTTTCAGGAAATCATAATGTTTTATAATTTCATGTACACGTTAAGTATCTGCGATGATTGGCACGGCTATGTAGGGGAGCTGTGCATATGGGTGGTTGTAGATCTGTCAGATTTCAGCCTCTTTATGGACGTTCATGTCCACTACTAGCTGAAGAATAAGATAAAATGATAATAATGTGTCCCAGAATAGGATTGCTGATGTAAGAGTTTAAGTTATTAGACTCAATTTTGTATGATGTAATCCTATAAAACTTACGACTAATAGAAAGATGATGTTTAATTATAATGTTGTGATTGTATATTTCGTAACCAATGTGTTTTGAGCCAATAAGTTACACCAAAGCATTTCACGATTTCGCCGGGATGTGACAGCTTGGTATCAGAGCCATTGGTTATAGAGAATTAGGTATTATTAATAAATGCCTAGACTATGACCATAAGCTCGTATGATAACAATTTATCAACATGATAAAAAGATGTGTTTGTATCTTTCTGGGAACATGTCTATGCTTAGAATGAAATTTGCATATATGAGATATATATATATATATGATTAATGTATGAATGTGAGATTTGTGAATTTATTTGACTAGTGATAGTATAAATTAAGTTTTGTGAGAGTTTTTGTAGTATGAGTATGGGAAATTCTGATAGCCACTGTTATGAAACTGAATATTCTGACCCTAGTAGCCACAAAGAAACAACCCCAGAAATAGATCCTCAGAACAATGTAAAAACACTTCAACCCGAGACTCAGACCAACATAAAGCCAAAGTTTTACGCCCGACGTGCACGAGTAACAGTGGGAGGTTATACAATTATGACACCAAGAAAGAGTGTACGGCGTAGTAAGAAGTTTTCAACTAAGGAAGTTAAAGAGCAAGAAAAAAAAACCCAGAAACCCTTTCCCCGACATTTGAATATAACACCCGTAAATCAACCCGATAATTCCGAAACTGAAGAAAGAGGAATTAAGAGGCAAAGGTTGGAAGAATGTCAGATGGAAACTACCAACCAGATTCTTAAGAAGGTTAAGAAGATACAACGAGAAATTCGGGTGCTTCAAGCAGATGTCAAGAAAGTGAAGAAAGAAAGTAAAAGTATTTTCACTAAGATATGGAATTGGGTTTGGGGAAATTAGAAAGATAGGAAACCTTATCTGTTATGTGACTACTTAAATATGTAAAATAAGAATATAATGAAATAGTTTGTTTATGACTGTTTAATATTGTGATATAGTGTGAGTAAAATTATGTAATATTAGTATAATTGCTATGTAGTGAAATATACCGCCAAGGAGAGATACTCAACCGGTACGAAGAACTTCAGGACTACCAAGAACTAGGTTGGGAGAAGAAGTTCTAATAGTGAATACCACCACAAATGAGAATGAGAGGATTTCTCAAATAGTGACTCAACAATTGAAAGCTGCAATACCTACACTAGTAACTCAACTCCAACAAAATCTGAATATCGCAAGTATAGCACATGGAAACGCTAAACCAAGAAATAACAGCGGATTAGAAAGCCACGAGGAAGAGATTGTAGATAGAATTAGAAAAGGGTCTTCTTATAAGACTTTCATGTCTTGTAAACCCCGAGACTTTGATGGAAAAGGTGGAGCAGTGCAAGCGTTACGTTGGTTAGAGGAAATGGAGTCAGTATTAGATATCAGTGATTGTGCTGATAATTGCAAAACTATATTTGCTTCACATTCTCTTAAAGGAGAAGCACAGTCTTGGTGGAAAGTGGAAGTCCAAACAAAAGGAAGGAATGTTATGAACAGGTTAAGTTGGGAGGAATTTAAAAACTTAGTGATTGAGAAATACTGTCCTTATAATGAGATAGAAAAGATAGAAGCAGGATTTCTGGCACTAGAAATGAAGGGTGTTGCACATCAGGAGTATACAGACAGATATAATGAGCTATCTAGATTGGTGCCACATCTAGTGACGCCAGAAACTAAGAGGATAGGAAGATATATCTGGGGATTAGTACCACAGATAAGAGGAATGGTCAAGACTGCAAGGCCAAAAACTTTTCAAGATGCAGTGGCTTTAGCAGGAAGTTTGACAGATGAAATGATAAGGAAAAGATCATTAACTACTACGAAGGTATGAGAGAAAAGGAAATGGAACAACAACATCGGAAGAAAGTTTGGAGAAAACTGGAACAAGAAGGTAAACAGAAACCCAGAAAGAAATTTCATGGGAATCGTACAGGAAGGAAGGCCATGGACAGAAAGTCAACCATGGTGCAATGCCTGCAAAAGGTATTATGATGGGAGATGTAAGCTGGTAATTTGTTATAATTGCAAGAAGAAGGGACATACGTCAAGAGAATGTAAAGGACCCACAAATCCTAAGCCAGTGTGTTACCAATGTGGACAAAAGGATCATCTTCGCAATGGATGCCCGGAACTAAAAGGGAAAGCTCCAAGGAATTCCAACAATGCGCATGGTCGAGCATTTGTACTTCAAGCTGAAGAGGCATGACAGGAACCAAAAGTGGTGACGGGTACGTTCCTTATTAATGATCAATACGTAACTGTGTTATTTGATACAGGAGCAACCCGAAGTTTTGTTTCAAATTATTTCAAACCCTTACTTGGATTAGCATCAAAGAAACTGAAAAATAAGTATACGATAGAACTAGCTGATGGAAGAATGATAGAGGCTAGTGAATTTATTCCTAATTGTACTTTGAACTTAGATAATCATTGCTTTGACATAGATTTGATTCCTATTGAATTAGGAGGCTTTGATATTGTTGTGGGTATGGATTGGTTATGTAAAAATCAGGCAGAAATCATTTGTGGAAAACGAATGATTAAAATCTCTTTAATTAAAGACAACAGAATTCTTTTCATACACGACGAGAAACCTAGAGGTCCTATCAGAATGATCTCTTGTATGAAGGCTCTGAAATATTTGAAAAAGAAATATTTAGCATTCCTGGCCCATATAGTTAATACAAAATCAAGTAAGAAGAACTTGGAAGTGTTCCTATTGTTAGAGAATATCCAAAGGTATTTCCTGATGAGTTACCAGGATTGCCGTCCCTCGTCAAGTAGAATTCAAAATTGAATTAGTACCAGGGACTACACCTATTACCAAATCCCCGTATCGATTGGCGCCATAAAAAATGAAGGAATTGATGAATCAGTTACAGGAGCTGTTGGATAAAGGATTCATACGTCCTAGTATTTCACCATGGGGAGCTCTAGTCTTGTTCGTGAAGAAGAAAGACGGAACCTTTAGAATGTGCATTGATTATAGAGAACTCAATAAAATAACTATTAAGAATAGGTACCCTCTCCCTCAAATAGATGACCTATTTAATCAATTGCAAGGTTCGAGTTACTTTTCAAAAATTGACCTGAGATCAGGATCTCATCAGTTAAGGGAACAAGAAGAGGATATACCTAAAACTGCATTTAGAACTCGATATGGTCATTATGAAATCCTTGTAATGCCATTTGGGTTAACTAATGCACCAGCCGTATTCATGGATCTAATGAACAGAGTATGCAAACCTTACTTAGATAAATTTATCATAGTCTTCATAGATGATATTTTAAATCTATTCTAAAAGTAAGGAAAAACATGAGCAGCATCTAAAGCTAACCTTGGAATTACTTTAAAAAGAAGAATTGTATGCCAAATTCTCAAAATATGAATTCTGGAAACGAGTACAATTCCTAGGACACGTGGTTAATCAAAATGGAATTCAGGTTGACCCAGCAAAGATTGATGCAATTAAAAAGTGGGAAGCTCTGAAGACGCCAACTGAAGTACGTCAATTCTTAGGTTTGGCCGGTTATTATAGGAGATTTATAGAAAATTTCTCTCGAATAGCTCAACCTTTAACAGAATTGACTCAGAAAGACAAACCATATGTATAGGAAGCAAAACAGAACACCGCATTTAAGATCCTGAAACACAAACTATGTAGTGCTCCTATTTTAGCTCCTCTAGAAGGTACTGATGATTTTGTAGTATATTGTGACGCATCACATCATGGTTACGGGTGTGTTTTAATGCAACGAAGTAAAGTAATTGCATATGCGTCTAGAAAACTCAGAGGAAGTGAAAGGAATTATACTACTCATGATTTGGAATTAGGAGCAGTAGTATTTACACTTAAGATTTGGAGACATTATCTATATGGAACCAAGTGCATAATTTATACGGATCATAAAAGTTCGCAAAATATATTCGATCAAAAGATGTTGAATATGAGACAAGGAAGGTGGGTAGAATTACGGACTGATTATGATTGTGAAATCAAGTATCACCCAGGAAAGGCAATGTAGTGGCAGATGCCTTAAGTAGGAAGGAAAGAATTAAACCATTACGAGTTCGTGCTATAAGAATGGAGTTACACTCAGATTTAATAAGTCAAATTCGAGACGCTCAACAAAAAGGTGAACTAAAAAATATGATGGGGCAGGATGACTAACTAGAAGCTACATCAGATGGGATCCTGAGATTTAGAGGAAGAATTTGGATTCCTGATAATGACAGGCTTAGAGAAAATATTCTGAATGAAGCACACAAGTCAAGATATTCAGTGCATCCGGGAAATAATAAGATGTATAAAGATTTGAGAAACCAGTACTGGTGGCCAGGTATGAAGAAATCAGTTGCAAAATTCGTAGAAAAATATGATGTTTGTTTAAGAGTCAAAGCTGAATATCAGAAACCCTCTGGACGTTTGCAACAACCAGAAATCCCTGAGTGGAAGTAGGACCAGATTACCATGGACTTTATAACCAAACTACCCAGAACTTCAAGTGGGTATGACATGATATGGGTTATAGTTGATAGACTGACTAAATCAGCTCACTTCTTGCCAATTAGAGAAGATTACAAAATGGAAAAATTATCCAGGATTTATATGAAAGAAATTATGTCTAGACATGGAATACCAATTTCAATTATATCAGATAAAGACAGCCAATTTACTTTAAGGTTTTGGCAGACTTTACACAAAGCATTAGGAACTCAAATAAACATGAGTTTGACATATCACCCACAAACAGATGGACAGAGTGAGAAAACAATCCAAACATTGGAAGATATGTTGCGGGCTTATGCATTAGACTTTGGTGGCAGTTGGGATATACACTTACCCTTGATAGAATTTTCATATAACAATAGTTATTATGCTAGCATAGGGGCAGCTCCATTTGAAGCTTTATATGGAAGGAAGTGTAGGTCACCTTTGTGTTGGAATAAAGTGGGAGATAGACAGCTTACAGGCCCGGAACTCATACAGGAAACGTCTGATAAGATCTTTGAAATCAAAAATAGGTTGAAGGCAGCATGTGATAGACAGAAAAGTTATGCCGATAGAAGGAGAAAGTCGTTAGAATTTCAAATCGGGGACAAAGTATATCTAAAAGTATCACCCTCAAAGGGAATTATCCGATTTGGGAAAAGAAATAAGTTAAACCCTAGATATGTTGGACCTTTTGAAGTAATTGATAGAATTGGCCCTGTAGCATACAGGTTAAACTTGCCTCAGGAGTTAAGTGGAGTACATAACACTTTTTATGTATCCAATTTGAAAAAATACCTAACTGATGAGTCATTAAAGATACCAATACAGGAAATCAAAATAGATAATAAACTCCATTTTATGGAAGAACCAATAGCAACATGGATAAAGAAGTAAAGAGATTAAAGAGAAGTAAGATCCCAATATTGAAGGTCAAATGGAATTTAAAACGAGGACCTGAATTTATATGGGAACAGAAAGATGAAATCAAAAGAAAATATCCATATTTATTTGAGGTTAAACTGAATGAAAAGGACAGTTATAAAGACAAACTTTCCATGTCATCAGATAGTGACAACAGATAAATTTCGGGATGAAATTCTTTTTACAAGGGGAGAATGTGATGACCCGAAAATTAAGGTTAGATAAACTTAATATTAAAGATTAATATAGGATAATATATATATATATATATATATATATATATATATATATAAATACATATTAAATTAAAAACTCTAAGGTGATCTTATGTGATAAATTTTTTTATCTATATGTGATTTAGCATGTATAAATATATGTGTATGTTTCATAGCTTGCATGTATGTGTAACCTTTTACGTGTTCATGTATGTATATTTTTGTGATTTTGTGTGAAATATTAAGGATACCAAATTATAAGATTATGTGATTAGTTATTAGATCTCTTATTATGCTTCCATTTAATGTATATTAAACTAAGATTACAACTTAATCAAACAATAACCAAATGAGATAACTTTTGGAAAATTTACATGAAAACCTAAACCAAACTAATCTTAGATGTTTAAACACTAAACTAAAACACACTTAACCATAGTAATCGGGTTATTAGGACCATAATTGACCTAGATTAGTAGCTAATTAACTAGCTAGCCTAAACTTAATTACTAAGAAACTAACTAACACAAAATGGTGACACCTAGCCAACCATACACTAACCACACTCTAAGCTTGACACCTAAGTGCCAATTAATGAACCTAAACACACCAATTCATCAAACCTAGCCTAGAACTAAAGATGCTATCCCCATTTCCCATGAAATCTTCGGCCGATGACACCAATTACACATCACCATCAACCATTACACTAATCATCACCTAAGTTTGACACCTATCCTAACATACACTTATCATGCATTCACACATGACACATATCAAGCTAGGATTACAACACACAAGTCTAAGGTTTAGAGGTGATTATGAATGAAATTTCTAAACACTTCCCTTGAAAGCTTCGGCCGATGGAACACCACTACAAACACGAACCACCAACAACAACCACTATCACCTCCTTCAACATCTTTTCTTTCTCTCGGCTACAACACCACCAACACCACCATAACCATCGACCGAGGATCGCCACAACTACATCTAAGCTCTCGGTTCTCTCTCTCTCTCGGTTTCCATATAACATCAACCAACACTTACCACCCCTTACTTCCCTCCTTCTCAGTTCAACACACCGAAACAACTTCAACAACACCACTATACTACAACCAAATCATCCTATATCAACATCTTATGCATCCAAGTTCAAGAACCTTCTCCTTCAAGCTTGGGACTCAAGAACATAGAAGTCTTTATCAACCATCTTCTACATCTTTCTTCTATCCATAATCAAGGTTAGATTAATCAAAAACTCTATTGATTAAGAAGTTTGTAAGTTATGCATGTATCTAACATCTAACTTAAACCTTTGTGTTATGTAGTATAAAAATTTAATTACAAACCTTATGAAAACTTTGATTTTCAACTGGAATCTGTGACTAAATTTATAAAACAGGAAGTTTGAGATTTTTATAAAAACAAAAAGATTCAATTAATAACAAAGGGTTAAAAGTGTTAAAAATAATTGTTATTTCATGATTTATTAGGTAAAATAGATTAAGTATTTAAATAAATATGATTGTGAGAATAAAAATTTAGAAATCTATTAGAAAATATTGGAAATAATGATCTGGAAATTTGGAGAAAAATTTATAGGATATATTAATTCATATGATTAATTCAAGAAAATAGAATAAAAATGTCAAAAAGGAGATCTAAACTTTATAAAAATCTGGAAAAATTATATGATGACCCTAACAGTATGCTGGAATTATATAATAAATTTCGTGAATTAATTTCTTAATATATTAAAATTACACATTTTAGAAAGAATAATATCAAAAAAATCGGAAATAATAACAAAAAAGTAGGTAAAAATTTTGAAATATTGTGTAGAACATTTTGTATAAATTTTAGAATTTTTGGAGATATGTAGCTATTTCTGCAATTTAATGTGAAACTTGTAAAAATTTTAGAAAATTATCTGTAAATAAGTATTAATTGAAACTTTTATATGTTAATCTGGATTTTATGATGTTACATTGTTACTGCTTATAAAATTTGGTAATTTTTGGATGGCCGTAGCTACTGTTTTGGAATTTTTATTTGATTTAAGATATAAATGCTGAAAATTTTAAAGAAATAAGATTTATTTCTAACACATAATTATTTTATAGGAAATAAGTGAATTGTTGCTGGAAATAAGGTGAGTAACATAGCCCATTTTTATATTTATAAGTTTTGGGGGAAAAGCATACTGTGATGGTTATGATTGATGCTAACGTGAAAAAGAATTTTTATAAGTTACTGTCATTAATTGCCATAATTCACAACCATTAATTCGTATAAGGAACCGTCAGATAATATAGATAGCGCTACTTAGGAACATGTTTCCTGCACCAACAAAATAAGTGTTGTGATGTTATATTATTTGATTATGTGATTTATATGTATGACAGTTATGAATCACTTGGTATATAAGTAGGTTTGGTAGTGATCTTATTTATGTTGCATCAATAAGACAATTTTATTAAGTTATTAAATCTGTGATCTTACTAACTTTATGTTGACTATTTTGAGTATGATTTTTCAGGAAATCATAATGTTTTGTAATTTCATGTACACGTTAAGTATCTGCGATGATTGGCACGACTATGTAGGGGAGCTGTGCATATGGGTGGTTGTAGATCTGTCAGACTTCAGCCTCTTTGTGGACGTTCATGTCCACTACTAGCTGAAGAATAAGATAAAATGATAATAATGTGTACCAGAATAGGATTGCTGATGTAAGAGTTTAAGTTATTAGACTCAATTTTGTATGATGTA
The DNA here is from genome assembly GCA_025506505.1 of Flaveria sonorensis. Classification (NCBI taxonomy): domain Eukaryota; kingdom Viridiplantae; phylum Streptophyta; class Magnoliopsida; order Asterales; family Asteraceae; genus Flaveria; species Flaveria sonorensis. The sequence continues at coordinate 9,473,180 of CM046433.1, read as the reverse complement.
ATCCTATAAAACTTACGACTAATAGAAAGATGATGTTTAATTATAATGTTGTGATTGTATATTTCGTAACCAATGTGTTTTGAGCCAATAAGTTACACCAAAGCATTTCACGCTTTCGCCGGGATGTGACAGCTTGGTATCAGAGCCATTGGTTATAGAGAATTAGGTATTATTAATAAATGCCTAGACTATGACCATAAGCTCGTATGATAACAATTTATCAACATGATAAAAAGATGTGTTTGTATCTTTCTGGGAACATGTCTATGCTTAGAATGAAATTTGCATATATGAGATATATATATATGATTAATGTATGAATGTGAGATTTGTGAATTTATTTGACTAGTGATAGTATAAATTAAGTTTTGTGAGAGTTTTTGTAGTATGAGTATGGGAAATTCTGATAGCCACTGTTATGAAACTGAATATTCTGACCCTAGTAGCCACAAAGAAACAACCCCAGAAATAGATCCTCAGAACAATGTAAAAACACTTCAACCCGAGACTCAGACCAACATAAAGCCGAAGTTTTATGTCCGACGTGCACGAGTAACAGTGGGAGGTTATACAATTATGACACCAATAAAGAGTGTACGGCGTAGTAAGAAGTTTTCAACTAAGAAGTTTTGAGCATTGCATGAAGTTCCCCAATGCTCTTGTCCCATCCATTCATGTTATAATTCATGATAAACGTCTCAAACTTCTTGGTTAGACCATTGAGGATCAAATCCATGGACAACTCTTTTGAGACGGGACAATTCAGCTTTCGAGATGATCAATGTGGCTTTTCATCTTCATCACATAAGATGACACCGATTGGGTTTCTTCCATTCGACATGCATGAAGCGCTCGAACCGTTTCAAAGCGCTCTACCCTTGCTTGTTGAAGGAACATTTCCTTCAACTGGGTAATCATGTCGTATGCCCCATGATGTTCAAAATCCTTTTGAAGCTCGGGAATCATGGTTCCCAACATGAGGCAGGAAACTTGCACTGAATCCTCAGTATGCTTAACCCAATCGTCGTAGGCATCAACATCATCAATGTTGGGTTCATCGGGAATAGGATCGTCCAACACATATGATTTCTTTTCTTGCTTGAGAACAATTCTCAAGTTTCGAAACCAATCCATGAAATTATTGTGGTTGAGACTATCCTTTTCCAGGATAGTTCTTAGTGACAGGTTATGGACGGTCAGGGAGGTAGCGTTGTTGTTTGTGACCATTTCTAGAATATTAACAAAGTTCAATTTTAGTATTTACAAAAAATAAAATTTTAATTATTAATACCCTTTCATGTATCATAGACAATTAATAATTAAAATCTAGAATCCAACGTTACATTTAAATATTGGTTAGGTGACCTTTATCCCATTATTTAAATTAACAAGGTAGTCAACATTTGACAATTGCAACCCTTTGCAACTTCTAGTTTTATGGGATCGTATAAACATCTTTATGTTTGGTTGTCATGTTTATTCCCATCAACACCATTGTACGCCATGCTTCGGTGACCCTATTCACATGGTTTCCAACTCAAGTCGTCCTACTTACACACACGTGTGAGTTTACACATACAAGTGGTTAGGTGACCTTTATCCTACAAATATGTTAACCCCACCTCAAACACACAAGTTCCCTAAATGTGGTTAGGTGACCTTTATCCCATAAAGAGTTCCCAAGTGATTTGAGTGTTGTATAAAAGGATGGTGTTAAACTTGTTTAAAAGGGATTTACGTTTTCATTAATTCTAGTTTTGAAAACATTTTGTACCTTACATTTGCATGCATTCAAACGCGTGGTACATTAGTGAAACCAACTTTCAAGGCTCTTTTAATAAAACTCAATTTTATTGCAAAAACATTAACCTTTAATAAAACCATTTTATTATCCATGTTAATGTTTCCAAAAAAACCATTTAAAGCTTGTTGTTGATTTTAAATTGTTTAACAGTGCATATCCAAATATCACATAAACAATAAAATTAAATCAACCACACAAGCATCACATACAACAACAAGTTCATAACCATAGCCAACTAATTTAACATCACTTGTTAACCGAAACAAGTGAGTTAATTACGTCTTTCCTAAGGGTAAAATAGACAACACTTGTGTCGGTGAACTCCCACCTGATCCCGCATCCAAATGCTTCAAGCTTGAACTTTGTGTTGTGATTCTTCCATTCGATTTGGGCTTCCAAATGGGCTTAAATTTCTTCACCAAACTCCTTTGGCCTTTAAAATTATGTTTTTGGTCATTGGGCTTAAATCCCATTAAAAGCTATAAAGCCCTTTGGGCTCAAAATTGGCCCAAACCCGAAAACAGTCTTGTTGCATCTTCTTTTACAAAATATATTCTAAATACATTTTTTCTAGTAAAAGTAAAATGCAACTAACCTATTTATTTTACATACCAAATGAAAAATAAATAAATTACATACCCAAAAGGAAGAACAAATACATTTAATTATTACAACCCTTTTGAATATCAAATACAAATCACAATACATCTAAACACAAGGTCTCGGCTAGGTTATGAACATCAAAATACATATCCAAATATGTAAGCAAAAACCCGAGAGCTTCCCCTTGAACCACTGATTTTCGATTAATGTATAAACAAACTGAATAACATGATTCTTGTCCAAACAACTAAATCATCCAAATGATTAAATTTTCAAGATTACAGTATGCATGTAAAGTAGAATCTTGAAATATTCAGGGGAAACATTTGACCAAAACTCTCGGAGGTGAATCAACAGCAAGAAACCACGATTTCAGTCCAGATGAAGCATGTATCCATATAACCGGCTTTGATACCATTGTTGGGTTTTGCACAAGTTTATCAGAGTCATTTTATCCATATAAAATGAAAAACGTAGCGGAATAAGGATTTAAAACTTGTTACAGTTAATATATATAAACCATTTTATATATCTGTTAAAACCCGTAATGGATCGACATATGAAAACCATGCTTACAAACAACCATAAGGTGTTTAGAAGACTACCTCTCGTATGGGTTAGAGGAAGATAATCGGTGAATGGCAGCTTCCAAAGAAGGAGGCCTTAAGCTTGTCTACCCTCAAGCTTCCAACAAACACCCGGTTGCTAGGATTTTTCACACTTGAATGAATCTCTGTTCTTGGTTTTTCTTCGACCGATCAAGAGAGAAAAACAGAAAACAAATGTGCACTTTTGAGTGTGTTGTAAGTTATCAGAGAGAGTGGATGATTGCAATCAAATATTGCATGTCCTATGAAACTGAAACTTCAGACGAGGAGAGAGAGAAGTGGGCGGGGCCCAGCCACTTATCCCATCCACATTTCTCAAACATTCACCCGCATTAGTAAATGCGGATGAATGGTCTCCTTCCGCATCTGTAAATGCGGATGAAGAAATTCCATCCACATTTCCCAAATGTACATCCGCATTTGTAAATGCGGATGAGTAGTTTCATCAGCATTTCCTCAAATGCTCATCCGCATTAGTAAATGCGGACGATCAGTATCCATCAGCATTTCCTCAAATGCTCATCCGCATTAGTAAATGCGGACGATCAGTTTCCATTAGCATTTCCACAAATTCACATCCGCATTAGTAAATGCAGATGAGGAACCTACATCCGCATTAGTTAATGCGGATGAGTAAACTTCATCCGCATTTCCTCAAAAGTACATCCGCATTAGTAAGTGCGGATGAGTAATTAAAAAATGCGGACAAAAGACTATATTGTTGTTCAACCATTTGAATAACAATATATAATACTCTCTTTTAAATAAATTATCCATATAATTTATTAACAACACAAGTGCAAATATTTAGAAACCCAATTTCTAAATACTCTAAGTGTAAGTGTAAATATTTAGAAACCCAATTTCTAAATACTCTAATTGTTAATATTTATTTATATGATCATATCATAAAATAAATATTATAGGTGTTTGTCTAGCTTATTATTGGGTATGACCCCGACTTGAATCATAACATATTAGCCACATCAATTCAATATATGTCTTAAGCAGACCGTTTCCAACAGTAGTATCAACATAAATGTTAAAAGTAAACCGGTTACTTACTCATCTACTAAAGTATACACACATTATGTCGCTACCAGACACCATAAAACAAATATAAAAGGTGACCCAGCTATGAGCCTATGACCCACACCCGTTTGATATGCTTTTTAAGCTGCCTGTTTTGAGACGTTACACACCCAGACCCACCCATTTTGCCGTTCAGGCGGATACCCATAACTCGAACAATTAAATATGTAACATCATCTAATAAAGTTGGAACCTCGCTTTACATATTTCACAAAATTTTACAAAGTTGGAACCACATTTCATATTGGCCCAATTTGAAAAATCTTTAAAACAACTTTATAAATCTTTGTACATATGTATAAATAAATAAATTATCTAGCATTCAACATAGTAATTGTAAGTTCATTAGTTGAACTCCTTCCATATGTACTTGACGAAGAACTGTTATCTGTCGTACTTTTTTCATAAAAGAAGCCAGGTGGCTTAGGCGGTAGCAACTCACCCTCGCTCCCTAACATTAGGAGCACCGAAGACATGTTTGGCCTATCTTCAGGACGTTGTTGAACACACAATAAACCCACATGAATCGACCGTGCTACTTCTGATGATATAATTGATTCTTTCAGAGATGCTGCAGCTAGTTCCAAGGATTTGCCTTCTCTATGTAGTCCCCATGCCTAACAAGAAATACTAACTTGATCAAGATACCAGTAAGCATATAAACATAAGAGATAATAAAAGTTATTGGTTAAAATTAGAAGAAAACTAACTTGTCCGGTAAGGTTTTTGTTGTGTTCTTTGTGAAAAAAACCTCTGTTTCTTTTCCCACTCACGATCTCCAATACTAAAACACCAAAGCTAAATACATCTGATTTTATTGAAAAGAGGCCGTCTGATGCATACTCGGGTGCCATGTAGCCACTACAGTGAATATGTTGGTTATTCATTATAAGGAAATGTAATAAATAGGTAAATATATATGGAATTACTTTGGTGAATATGGAATGAGTCTTACTATGTTCCAACAACTCTGTTTGTGTTTGCCTGTATTTGATTTCCTCCAAAGCTTCTCGCCATACCAAAATCAGATATTTTCGGGTTCATATCATGATCGAGCAATATGTTGCTAACTTTGAGATCTCTATGGATGATTCTGAGTCTAGAATCTTGATGAAGATAAAGAAGTCCTCTAGCAATCCCTTTGATAATGTGAAAACGTGTAGGCCAATCGAGTACTTTACGTTGATGTCCATCTGCAAGTAGTTTACATCTAAGTTTATGTACCTGTGGTTTTAGTACATGATATTTGGTTTTTAAGGAATCATACCGAATATAAACGAGTCCAGACTTTTGTTTGGCATGTATTCATACACCAACATTTTTTCGGATCCCTTAATGCAACAACCTAATAGTCTTACGAGGTTTCGGTGTTGTAGTTTAGAAATGGTGATAACTTCATTCTTGAACTCATGGAGTCCTTGAGTCGAAGTTCTTGATAACCGCTTCACAGCTACTTCCTGCCCATTTTCCATCACACCCTGCAAACCACCTTTCGAGCTAAGTATAAATACAAAAATAAGTATAATCAGATAATTTGTTCCAACAAAAATGCTTTGCAGGATGCTTGTGTTGTATGAAAAATTTTGTTTATTTAAGAACTTGATGCATATATTCCTAAAATAAGAGAAACCAATATAAATAATAGATCATGTATTGTAACATACTATCATCCAACCCCTTAAATCAACTTATATTATGCGTTTTGTCCATAAAGATCTTAAGGATTTGTTTTTAAGCCCGTTGTTTTAGGTTACTTGAGTAGAGACTCCCATTCAAACATGCTTAACTTTCTCTATTAGAAAATACAAATGTGCTCAAAGTATGTTAGTGTTATATGAGGTCTGACATCTTTTTTTATGATCCCAACATCTTTTCACTACACGGGTTGATGTGGGATTTTCCTAGAATATAACACGAATTTGTTTTAACCTTGTAAACAGGTCCAAAACCGCCCTCTCCAAGCTTATTGTTGTCTGAAAAATTGACGGTGGCTTTACGTAGTATAGAAAAGTCGATCAGTGGTAGTTTTAGATCATCCTTAGAGTTTTCGTTACCAGCATCATATCCATGGTCTTCTTCTATCGTCTCTAATGAAAAAGTAATGTCAAATTAACTATATATAATTTGCTTCCAAAATCAAATTGATGAAAAACAGACAAAAATAATACCTTCTTGCATCGACTTCCTCTTCTTAAATCGATATATTATGAACACAGAAACTAGTATGACCAATGATACCAATATTATAGGGAGAATGATCTTTAGCTTCTTTGCACCGGAGCTTTTATCTTTCGCTGCAAGATCAATATATATACGTAGAAGATCAATGACTGAATGAGAATATCTTAAGCGATGGTCATCATAAGTTATCTTCTCTCACTACAAATAAGAAGCCAAACACATTTTTCTTGCATAGGGTTCAATATCATAATGCAAATAGACAAGAAATTGATATACCTAACTCGGATGCCGGCATTCTTATATAAAGATCCTGCCCATTTTCCGCAAACGTTCTAATATCCATCAATTCACCGAACCACAACAAGCACCCGCTTCCACCCTCGGTTATATTCTGAGTCGTGTAAGCCGTACACGAGCAATTCCTCTTACAAACCCGCTCACATTCATCAAGGTTTATACTCTGGTTAAACCAGGACCGTTTTGTGTCAGGCAACTTCACCCCAGAATACTTCCTAAACCCTTCTTCAACCCCACAATCCAAAGGGGTTGACCGACGACACCCTTGAGACCAATCCGCCACATTCCATTGCGCAGGTGACGTGGGTTCGAACCCCTTTAAACACCCACAAGCCGGGGAGTTGTTTATATTACAACTCCCAAACGGCCCACAAAGCTCATAACGGTCACAGTTATCCGTTTGTGGCGTCAGATACAGCAACCACTCCTGCCTACTTTCGATCCACAGTAGTCGCTCAAAACTACCCGTGGGCCGAATAACAACTCTTGTGAACACGTCAGTGTTCACAAGATCAAAATAATAATACATCTCCCTCTCGTTAAGAATAAACCCAAACCTATAAACTGAATTCGCCCTCAAAGTAGGCTCGCCGGAGAACCGTACACCGTTCCACGGCCCCGCCCGGAATCTGACGTCGGAGCCTCGCCGGACGATCATCTGAGGGTACCCTTGAGTATCTAACACCACCGTGAACTCACCGGAAGAAGGATCATCCTCATCTTTCCATGATGTGAAGTACGTTTCACGACCTGTGACCAAATCTTTACCGAATTTCATCCCGGGGACGAAGGTATCCGTCGGAAAATCGAAGCTTTGCCATAAAGGGTGTTCGACGTTAGCGTCCGATTCTTCCCGGAGGACGAAATTACCAGTGTCTAGAAGCTGACCCACCGGCGATTTCACCGTCGGTGGTGGTGAATTCTCCGGCGACGACCATATGACGCCGCCGGTGGCGTTGCGGATGACGAGGGTTCCGTCGAGGGTGAGTAAGAGTTCGCCGGAGGTGGTGGTGAGTGGTGAGTTCCGATTGGCGACCCATATCACCGTTCCGGTGGAGATTCTTTTGTACCAGATTCCGACGTAGCGGTTTGTGGAGTTTCTCCGGCTGAAGAACCCTAGCTCGAAGTTTTCTTGAGGTGAAACGATGGTTTCACCGTCTTTGATGGTTTGATTTGCAGAGATGGTGTTTGCTGCTGATGTACAACTGGTTAATGCGTAGAGTACAACGGCGATGCAGGTGAAGTGTTTGGTGGATCGGAGTTGCTCCGCCATCGTCGCCGTCGTCGTCCGTCGTCGTCCGTCGCCGGTGATCGTTAAGTTGGATGTATGTGTTTGATTTGTTGATTAATAATTTATGTTTGAAATTTTGAACGATGGTATTTGCTGTGGACCTGTGGTCTTCATGCTAATTGGAATTATGAATTGTCCAGAAGGGAAATTGTAATTAATCACGCACGTTAATAATTTATGTTTAAATCATTGAAGTATGCCGCACATGGTTGACTTTTGGAGTCAAGTTTGTGTAAGGACAGCAGCCGGTTAATTAAAAACGCAAATGAATAGTTTGTAGTGAGGATCGGAAAAGATGTCTAATAAATTCTATCAACCAAACAAATTTTTATAAATTTATATGAAATGGATGGGTTCTAAAGAAGGTAAAATTTTCAATCGGCTTTGTGTGTTATGTGCTCTGAGAAAAATAAAACGGTTGAGTATTTATTTATTTATTTCTTGTCAGGTTGCAAACATTGTATGGTCATATGAGCAAAGCTTGAGTTTATGGTGGAAGATCCCACTTATGTTCGCGTTTAATTATAAGGACCTCTTGGAGCTATACAAGTCTGTCCCAAGAGACGATTGTAAGCCCCAAGTAGTTCAAGCGGTCATTTATGTTGCATGTTAAAGTATATGGAAGACAATAAATAAATAAATATTCAGCAAGAAGAAGGATTCTTCGGTGTGTATCATTAATAGTACAAAGGTTTTGTTTTCTCTTTGGATCAAAAACAGAATGAAAAAGACTCCTGTAATCTCTCAGTTCTGAAGTGATTTAGTATTTGGTTAGATAGAATTTCTATTGTCAAATTTTGTGGTGTGTTATTTTTCGATTGGAGCTTTTGTTTGTTTTTGTGCTCCTTTGTTGGGGTTATTAGCATATTGTTAGCCCCTCTCTTTTGCCTATTTTAATAAAATTGCTTGCCGTAATTGTAGGTTATAACTTGAAACCTGAATGGGCATGCGAACTTGAGATTGCTTTTAAAAATTTTATTAGTTTGAGACGAGTATGACACTGGATTGTATTAATATATTATATAATTTAAAAAAAGTATTTTTTTCTTCTTTCTCGTGATTTAGTTCAAACAACGATTTTTTATCCAAGATTTCAAAATTTGTATTATACACTTTGTAGATTAGGTCCAAAATAACTCCAAGTTACCAACACCATTGAATAATTCTACTAATTACAAAAATATTTTAGACTTTTTACTAATAGTGACAGGTACTCCTTTTCCAATTGACATAGTAAAATGGAGAATTAAGAATGTGTAATCTGTTGTAGTTTAGTCAAAAGCAAGTTGCCATGGAAGACCGGCATTTGAGTCGGGACAATTAAAAGTTTTGATGAGTAGGGTGGTGGGTGCCTATGTCACACCATCACATTACACCACACATCCACCAATCAAAACATATCACATCATTATCATAGACATCACACCATTTTAAAAGGGGCACACACACTATATAACACTACACCAATTTTTTTTAATTGTTTTATTAAAATTAAAAATTACATTAAAATAAAAAAAACTAGTTTAAATTTTAAAAAATAGAAGAAAAATAACAATAATAGTAAAACAAATTATTCTTTGTCATCCGAAACCGTGATATCAACATTATACGCAATGTGTTTCACGAGATCGAATCTAAAAATTCCAACCCATCAGAATCGGAACCATCCGAAGAGGATGAGCAAGAAACATAATAAATATCACGGACATTTTTTTTAAAAATTGTTAGTGAGTAGAGTAGAGAATAATTTTTTGAATTTGTGTATATATTTTGTGAGTTTAGGTTGCATTTATAGTGTAAGTTTTTTTTTTCTAAATGGCATATAGCCGTTGGCGTGGGGCGGGGGTGGCATCTCAAGCAATCAAAAACTCAACGGTAAAAAGTGGGTGTTGTTGTGGTATGGCACGGCACAGCTGCGTAGCCCAAAGTTGAAATTTCACGGGGTGGGGAATCGGTGGCGGTGTTACCGCGCGGCGCCAGCCCTGTAGTGAGGCCGCGGAGACAGTGCCCCACTCCCCTTAGTAGCTTAATGACCCCGTCTTTGTCTTTGTCACTTGCGGATTCATCCGCCAGGTTCGTCACATAACCATTTTAAGACCCACCAGAGAATAAATTAATGTTTTATGATGGTGAATTTGACGAAGGTCTTTGAAAAAAGAGAACACAATTTGAATTTTTTTGGATACTTTAGTCAAAGTAAATCATTGTTTTCTAGAACGGCAACATATAATACCTAGCTAATATAGGATAAATTGTGATTTTCAAGAATTAAACAAACGATCTTTTATTGGAGTGAAAACACTTATTATCAATTTAGTTTATACGGGTCTGTCGTATGAACCTAACCTATTTGGTCTTTCTCCTCCTTTCATGAACCACACTCACTTTTTCTCTTCTCTTCTCGTAAAAGTCGCTTATCTCTCATGAATTGTTTGTTGCCACAAATGGTATGATCTCTAATGTTATCACATCTATTGGAATTTCGGACACAAAATAATTATATTTATGTATTTGTTATATAAATAGTTATTTATTTATTGGTTTAAGTTCTTGTTTTGTAATGAACTATATCATATCCAAACTGAAGCTAAGAAGAATTAGATATCCATGCTCGAAGTTGAGTGGTCGGAACGAAGAAAGTAAAACTTTGATGATTATAGTAGGAAATTGTTGCAATTTCTTGCATAATGATAATAAAGCCATGTATTAATTAACATGGATGTTTTATGTTTTGATAAAGTTCTTTAATAAATATTATGAATGTTTATTATGGATCATTGTCACTAAACATGTTATGAATAAAATAAGATTTTTAATTTGATCTCATAAAACATTTCATAAATCAAATGAAAGTTTTTGTTGTGAATCATAAAACTCACATTAATGTGAAGTCTTTTGTATGAGTGTATAACTAAAATCATGATGAGAAAAGAAAAAAAAGAATAAGAAGTTTATTTTTTTTTTAGTGTCAACAAGTTTTATAAAAATTTAGAGATGTGTACTCTCTAAATTATTCTTCCTACACCATCATCTTTAATCTTTTTCCATATAACATCATAACACATATTTTACTCGGTGATCTCTCGAGCTCGAGGCATTCTCCGGCAGTACGTACTGCTTTGGCTGTTGTACCATGAAAGACAGAGGCGTTGTTTTGAGTAGAGATGAGAAATCTGTTTTAAGGGACCTGTGTCTAATACGATCCTCAGCCACAACCGTCAATCTTTTGTTTGTTAATTGTTGCAGTCAAAGGATATAGTTGAAGATTCGAACGTGATGAATACTCATGTCAAGAATACTATATGAAGACTCGTTGGAGTATACACTAAAGACGGATGTTCAAATCAAGTTCGGTACATAAATATTGTTTATATTTATTTTCTAGTATTTATAAACGGTATTGTACTAAAATATTTTATAAATATCATCTTTTAATATAAAAATGGACCTATTTTTTACAACATCTGCATCCATTTTGGGGCTCAATGCAAGGTGAAAAATCCGAGGTCACTTTTTTCTTTTTCAACTAAAGCTGATGGTTTCATTTTATTTTTTTCCAAAAGAACTTTATTCGTACTTTTGATTTCTATTTAACATGAACTCAATTATTCATGTATCATTCAAAGCATGGTGTATAATTTTCATTGAATAATAATTTAAACACATTAATGGTTGAATTATTATCAATACACTTGCATACCAACAAATCTATCATTGCACCCCACCTTAGATTCAATAAATAGCTCCAATGAAACGTTACATATAGATTTGCTCAAGAAAAGAAATTTTGTTATGTAGACAGTTCTCTTAGTTAAGTAATAAAAAAATCTACTTATATTTTAATAATTTGTTGCTTGGTGTGTGCCTTCTTAAATCTTAATTTCTTCTTTTTAAATTTAAATAAATGTAGGATTGAGACTTGTTTGTAATGCATGCATTTTACCGAGCGCTATGTAAACATTTTTGGACTTTTAAATACTGCCATCCATATTATATATGTGATACAATTGAAATAATACACGTAGATTAAACATGTGTATTGTTATTCGTATTCTTATGATTATGTATTTATGTTAAAAATAGTAAATTTGTTATCCAAAGCATATTATGAGCAAATTTATAATTATTTATCAATAACATATAGCGTTCGTTTATTTTTATTGACTATTAATATAAGAGTTTCTTCTTCTTCTTTTTTTTTTTTGTTGGATTAGTCATTTAGTCTTGTAACAAGAATGAAACAACATAGTTGTTTGACATTTCAAAGCATGAAAAGAACGTTGATAAGATAAAGATGTGCACATATAATTTTCGTCGAATAAAAGATAAGGACAAATTATAAGAACTCGATCTATCCCGTTCGATAGGGTTGAACATTATTCTAAGATAAGTTTAATTGCATATTATATTTCTTCACATAACACAATTTTTAAATAAAAGAGTTTACCGAAGCAAGTATTTTTCTACCTTCATAATTCGTTTTTTCCACCACAAATATCCCTCTTTTGTTATAAGTGTGATGTTTTTGCATAATCCGTCATGGTAAACCATCAACAAAATATTTTAATTTTCTAATAGTGTTTTGTACTATAAACTAGTAGTGTGCCGTGTGATGCGACGGGTTAAAATCAAATATGATATGTAGTTAGGTATTAAGAGTTGTAAAACTCATAATTTCAAGAGATTTAGTCAACTATTTATAAACTGGACTATATATAGTGCGTATTTGTAGGCTGGATTTTTTTTTAAACTGGCTGTAACTGTTTCTTAAAATCAAAACAAACATTTTCATATTTTAAGTGAAAACATCTAACAACCACACAAACAGTAAATTATTAACAAATAAAGTGATCAATGTGTAAATAGATTTGAATATTTACGTTTTTAGCATGGTTAAAATGACAGTATTGTCCTTAGAAATAATTGATTTTAAGTTGTATATTGTGCTTAAAATGTTCAAATCTCTTAAATTATAACAGAACCCCTCTTTCATGCATTATAATATAGTACAGATATTGAAAACGCAAATTTGTCAATGTGTAAAGTCATCTATGAAAAAGGAAAACAATATTTCCTTTTACTAAATTATCTTGATTTCGTGGAAAATGAAGCTTGACATTCTTATTTTTTTTTCTTCTCCTTCTCTTGCTTCCATTGATTTTGTTTAGTGTTATTCTTGTACTAGGACGATCAATATCCTAGAAGTTTATGAGAAAAAATGTACGCTTGCAAAAACAAAATGAATATAATGTAAGTGATAGGGAATCAGAGTAGTAGTAATGGATAGAATATAAAAAATCTAATAAAACGGATAAACAACGGGTCGACAAGATACAGACACATCACTTGCACAACTCGTTGGGCAATTCTAAATTTAAATCAAGAAACAGATACACTACTTGACTCTAATTTAAACTCCAAGAATACCATTCAAGTTGCCAAACTTAAACTAGCATGAAAGAATTAATCTAACTCAAAAATCCATTAAAAAAAATTAACCCAAGAAAAACTTCAATTAATTCATAAAACTCCTCCTCCGTTCATTCACCAACTTTCAAATGCATATAGAAAGTTCAAGACATGCCCACGTTTGAACTAAAAGAAATAAACCACTAAGTACAACTAAGAAAGCAAAGAGTACAACTTAAAAAACAAATATAATAAAACTACATTAAAACATGGGAAAATGGAAAGGTAAATGCATGGGTACTCGTGGACGTGGGTATAGGATTTGCATTGAATTCTTTAACCTCCATCATCATGGGTCGGTTGCGGGTTATGGGCGGTGCAAATAAACGGGTCGGATCAAGGTGGAACGTGGGCCACATGATAACGAATAATAACGGGTGATCGTATATACATCATCCTCCCCCGCTTCAAAAAAGTTTACCTCAAACTCGAAACACGAAAGTCATGTCTGGATAAAGCATCTAAGAGGATGTGTCTTCGAACTAAAGCATCTGCACCATTATTTCTTTTTCCTGACTAACGTTTAATGAGGAATTTAAAGACTTAGAAGAACTTGAGGCACAACTTGAAATTAGATTGTGGACCATACGTAGGCTTGAATGTGTGGTGCATAGCTATATAAAAGATCATGGAACCAGCAGCTATTTTAACATGGATAGAAGCCTTGATCTCACGTGCAACAACATTAGAAACAAATTTAACATTCTCAAAGTCTGCAAAGTCATTAACATTTTTATGTGGTGGATTTTTCTGAATGTTCAAATGCTCAAATGTAGGTGCTATTTCTTTTATACCATATTTGTGCTGAATTTTCTGTGCTGCACCCTTTAAGTCCTTCACAAAGCTGTTAATCTTGATTTCATCTTTGGCATCATGTTCTTCCTCTGGAAAACTCCCCCTAAGAACCTTTTGCACGAACAAGCATTCCTCGGCATTAGGAACGATTCCGTCGTCATCATATTGAGGTCCTTTGTCTGATTTGTTGTCATGATCAACAACGTTTTCTTCTCTTGACTGTGCGGGAAAACAGTAGTCTTCGGATGATGGAAAACGCTGATCACGCGTTTGCGGTTCAGTCGTATTCAGATCACACTTTCTGCCGGCAACACAAAAAGGCATGGGCTTTCGTGGTAGTCGGTTTTTCATCTGGAATCGGCCTGATGTAATGCCTTCAACTTGTTGGTAGCGGACCGTTAAGAGTAATTTCCCAATCGAATCTTGTATGGACTTCATTTTCTTCCTAAGAACAAACTCATGAAACTTGTTGTGGATGTGTCCTAGTTGTTGTTCCACGGATATGTTCACATACACCATTGTTTCTTTCTTTTCTTTTTCTTTTTTATCTTTTTTTTTTCGTTGAAGTATAACTGGAATGAATCAAGTAAGGAACTTGAAGAAGAGTGAGTAGAAGCGGATCTCTTCGGCTCTGATACCTAATGATAGGGAATCAGAGTAGTAGTAATGGATAGAATCTAAAAAATCGAATAAAACAGGTAGACAACGGGTAGACAAGATACATACACACCACTTGCACAACTCGTTAGACAATTCTAAATTTGAATCAAGATACAGATACACCACTTGACTCTAATTAAACTCCAAAAACATCATTCAAGTTGCCAAACTTGAACTAGCATGAAAAAATTAATCTAACTCAAAAATCCATTAAGAGAAATTAACCTAAGAAAAACTTCAATTAATTCATAAAACTCCACCTCCGTTCATTCACCAACTTTCAAATACATATAGAAAGTTCATGACATGCCCACGTTTGAACTAAAAGAAATAAACCACTAAGTACAACTAAGAAAGCAAAAAGTACAACTTAAAAAAACAAATATAATAAAACTACATTAAAACATGGGAAAATGGAAAGGTAAATGCATGGGTACTCGTGGACGTGGGTATAGGATTTGCATTGAATTCTTTAACCTCCATCATCATGGGTGGGTTGCGGGTTATGGGCGGTGCAAATAAACGGGTCAGATTAAGATGGAACGTGGGCCACAAGATAACGAATAATAACAGGTGACCGTATATACATCAGGTTTACACTTTCATAAGTTTTTACAAATGATGACTTTGAGGAATAGTGGATCGACTAATTCTGTTCTCACCTTTTTATAGCCATTGAGTTAAATTTTTTTAAAGTAAACTTACGAACATATTTGATAATTGAACTCCTTTTTCTTAAACACATTATCTACATTTTTTATGCTGCTATAAAGTGTTGAGAAATCATTAGTCCAAAACCCAATTATCTATAACTAAATTAGTCCAAAACCCAATTATGTATAACTAATTAACAATATGCAATACGTGAACAATAGTTAGTTCTTCGTTATTTTCTGCATTACTTATAAAAATTAATAAAAAACTTTAAACAGTTTTATGATTATGCTTTTGCACACATGTCATTAGAAAATTCCAATCAATAATAGAATTTGTGGGGTGAGATGTGAACAAAAGTTATCTCTATTCTAGTAGAATATATAAACTTCTTTTATAATAACTAATTTTTAATTAAATGCTAAACTCAACAACCAAAGCGGCCAAATCCAAAAAGATTTTATAACGTCAAATATGTCAGCACATCCAAAGGCTTGTAACTTAACTGTTCCAAGACTATAATAAAAGTGTTAGTTTTAAGTGAGTGATGGTTTTAATCTTATGACTATATTTCAATTAGACTTAAAAATAGTTTATGAGTGACATGAGTTAGCGGTTTATATGGCTCCTTACCTTGCAACTTCGGATCTTCGTGTATGTTTGGGACATACTTTCAAAAAAAAATGTTTGGCAATCCTAAAATGATTTTTTAACTGACTTTTGATATAGGATAAAAAGAAAGTTTTTTGAAAAGTAAAAAATAAATTACTTATTAATTTTTAAAAACTCATTTAGTCATTCTGATTCAATTTTCTATTATACCCTTTCATTATATCCTATTAACTCATTTTCTTTTTAAAAGTATGTCTTTTTTTATTATATTACAACTTTTTATTTTATAAGCTAATTCAAATATTTTTTAAAAAAACTCATTTTAAAAATTATAAATTAATAAGTATTTTTGACATTTTTCAACCAAAATAAACAACGAGCCTTCGATTTTCTTAGGTTTAAGACGCGATTAATCGATATTTGTTCATTACACTGGAGTGTTAACTTATTTCCTTCACAACTATACATTATCAAACACTATAAGATAATTTTTTAATTTTTTAAAGTTAATAAATCAATAAATTATTCCAAACACCCCCTCTCTTTGGTTATGCTTTATAAATTGGTTTGGTTCAGTTTATGATCTCCCACCTTGTATTCCTAGGGTTCGACTTCGTGTTATACTTATAATCCATCTGCTTGTTAAGCTTCGATTTATATCTTGTTATTTTCTAATGTTCAAATTTGTTTTACGGTAGCCTTGATTCAACTATTCTGTTATGTAACTGTGAAGATGAGAGCTATGTTTAATTTTGAAAATCAATCCTGACTCAAGTGTGTTTGTGTATTTTGATGCTTAATTCGAAAGTTTGATTCATCTTCTGCAACTTCTTCGGCTTCTTTCTGGTAACTGATTAGGGCTAAGTGTTGTTCTTAGTTTTTGTTTGAAATCTCTGCTTATTGTGTTGGTGAAACTCTGTTTTTGATGGAAGTTTTGATTGATATTCTTTTGCACACTAACTGTATGATAAAATTGCTCAAGTAGCAAAGTTGCAACAGATATGATACTTCTACCTGGTGATGTTGTTAACTGGTTAATTAACAAAACCTGCTTGCTATGCACGTGCATACACGCGTATTTTTCTGTTGTTTTTCTAATAGAATATAGGATGGAGGCTTGATTGACAATGTTATATTGATAGGCATTGAGGTATATTGTTTGTGTTGTACACATGAATATATTTCATCAGTATATGAATCTACACCTGGTGCAGCTAGCAAATATTTGATATTTTGTACCCAACATATGCAACCTCCCATCACAATGAAAATATGGTTGCCTTTGTCATTTTGTACCTAGAAACAAAATGACCAACACCTGGTGCAGCTAGCAAATATTTGATATTATCATAACACAGTCATTAAAAGTATTATCTTAATATCTTGTTAGAACACTTGGTTTTAAACTTTTAGAGGGTGTTTGGATTTCCATATTGAAAGTAAATATCTATCTTCGAATAATCATAATTAGATAATTAAATGTAGTAGGAGATGGTGTTTGAATGTGGGTTTGTTGTTGGAAGTTTTAATGATCAGATAATCAGTTGCTTGAATAATATGCCTTGAAATTTGGCTGAGAGAAGCAGTAAATATGTAGTTCTGTTATAGTGTTATATCCTTATACAATCAGTTTTCTCGATTCAGTTTTCTTTTGGTTTTTGGCACTTGTGATGGAGGATGGTGGCAGTGGAGGCGGCTAGTTAGTGGTGGAGGCGGCAGAGGTGATCAGTAGATGGTAGGTGCATTGTGGTTCTAGTCCTGGTGGCTGAATGCTGATGTTTGTTATTATTGAGAGTGTAGTGTTAGACCATTAAACATCTGTTGTTACTAATAACAAATTTGTTGTCTATCATTCTCTTTTGTAGATTTGATGAATCAGTTCTTTTTCTTAAAGCCAATCTTATTGAAAAATGAAGGAAGAAGAGGTGAACAGATGTCAAATTCAAGAATGGTATCCAAGATTCAAATCCACATCCATGAAAACCATAATCCACGAGCCCCGAATCCTTCATTCAACATCTCCTAGATGATTCAGGCTTGTTCCTTCTTCCACTTTCCATCTCCAACAACGTCACATTACCCAACAGAATATGAAAGGTGATAGAAGACTTCTATACAGACAAGTGGGTATGAGATTCTGTCACAATGTTACACGTTTGAATTTTTATGTTAAAAAGGATATCAAAGTTAAGCTTTTGGATTTCAACCAGTGGTGTGAGTTTACATTACCTTTGTTGTTCACATGGTCAGAATTGGAATATGAAGTTGATAAGGGAACCTGAGTTTAGGATTATTGAGAGCCAATGTGGATACCAGTGAAGGAAGTGGCTGGGATCAGTTCTTGAGAAATGCTGATGAGGAGCTGCGGCGGCAGACAAGATACCATCAAGGAGGAAAGAAAAATATTCCATAAAGATTTTAATGCATGAACTTTAAGCAATGAAGATATATATTCCGGCAAAACGGGCGGGTTGGGTTGGGTGCCGGGTCAGGACAGGTTCTGGTAAGAGTGGGTCATTTAAAAACGGGTCGGAATGGATTCTGGTCGGAACAGGTTGAATAAAAAGTTGCCGAAATTCTCTTTTTTAAAACAAAAAATGCAAAAAATATGTAACCTTCAAACAAAAGTTGTTTCGAACTTAAATTAGGAGGCATTTAAAGATTACGGAATAAGATACCATCAAGGAGGAAAGAACAATATTCCATAAAGATTTTAATGCATGAACTTTAAGCAATGAAGATATATATGTCAAGAAAGAACAATTCTTGAAGTATATGTAGAATGGATAATTGATATTATCTAAAAGTTGGTACAATCAAAAGTCGGAATTGATGCTTAAATATCTTTTATAATTTATTGGTAACTCGTGAGCTATATGTTCAAATCAACCTAAACTGCGGGGGTTGATTAATATAAAATACAAACAATACAGAATGCAAGTATTTGTGCATCTTGCTTTAAGTATGCTTATATGACCGTGTAATAGTTCTTTTTTGCATCATATACGTTTCTTGCATAGTCACATTACGCACTTGAGTTTATACATTTGTCATGGTTCTTTACTTGGAAAGTGAAATTGAACCCTTTAAATAAAAAAGGTATATTAACCTCAAATTTTAATTCCCATTGCTTAAATTTTCCCATAAAGCGTCAATATCATTGTTATAAGTAAGATTACGTCATATATGTTATATGTTTGTTTGTTCGTGTTAATTGCTTAAATTTTCTCACAGCTTACCAATAATATTATTAATTGAAATTATACTGGATATGTTTGTTTGTTTTACTTTACCCTTTTGTTTTAAGGGTTAATTCGTCAATTCATCTTAACCAATTTCATAGGAACTTCCCCGAACAAGAAGCATCTTCCTTCCACCTTTAAGAAATGACAGCTTTACCCCTTCCCATTGAATCCTATCTCATACGTACCAAATTGTCAATACGGAACCCATCTACCTCCTCTTTCCTTGAAAATACCACCACGTGGAACTGGTCAGATTCCTCTTCATGTATATAAACATCAATTACACTTCTTCATTGCCATCAATCTTCATTCCCTTCAATCTCTCCTTGAAATTTCAATGGCTACATCCAAGAATCAATTCGAGTTTTACGATCATTTGCCTTTGATTGAGGAAAAGCTGGGCGGCGATGGTTTGATCGAAGAATTATGTAAAGGATTCCAGATGTTGATGGACGTTGATAAAAGTGTGATCACATTCGAAAGTTTGAAGAAAAACTCTTTGCTTTTGGGTCTACAGGACCTTAGCGACGATGATCTTTTGAGTATGTTGAGAGAAGGAGATCTTGACGGTGATGGTGTGTTAAATCAAATGGAGTTTTGTGTTCTTATGTTTAGATTGAGCCCGGATCTGATGAAACAGTCTGAGTTTCTATTAGAAGAAACTTTTGAACATGTTTAAGACTTTACATAAATAGGATTTTGTCTTTCCTTTTTTTTTCCACGTTGTAATTTCGTTGTATTGATTAAAACTAGGTTTTGAGGTATCTCTAACTATGTTTTCCTTCGATTACTTTTACTATATATTAAAATGAGCTTATTTTCTATTAATCATTTAAAATTTATTAACTAGTGTTAGTATTTAATAATGTTTCGAGTTTTATGGTGAAAAAATTAGTTATATATTTTTAGATAATTACTATTATTAATGAAACTTGAATGTCACGACATTTAGATATTTATAACTCTAGGTTTTTTCTTAGAGTAAATCAAATATAATGAAAAAAAAACTCTTGGTCAGACAAACCGTTTTATTATATCAATAGCTTTAGTTATCTGTGTATTACACGGGATAGAGAAGTTAATTATTAAATAACATAAAAACATAAATAAAACCAAATATGTTATATATTAAATAAGACATAACAACTTTCGATTATAAGGTTAAAATGAGCAAAAATCTCCTTGTAAACTATATTATAATAATATTAGTAGGTTTGCTATCATTATCTAAAGCTAAAAATTTTAATTCATCTTTACTCTTGACTTGTGACAAGACAACATAAAGTTGACCAGGCGTAAAAACAGACTCTTTTAAGTATAAACCGATTTTTAACAGAGATTTACCTTAATTTTTGTTTATTGTTATAGTGAAATATACAGCCAAAGAAAACTGTTTTTTTTAGACTTACAAGAAATCCTTTTGACAGTTCAAATCGTGAGCTAGATATTGAGTGGGTGTGAGGATATTAGTATGAAGAAAATAAGATATGAAAAATATACACAAAAAAGTTATGTGCAATAACGAAATCAATTTTGAATTATTTTGACACTGTAATCGGATATAGGATATAGTATTGAATCGGGTCGTATTGGGCTATAAATATTCATAATATCTCTGATTAGTTGTTGATTATTATTTATTTAATAGTAACTTTAGCAAACTCGTGTATTATATGGGTTGAAAAAATAAAAATATTAAATATAACAAGAATTTATGAAGTATAAAATGATATTATAAAATAAGATATGATTAATTTACGTATCAATTTTTAAACTTTTGTTTATAAACTTTTTTTCCAAAAAAAGTTAAACATTTTTTTTTCAAAACAAACTGTATTAAAAATGAATTTTTTTTTAAAATTTCTTATTATAACTCCTAGTTTTAATTATTTTTAGTTTATAACAAAATTTACTTTTTAAAAACATCAATTTTAAAATATTTTATATTTTAAAAAAGTTAGATGTTTTAGAAAAAAAATATTATTTTATGAAAATTCGTTTTCTAGAAATAACATTAATGAAAAGATAATTTTCTTAATTTATTAAAAAAAACTAATATAAGAAAATTAAAATTATTTAATATTTCTTAATTTAGGTAATTATTTAAAAGTAGAGAAAGGCGGAAAAAGCAAGTTTAGGGGCCTAGAAATATGACAAGTGTCCTCATAAATTGTTCTTTTAGTATTATATATAAAGGTGTCTATTACTATACAATGTGTAATTTTCGTGCGAAACGTATGAAGTTACAGGGGCGCGACACGTGTTTTCTGGCGGAGGGGTAGTTTTGTTCGCGTTATAGTTACGCATATAATGTACATAATTACGCAAGTTATATTAATAATTACGCAAGTTATATATATTATTACGCAAGATATATTTGATATTATGCAAACTAAAATTACTTACGTTATAAAAATAATTACACAAGTTATACGCACAGATAAATAGACGTTTTTTTTAAATGTTATTTTTTTTTAAAAAGTATAACAATACTATACTCATATTAAAGAAGATAAAATGCTCGTTTTTATTATGTATTTTTTTTTAAAAATAATACCATATGAAAAAGTTATATGTGTTTAAAATAATAGGGAATTTTTAAAAAATCAACAATTTTAGGTCATTTTCATTTCTACATCTATAGACACATTCCATTGTTTGATTATTTTATTTAAAATCTGAGCTGTTCATCTATTAGATCAATGGTACTCGTTACTTTGTAACCGTCACACAAATATAAGCTTTGTACTATAAACTTTCTGTATATATAGATTCACATGCTCTACCAATAGCTCTTTGTGAATAAGATTATACTAGATGCTTTTATTTTGATTATTTTTGTTATAATTATCGTCGTAAAGAAGACTTTTGCCTCGTCTTTTAATATATATAAAAACTAACTTCGCTACAATATTACTAAAGTGAAACATCTTATAGACTAAGTTCTATATAAAAAGACTAGGTTGATAACTTGTGTAATACACATGTTGAATAAATAAATATATTAAATAGTTAGTAGCGAAGATTTAATAACTATAAAATGATATTTTGATATAGGATATGATTGAAATTTTATATAAGTAATATTTTCTAATGAAACAATGATATCCCTTTTTTTAACTTTTGTTAAAAAAATTTTTTTTCCAAAAAAATATTTATTTTTAACAATTCGCTTCAAACAAAACTTGTAATCTAATAACTCTGGTTTTTTATTATGTTCGTTTTATAATAATATTTATATTCTAAGAACGTTGGTTTTAAAATATTTAATATTTTAAAAAATGTTTACTATTATATAATTTTTTTTTATGTGTTTAACCACATTAGTGTTACCAGATCAACGAGTGTAACGAAATTCCTAAATGCGCGACAATGCATAATTAACTACTTCAATATTATTATATGGTTCTGTCGTAATATGCGAGTCAAATTTTTTTGTTAATTATTATTTTGAGAACCAAATTCACTTCGTTTACGCGTGAGTAAGTCATATTTTTTTCTTTAAAGCATTTTCGAATATTGTACAGTTACCTTTATAAAGTCCAGATTCCAGAAGATAATGGAAGACTTTCTTTCGGTGGAAAACACCACTAATTTGATTTAGTGACTGATGGACTGACGGTCATTTGAGAAGTCAAAATACTTGTTGCTTTAAGTAATTCGTTTTATGAATTCATATATATTTCCTATATTAAATGGAAATATTAAGTTAAAAGTTTTATAAATTATTTTAATTTCACTTCAAAAATTTACATTTTAGATTCAAGTTAAAACAATTAATAAAACTTTTACACTGAAATTAAAATAATTTATAAAATTATTAAAGATAAATTGATATTTTTAATTATTTTGAAAGAAAATAATTATTTTTGGAGAAAAATAGTAATTTTTGTTAACCTTGAGTGTAAAATTGAACTTAATTCATATTATATTTTTTGGTTAAAGGGGGGACTAATATAGATTGATAATCAAAATCAAAATTAAGGAATAATTTAATCAAATTTACAATGTTACTCTTAACAAAAACAATAATTTTATAATTCCTTTTTACAAGTTTTCATCTATTGAAAACGACATATTACATCTTAAATCAAAAATATTATTCAGTCATCCATTTCTTAAGAAATATATGCAACGATCGTTCTTAAAATCATCACCGACCTGATTGCAAAAATTTGATTTCACAAACTCCTATGGAAAATGACGTCATTAATTGACGTTGCAACCCACAAAACTAGTTATAACTTCAATAGATAGACCAAAATTACAATGATATTTTCTTGTCTCTGCCATCAATCCTACAAGTCAACAAACCTCCCAATTTCTTTTATACTATCGGTGTAGTTGTGAAGTAAATAAATGAGTCTTTCTTTCTATTAGACCATCTATAATAGAGAAGTTTTTTGTTTTTTTGTGGTTGTTTTAAAAAAGATAGAAGATGATGTAAAAGAAAGAAGTGCGATGTGAAGAAAAGAGAAGTGGTTAGAGTTCTTGATTAAAAATATTAATTTTTTGAGTATTTGAGAGGAAGAAAGGAGAAAGAGTGATTTTTATAGATCGTAAGTAGACATGAGCGATAAATAATAAAATAAGTGCCACCTAATCTTGTTTTTTTCACCTCCCCATTGGTGATGCTCTTAATAATCTCGGTGTTGATAAGTGTCATCGTCAGATGACTATCGGATACGCATAGAACAAGTCCATAAAATTTTATTAGTGTTACTAGGACAACAGTTGTTAAATAACGGGCCAATGCTACGATACAATCACATAGGGAAAAGCAAGGCATTAGACAACATGCATTAGCCTGTTGGTGTTTATGTGTATCATCCGTTAATAGTGTTATTGATTTAATGTTGTCTACTATCTTACAATGTGATTAACAGTGAGACTAAAGGGGTTTAGTTAAGTTAAAATACGGCTAGAATGTGCAAAGCCCATACCCATATAAATAGATTTTAATCTAAACATATTGATTACCATATATTAAAGGCTTGAGATAAAGTTTATTTGCAATTACACACTACGTTAAAATTGATTAATGAACTTAAACAAGTCTTCATCCGATTCAATTCTTTTACAACCATACGTATCATTCATGAAAACAATTCTTTTTCCTCTCTCTTTTACATCATACCCAATCTATTTTAGCTCATATTTTTTCTTCTTAAAAACGCCCTCAAGGTTTTAGTGAGTTTGTGACATTCATTGACTTCGAGAAGCTTCACCAACAACCCATAGCCCTACATGGTAGAAAAGCAGTTGTCGCAACGGTTTGTTAGTGACACCGAGACGTATGTCACAATTAAAAATGATGGTGGTTCGTGACACCAACACCCATCATTTCCCATGGCTCCCACATAATATCCTTTCCCCAACCACCCCCAACGACGTCGTTCCGTCACCAGGCAGTATAAATACGTGACGGAGACGACACAACCACTACTAGAGGAAATCACTCATTCAATCGGAACTTTTATAATCGCTGATCATCAATCGGAAGCGACGAACATCACCTGTGGATTCATCAATGGCTACCAAAGTGTATATTGTGTATGTTCGTTCATTGTTCTCTTTGTTTTTGGTGGTTGTTAGGTTGATTGTTGTTTGATAGTCTGATTTGTGTTTAGTCGGTTTGGATGCAGTTTAATTTAGTTTGATTTGTTTTTCGGTTGAGTAATTTGTGTAGTATTTCAGGTTATTTTGTTACCGATTGGTTGAATTGAACTTCCGATGGTTTGAAATTTGACTATGCGACCGATGATTGAATGTTGATGATTGTGTGTATTTGGTGTAAATTTGCCTAGGTTAGACCATATTTTAGGGTTTATAGAGCATTTTTTCGTCTGCATTTGTTTTTATATGTAGATCTACTATATAAAAGGAGGTGAAGTTATCCTCCATTATGGAGATGTGTGAAAACTTCTTCTGCTTCTGATAATTGATTGTTGACTAAGCCACTAAAATTCTAATTATATTATAATAATGAATATTTTTTATGAACATTCACCTGCTTAGTAAAATTGATAAATCGAGTTTTAGCTGTTAGAAGAAATAACCCCTAGGAAAGGGGCTGTATACTATTTCTGTCTGTATGTAAGAAGGCAGGGATTTAGCTTATTAAGAAGAGGGAGAATGTCTATTAAGTAGATCTTTCAATTGCTTGAACTATCCCCAACCTAGTTAGAAAGAATATAATACCTTTGAACAAGGCAATCGGTTCCAGTGTTGTGTATGTTGTTTTAATAGAGTAAGAAAGTTTGTCAGGGTAAGTGGTATAAAGACGTCAATATCTGTCGCTGTTTTTTTTAGCAGCCACTGTGATTCAACTTGCCTTCTTGGTATGTCTATGCTTTTACACGGCATGAAAATTCAGTTAGTTTTTTTTGTAGACCGATTATAATCATCATTCATTTGTAATCGTATGTTCATATATGTGACCTTTAGTTTAAGAAAGGCATTCAATAGGTACAGTGGCAAAGTGATATTCAATTTGCATATTGATCCTTGTATTTAAGCAATATGTTGTGTTCATGCTATACTTGCTTCATGCTTGAACATAGGGTATAGACATAGAGAAGATGTTCTAGAATAAGATTTTTTTCATGCAAATCAATTCTTTTGCCAATGTTTAAGTTCCATGAGTTCCTCTTATATTCTATGTGGTGTTAATAACAACTTTCTGCCACATTTATCTGGTAAAGCTTCTAGTGCAAAGTCTAGACATCATATGCCATGTGTAGTTAAAATAATTGCTTTTGTCAAAGGTTATTGAACAGCAAAAAAGAAAAAAAAGGTCACACCTTCATATTTTTTTACAATTACATGCTCCAACAAAATGATGTGTCACTTGCATACTTGTACATTTGCAATAATTAACAATCATGTTGACATAGTAAATGCAGATGATCTCAAGTGTATTGATTTTTATATTGTGTTTGATTAAGTCACATATAATGATGTAATTGGTATGATTATAAGTGTGTGAGTAAGTGTGAAAGTACACTAACATTTTATCCAATTTTTCAGTATCTAATCAATTAGCTTGTAACTTTGTCCTTTTGCAAAACACTTTAATAAAGCTGCCCCCTTTTTGCTATTAGTTCTATGGTATAAAAACTTGTATACAAGGCTTCACAAAGCCACTGGTTTGAGACCTCACGACCAGTTCTTTTCTGCATATTGACTTGAAGAATTTAGATATACCAAATAAGTTTCAATTTTTTGATCATAATCAACACAGTTTTGATTTTTTGAGATCAAAGGATCTGGGACAAAATCACTTTCTGTTTTTGATAATGGAAGCCTTTTCTTAGATATCCCCTGTAATATGTAATTCTGTTCCCTTGGATATTGACTAAAAGGAGAGGCTAAGAATGGAACAATGCTGAATCCTCATTTGTAACAACTTCTAGAGTTTTATTTATATGCTATATATGTAGCAGTTATATATTTCATTGACATGGTAAGGATATAAAGTAAAAGTATATTTGTTTTAAGGGTTAAAATGAAACTTGAGTTTTAGTATTATGGGTAGTGTTACTGTTTTAGTGGAATCTGCCATTACTGTTCATTACAATAAACTAGTGTGATGGTTTAATGGATATGTTGGAGAGGTTCTTTTATACTTTCACACTAAAACAGTGTAAAATAATACTTCTAGTGCTAGCATTGGAGATGCTCTAAGAACTTAAGTAGTAGGTTTATGCCACTACAACCAAAACATATAGGGTATAGAATTATCCTATACTTGTTTGTAAGTTGTATTAGCATAATAAAAAAAGGAAAATCATAAATATAACCCTTAGGGCTAAAGTTAAGGTGGTTAAAGTACAATAATTTAAGCATAACATCTTAATGGCTTACTGGTTTATGGGTGGTTGATCAAAGCTTAAAAAATAGTGAAGTAAACTCTTAAACATAGCCCTTAGGGCTATGTTATCAAAACCCATTAAAGAAAATACAAACCAGTGGTGAACTAATAGTGTCCAATAGCATACACGCATACATCACGTTGTTACTATTCTCAAAGAGTACAAAGGATGGTCAGGACCTATATGTTTTACGGTGGATCGGCAAATGTTTATAACAGAAAGCCATGCCTGGAAGCCTAACCTTTTGTTTCTGCCCGAAACAGTTGCTAATTTGCTATATAGCTCACATTCTTGTTATCGATCAAATGATATGTAGCTTTCAGAGGTTGTCACTTTCAGTTTGCAGATATGCCAAGAAAACTGCAATACTGCATGCATGTTTCCTCAATTGCACTGCACAAAAAAATATAGTAGTGTTACTAGTCACTAGTGCCGTATCTTTCCACGAATGAGACAGCATCTAACTATCTAAGGGACGTTAACTCGAGAATTAAAGAAATATGATTGCTTCATTCGTGTCACATACTTTGACTACAACCACTAGACAAATTATTAAAACCTCTCTTGCCTTGTATTTAATCCCCATGTGTATGATTTTCCAGTAGACCTTTCTTTAACATCATGATATTGCATTAGTTTCTCTTATATATGTAAAGAGCCTAGCTTCTGTTACGTTTAGATGATATACATTCCACTTGATCATACTGAATCACGATCAAGATTAGATGGATGATGTTTTAGCTCATATCACTTGGTCTAATCTCTTTAGCTGGTTGACATACCATGAAAGACAATTTTGTGAGGCGTGCCAAGCTATATGATGCCTTTTTCCTGAGTGAACTTCGTATATTTATTAAGAATATATACAGTTGGTGTCAGTCACTATGTAAATAAAATAATCAAATAAGATTTAGAAAGCCTGAAAGGAAAAAAAAAAAACAAATGCGACCTTTGTTTTGTCATTTCCTGATAGTAACATACATGTTCTGATCTGTGTGCTTCATTGCTTCGTATGTATGATCACCTGGGATGGAGATCCAGGGGTTGGGCCTCGTTGAACTTTGAAGGTTTAGTGAACCAACCGAGTCTTTTTAAATGATTTAACTATAGTTTTATTATAATGTTTTCTTGAATACTTTTTATAGATTTTGCAGTATGTCTTTCAAGGGCGCTCTTGGCCCTGGGCGGTTCAAGAGTCTTTATCCTGGTCAATTTCTTAGATAACGTTCTTTATAACTCATACAAAACCTAAAATTCACAAAACTTCACCAAAAGCCATATTGTCTCCTCTTTTAGAAAACTCATATTTTTATATCTGCTATGAGAATAATTGCCTGCTTGCCAGTTCACTCTTCCTTCTCGTTGCAGGTACTATTCTATGTATGGGCATGTAGAGAAGCTAGCTGAGGAGATAATGAAAGGTGCTTCATCTGTTGAAGGAGTTGAAGCCAAGCTATGGCAGGTATACGCTCCTGTTAATTATCATTGCTACAAAAATCATAGCTTCCTATTTTGGGGGTCTAGCACCTTGCTAGTTTAATGAATTTCCACCTTGCTGTTCAAAAAAAATAAAAAAAGAAATTTTATCAAGATACAGTTTACTCTACTCAATTCCACTTGTCCTTTTTTGTTTGTAGGTACCAGAAACCCTCAACGACGAGGTGCTTGGAAAAATGAGTGCACCTCCTAAAAGTGATGCCCCCATAATCACACCAAATGAACTTGCTGAAGCTGATGGATTCATTTTTGGATTCCCAACAAGATTCGGCATGATGGCTGCTCAGTTTAAGGCATTTTTTGATGCCACTGGTGGTCTTTGGAGAACTCAGCAACTTGCTGGCAAACCAGCTGGCATCTTTTACAGCACCGGTTCCCAAGGTGGCGGCCAAGAAACAACTGCGTAAGTAGCTAATAATCATAGTTTCATGTGGATAGATTATGAATTTCTAACGCTTACATATCTTGATTACAGATTAACTGCAATTACTCAACTTGTTCACCATGGGATGATATTCGTGCCAATCGGATATACTTTTGGAGCTGGGATGTTTGAAATGGAGAAAGTCAAAGGTGGAAGTCCTTACGGTGCAGGAACTTATGCTGGAGATGGGTCAAGACAGCCGTCTGAGCTTGAGTTGGAGCAAGCTTTCCATCAGGGTAAGTACATTGCTACCATCACTAAGAAACTCAAGGGAAGTGTGTGAATATCAATTCAATACATTGCAAAACTGTGATTTCAAATACATAATTTGTTTGCTTTTGGTTGCTAATGTTGTATACTAGCATGTTTTCTCATATGTTACATGTATGCATCTCTTTTTTCGTACACTGTATCACCCAATACGGTTTCGTTCATGATTTGGTTATATGTAAAAGATATTGTGTATAGGTAACATAATGTGAAAAACTCGTTCAACTTAAGTTTTGTTTTCTAAAGTTGTTAACATGTATAAAATATACTTGTTATCCCTAGAAACGATACAAAGTAAGCTGTGCACAAATAATGACGTGGATATTTTTTTAATTATATAAGGTGTTTTTATTTTTAATTTTAATTTGAAGTGTCAATTTCTTTATGAGGTGACGTAAAAGAGAATGACTCTCACGTTAATAAAAAATGCATGTATATACATCACATATGTAAAACAAGAAAGTAATGAAGTATTTGATTTCACAATTTTGTGTATTTTAGCAAGAATACATTATACACTAGGAGTCTAGGATAGTTGCATTTGAAGACTTTTTTTAATGTAAAACAAGAAAGTAAACTAGCTTTTTTAATGGTATCAAGCAACCAAAAAAAGAGGATACACATCTTAGTATTTAAGAATATGTAATACGTGGGACTTTAATGAATAAAATACTAAAAGAAGAATAAATAACTTGTGTGGAAACTTGTTATTTTATATTTGATATTTTTAATCAATAAGTGCAATCGTGGAAGGAGCAAGTGGAAGGCACTATTAGTTTTTTTAACGGGGATGACCATCTAATATGCTTATCTGGTATGTTTTTAATCCAAGTCTTTTTAGAAATCTGAATGTCTTATTGTTAGGTTATCTTGTAATGAAAGTTTGTATTAATTTATTTAAATTATATTAATTATTAACTTTTTTATGTATCATGAGTTGTATCTTTAGTTTTAGTTGGTTGTATTCATTTTTAGGATTTTTATCTTTAATTTTTTTCTTTTAATCCCTATACTTTATATATTTTACAATTTAACCTCTATATTTTTTTTACTTTCAACTTTGGTCTCTTACACTTTTCATATTTTATAAATTTTCCGTTTTACATTTTAGTCTAAATTTTACGAGTTAACATGCCGCAACGTGCGCGTGTGGTTTAACGTTTTTACGTGTATTTTTCCCGTTTAACGGCCCTGTCGCTGGTCCTTGATCCATTTATTTATTGTTTGTAATGTTTTGTAACACTGATGCTACTTGCCACGGATTTAGGCCCCCCGTCGCAACGTATGGGGCATAATACTAGTTATTTAACAAAATGAAAATGGGAAGTGAGTGTTGGCTTTCTAATTTAGTCTCTACTAATTTTTTCTTAACCATAACGATTCATTTGACATATAAAGAACTTTACAAATTAGTTCGGAGGTCACTTTCATGTGCCTCGTGACAATGAACCCATTCCTATTTATAATATTAAATCTACCTAAAAAATCCTAATAGAATGTTCCTATTCTAGAGAAATGCAAGCTTTAGAGTACACAACAATCTCCATGAATATATCAGTGCCTTTACATAGAGTGTAAAGGAGTCTCATCCTTTCTAAGAAGTTCTTAAATATATCTCCGTTGAAAACATTTATATTAATCAAGAGTAATTTGAAAATTTTCAATATTTCAAACCTTTTGATCCATACTTTCGATCATTCGTGACATTCTATCTAACTTAAACCCGTGATGTACTCATTGTGCTTTTCTCATAACACAAATCTATCTACTCCACGACTTAGCCTAAGAATGTACCCATTTGTCCTTTGTCATATGCCATGATTAAGTTTCGCTTGTTATTTTGTACTTGGGGTCTTCAGCTCGTACCCCTTTTACATTTGTGACTATTCTTGAGTATGTCTTTTGGTCTTGTGCCCTTACGCTTTTCAAGGACGATCAGTCTATCTTGTACAATCTCTTTAAAACCAATATCGAGCTGCATTGTTGTATTCAATGTTTTCATAACCGGATCGGATGGCGAACCGGTCACCTTACTGGTCGACCGGTAAAATCGGATTTAAGAACCGGATGATGTCATGATTATATATGTGTATGTTAGATATATAGTTATATATAATTCACTATAAATATTTTATGTGTAGTTTATAGTTATATATAAAAACTCAACAATAATTTTATGTCAAACATTCTAATTTGTAGTTTGAACCACCTGTTAAACTCATTAAAATCCAAAAAACTAAAAAAAATTCAAAATCAGGTCCAACCCGCTTCCCGGTTCCCGGTCCGACCACCGAACCGGTTCGAATAGGCCGGTTCCTTGAAAATAAAACGATTTAGGGTGGCTTAGACCTATCCAACCTCCGAATCCCGGTTCGACCGACCAGCCCGATCCGAGTCTGAAAACAGTGGTCGTATCACCTTAATCAAACTAAGCATCTAACTTTATAATTGTGATGCATACTCAATCTCTGTTTATATTGAACAAAATATTCGTAGATTGTGATAGAAACTTCCTTTACCTTATCGGAAAAATCCATCCACATTCCACAACATGAATATAAATCATCCTTGGGCACTAATTAAGTCTCTAAGTTTCATTCTTCAAGACAAAGTTATTACTTCATCCTGTATCAACAAAGGCTTAATGATTATCCTGTTTATCCATATGACAACAAAATCAAAGACCTTTGTTCCTTACCTTTAAGTTCATTTTTGACTCGCCCATAGCCTCTCTCCTAGCGATTTTCGGCCTCACCTCACCCATCATCTCTGACATCCTCGTGCCTATCTTGCACCTCGCCTCTCCCATTGTCACTCTTATTTTAATTTATCACTGCACTCCACCTTGAGTGTTCTCGTGCTTCTCTTGAAACTTGCATTGAACGACTCTTCTCTCGCTCTACACTTGGTCTCCATCTTGGGCATTATGTGCTCTCTCACACCTTGCCTCTATCTAGGGTATACTCTTGTTTGCCTTGCACCTTGCTTTCACCTTAGGCAACATCTTGGACATCATTAATGATTATTGACCACTGCGTAATATGCACATATGAATAATTATATGTTGCATTTTTACACCATCTTACCTTTTTTATTGTCATCAAAATAAGCATTGCATTTCATAATGTGTGACTATTAATGCACTAACACATCATATTGAACATCACATGCTCACATACGTTTCTAACTTATATCTTGTAGAGTTTTGTGTTCCCTCTTTTCAAGCATGACCTTACTAGCTTCACTCAATGTCTACATGTCTATGTCTCCACAACAGTACAATTAATGTATCCTTCGAGTACATCATGGATGTTTTGACTTTGCTTGCGTCATCCATGATCCATACCCACTCTACTTTGTTTCATCTCCCACTTAAAGTCATCAACCACACTAATTTCTCAAATGCTTATACGATTCACCCCATGCTCTTCGTATTAATAGAATTACATAACATAATTATATATTCATATGCAATTATTAGTTAGAAAGGATCTTAAAACTAAACAAAAGCAAATAAATAGCTTAAACCATGCAAAACTAAAATTTGAAATTGATTAAGATTTTCATTAACATAAAATTCAACATGAAATATGATAGACAGACCCATTTCACACGAACATAACACATCTCTTTATTTTCATAGGAGTTCTTTTGTTTCGATTTGATATTTCTTGTTATCCCCAATTAGTTTATTATTGTTTATTGATTTTCCATGGGACGACGATCATTTAAGATTGATAAGTGAGAATGTAGTGAAAATTGTATGTTTTGGATGTAATATATAAAGCGAACAAATAGAAGATGAGATTATGAAATTAAAAAATTTGAGGATAAATCCCTAAAATAACATGATGGCAATTTTATATAAACATCCTTTAAATTAGAAAAAGTAAATTATTCATAGATTATACTATTTTAGAAACGGTGAATTAAAATATTATGAACTGTTTTAGAAACCCATTTAATAATATTTAAAAATTATAAAATAACTTTTTGAGATATTATATGATTAATATTACGTATAATTAACTACTTTACGTAATAAAACAATAATATGTTTAGAAATTTTCGTTTCAATAAAACTTTTGCTTTAAACAAGACTGTTTTATTAAACACTCCAATTTTTTTTAAAAAAAATACTTTTTTAAACAATGTTATTTTTTAAGTGTTCTTTGTATTTAAAAAAACTTGATATTTCATAATTTTTTGTTTTTTAAAAAAATTATGTTTTAATTTATCAAAAAATTTTATTTTATAATTAAAAAAGTATATAAAAACTCATTAGTATTGAATGTATCATTAAATGGTTATTTATTCTAGTAACATCATGTGTCCAAATATTAGATGGGAGCCTAGGTGGACAGTGTATAAATACGACATGTGCCTTCTATAGATTTTGATTTATACGGTTATTTATTCTAGTAACGACACGCGTTCAAATCTTAGATGGGAGCCTAGGTGGACAGTGTATAAATACGACATATGCCTTCTAGAGATTTTGATTTATTAGTATAGATAATTGATTGAATTTGTTTTCTCAACAAAAAAGAGTTTTCTCTTGACCCACACGCGCTTGTAAATATATTGGTGTTCTTGTAAAAACTGCGTGCGAAACTTAGAATCATAAGACACATGTCTTTTAGCACAAGAGATATATTTGCGTGTATGACTGTATGATAAGACAATATATATATATATATATATATATATATATATATATATATATATATATATATATATATATATATATAAAGGATGGATCTTAAGAAAATCACAATGTTATGAGAAAACTAGAGAAAATCAATAAAATCGGTCATATAATTTAATAATTTTTTATCACTACCCTCTATGTATATGTGTGAGTATATATATAAATAAGGGTATGGATCAAATAAAACCGTAGCATGGTTTTACATACACGTCACACATAGGTTACGTATATGAAATCATTTTTCATTCGACATAGTGTTACGTATACGTAAGACTCTTTATTCTCGTATGCATGCTCAACATATATGTACCAAATACTTAAATAACATGTTAATAATTAAAATAACAAAAAAGTTCAAAATTATGTCATTGGTTTCTATGATTTTTTTTTGTTTTCACATAACTATTGGTTTTCTCAGGAACCCCCCTATATATATATATAAAATTATGCAAAAGTTACTTTTTTAAAAAAATATTACAATAATAGTATAATCAAATTAAAAAAAATAAAAATCAAGATTTTATGGTGTGTGTGTGTATGTTATATATATATATATATATATATATATATATATATATATATATATATATATATATATATATATTTAATACTAGTATAGTACCCTGTGTATTACACTAGTTGAATAAATAAAAAAATTAAATAGTTTGTAATAAAAATTAATATAAAATAATATTTTTAAATATAATATGATTGTGTTACGTATAAGTATTTACCTCAAGTATAACAATAATATCATTTTAAAATTTTATTTATAAGATTGTGTTTTTTAAATTTTTTTTACAACATTCTGGTCATATTAATAAATTTTAATTAAAAAAAGAAACATCCTTATAAAATTAATAACACGGTATTAAAAAAAGTTCATATTTAAAAAAAAGGTTTACGAAATTTTTTGTATCTTATACATTTTTTTCATGTGTGTTTCTTAGTAAAAAATCTAGTTTTTAATTTTCATAATATCTATTTTTTTGATTTCGAAATATGTTAAATAATATAATTAGTAAATATACAATATTATCATATATTAGAAGAGAGATGTGAGAAAGTAAAAATAAAAAAATCTAATATGTTGACATGTGACATCTTAAAACCTTCTTGTATTATAGATAATAGATAATAAATTATAATATATGTATTAAAATAAAAAAGAAGTTATACTAAATTAAACCCAAAAAAGTCATTAATGGAGGTTTTACGTATATACCTTTTAGCCGTTTTTTACGTTTCTTAATTATGCTTTTGTTACCGTCTCAATTTTAACAATTGAAAAAGTTTCATCAAAGTCCACGATCACTTTGCACCATTTACACACTTTGCACCAATATATGTGTGTATTTGTAAATTAGAAAAGTTTAAGTTTGTTTTTTAAATGTTTGACGTATCATTGATTAGAAGATGTGTGCAAATATGTTATAATGATGCATCTGTGCAAATAGTCACCGTCCCTTAACGTACTCACGCATATACACTAGTCGTCTTCTAATATATTATTTATAATTTTATATAAAGCTACATCTATCAGACTAAGCATATATAAATGCTTTATTATTTGCCTTCAAATACGTTTCTATAGCCCCTACCTACTACTTGATGCCATTATAATCAAAAGATTTTCTTGTGGACAACGTTTTGAAATATATCTTGTCAATATTCTATAATGGACGTAATGTTTCACCGTATTTTAAAATTTATAAGTTTAAACTTCATGTGTTATGTATCTTTCTTTACGTAACATCTATACGTCATTCAAACAATTTCATTGTTTTAGTTTTCGTGGTCCAAAACCATCATAGAAAACCACAAACCCTTTTCATGGGTGCCTCGTGAAAACTACGCAATGCAGAAGCAGATTTTTTTTAAATCGTTTACATATTATGCACCTATATATTGATATAATGTCCACGTAACAATAATATCATGACTAGAGCTTGTTATTATTAATATTATATCTATAGAATATAATAAAAGAAAGTTTGGTATTAGCACATGTCATCTTTGTAGGTATTCTTATATTATTTTTCCCTTCAAAAGAATATTATAGTCATTTAAACATTCACATTAATTTCTCTATCTTATTAATAATCAATTTAGTTAATTACTATCTCTCTCTCATTTAGGTTTTTAAAAATCAAACTTCTTTTTAAAAATAAATTTTATTAGAAAAATTAAAAAGCATATTTTTTTATTAAAAATCTATAAAATATAATAAAAGAAAGTTTGGTATTGTCACATGTCATCTTTGTAGGTATCCTTACATTATTTTTTCCTCCAAAAGAATATCATAGTCATTTAAACATTCACATTAATTTCTCTCTCTTATTAAAAATCAATTTAGTTAATTACTATCTCTCTCTCATTTAGATTTTTGAAAATCAAACTTCTTTTTAAAAATAGATTTTATTAGGGAAATTAAAAATCATATTTTTTATTAAAAATAAAAATAATTAATAAACAATTTTTATAAAATATAATTTTTTTTAAAACACTAAACTTTTTTGAAACAAAGTATTTTAAATCATGCTTCTTATAAAATTATAAAAGGTGAAATTTCTAAAAACAATCTTATCAAAACAAAAAAAAAATTAATTAAAAGCTTAAGAAAAAGATGTTATTATTTATTTACTTAAAGTAGCTATTTATACGTAATTTCAATCATATTTTATCTTGAATTATGGTTTTATAATTTAAAACTTTTAACTACCAATTATTTAATATTTTATTTATACAGCTCGTGTGATACACGGGGTACTAACCTAATATTATATATAGCAAAAATTTATATACTCACATTGGTAGTGAACGGAATGATATATATTAATTGTTAGCGACCAATATGTGCTAGCTAGCTAACAGTATTATAGCTATTTGCTAACGATATTATATACCTATTAAAAGAGTAAAGGGATAGAATAGTAATTTCTTAGATCATGACCGTCCGTTTCATGATCTATGGTTGCCAAAAGACACCTGCTTTATGTCTGCCATGTTTGTATGCTTATTAGACGTGTGTTGCAGAGCAAGAAGTAAGATACAGAGAAAGAGAAGATGTCGGTGCCGACGATGAGAGAGAGAGAGAGAGAGGGCGCTTAAAGTCAAGTGCAGCTAGACCGGCGGATGGGAGGGCTTTCGATGGTTGGTTCTTGGCAATAACAGTCGCGCTGGTGATGGTTCGACGGTGGGGCTCGGTTAGTGGTCAGACTACCTACAAACTTCAATTTGTGATTTAGTGACTCAACTAATCAAGTTGTATTCAGGTTGTACACAATTGATCGTGTGATAATGGTGGGTTTTATTATGGAAGTTACAAGATGCGAACTCTTTGGAGCATAATTGATCCTTTGTTTTGATATTTTTTTATGATGAATTAAGATCTATTTATGTAATTTTATCATTGTCATCATCGTACACACATATTTTCATCTACACTTTTCAACATTCCACCTGCATATTCAATTTATTTTTATTTTTTATTTTTTTACAGTTTTCTCAAGTTTGATTTTGGTAGCAAATCAATGTCTCAACACCCTTATGTGTTTTGGTAGCAAGTCAATTTCAGCTTCAACTGTTGACTGTTTTTTGCATTCCACAATTGATGTTTCGGTTTCAACCTCTGTAATAGGCGTTCCGTATGTGTTTTGGTTGCTTACCGTGTCATGCCGTTATGGTACCTACTTTACAATCTGGTGATTTCTAAACACCAAAGATGCTAAAGGTTTTCATGTTGTGTGTTTGGTGTGATAGTTTTGTTTGTTTTCTTTTCATGTTGGTCTTTCCTATATTTCTTGGTTATTATTGTTTTAGAGGATGTCGCGAAGTTTGAGAATACAAAAGCTTATTTTGCAATCCTCCGCCATACAGGTCTAACCATGGAAACATTAACGTTGATCAGGTAGGAAAAAAAAACGCTGAAGATGCCAGATAGAAGGTAATTTCATTAACATTTTGTTTCTTATTCATAGTTTCATAGTCTTTTGCTGCTTTGATTGATGACCATTGATTAATAGATAAAGGATGATCCAACAATTGCATGATGAAATATGCTGTTATATGTACAAATACATCATGCATGACAAATTTTCATTACACAAAGAAGTTACTAACTGAAAGGATATCTAAACAAAAGCCTAGCTGATGTATCATTAGTCATTACCCTGCATTCCAAAATCATTCCATTTTATGTCTTTTGTGAAAACACAGTTCCACAGCCAACATTAAGCATTTCTAGGAATTTTTAACTACATGATGGGAACTCAATTTTGAATTATACATATACTATTTTGTTGTAGCATTTCACAAAATAATTTATGGATGTATAGTGGATTATTAAACTAGGTGATGTGAACTCAATTCTGAATTATACATCTACTATTTTCACAAAATAATTCGTCGATATATAATGGATTATATTATCATTACCTCATTTGCATCATTACTGGATACAAAAGATTCCAGAAAATCATACATATACATGTATTGGATCATACTATCGTTTGTGCTAGTTTTTGTTAACCACCAAGATTACTCGCAACTAAAATTACTCTTTCAAAACAACATAAAAACGCTATCGAAACAATTAATTGGAGATGATACCAAGTCATTTGGATTGTTATGTTACTTATCACAACTTATCTTTAGCAAATAGGCTTGCATTGGAAGCACGGATGATAATGCCACCAGTTCCAAAATCACAGGTCCTGTTCTTCGATCCATCCAATGCTGAAACTTCAGGAGTTTGGACAGATAGTTATAAAACTGCTCATATTCTAATATAAAATTTTAGCTTGGTTTCTAGGTCTCTTATTGAAAATTATCTAGGTTTGCGAGACAGCAGATACTTTCTAAAGTACCTTTGACTAAAGAAATAAGCAATTATATGTTTGTTGTTTATCACCATGCAGTCACCACCATTGTTTTGTTTGCCAGGTATCCGCATTTATATATCTGTTAATTTTCCTATAATTTTGTATGCATTTGTGTTATATTAGTTATAAAATCATTAGTGTCATTTGTAGTTGCAATTATAAAAAGCGGTCACAAATTTAGCAACCGACTTGTGGTTGTAACCATAACTTGAATGCACGATTTGCACCTGCTTCAAGATGTGACAAAAAATGTCTTGGATAAAGTTGTTTCTTTATGTTGTTTGTGTACCTCTGTTGGTGTAAAGATAATACTACAAAGAGGTGTAAAGATTATACTACAAAGAGATTTTATTTTTCAATGTGTATATGATGTTTAGCGCGAAATCTTCCATCATTGTAAAATCAATTATCAATAGACGCAAATCCCGCCGCGAAGCGCGGGGTGTACTTACTAGTTATATTAAAATCGGGGTCTAAATAATTAAACGTGTAGGTAATGAGCAATTGTAGGTGCCAAAATATTTTAATGTATGCATCAACGTATTATGTATTCTTTGTTTATTAAATATTCTATTTTATTGATACGAACAATTCTTATCATAAATCATTCTGTCTCATATCTGGTTTAATACACGTTGGGTGTTTGTCTAGTAAGTATACGTCGATATCACTATATCAGGTATACCCATTGGTAATAACTATATATATGTTGAATATTACCCACTGGCATTTTTCTTACATTTCTTACTATTTTAGTTTTTGAATAGTTTTAGTCTAGGGTCGTAAATGAATCAAACAAACACGAACGTGGTCTTATTCGTGTTCGTTCATTAAGAAAATAACTTTTTTATTAACTGTTCACGAACACTTACGGAATAAGATTTCTTGTCCGTGTTCTTTCATTAAGGAAATAAATATGTTTATGAACTGTTCACGAACATAAACGAACGCAAGCGAACACACGCAAATATTCATGAACATTAATGAACACAAACAAAATTTTCTAAAACAAACAATTGCAAATTGATTGTATAATTAAAATCACAAACATTATGTAATATCCATTATATATAAATAAGTACTTAACATAATTATTTCAAACATAACTTTTAAATAAACGAACACAAATGAACGTTAACGAACAAATCTTCAAACGTTAACGAACATAATTGAACAAACACAACCTTTGTTCATGTTCGTTCGTTTAACTAAACAAACGGAATTTTTTTGTTTGTGTTTATTCATTTATTAAACGAACAAACATAAATGGATTTTCTGCCGACTGGTTCTCGACCTGTTCGCTAAACGTTCGGTTCTTTTACAGCACTAAGTTTACTACCAAACACATTAGAAATATAAAAACAAACAATTAGTTGATTAATGTATTATCAACGTACAAACGTAAAATACAAAAAATAATGTATTAGTCCCTGAGCTACGTTGCGGGGAGAGCATTTTTTTTACGTACTTATAGTCGGAAATCACGGTTGTATATTTTTAAACGTGAACGCAATGGTGGTAATCAACGAATTAATGTAATCAGTGGTAACTGAAATCATTTTTTATTTTATCCTTGTAATCTGTATATGGTATATACATATTTAATGCGGTTCTCTTGGTTCTTGATATACTTTGAAGTCAAAACCACAAAAAATAATTGAATATTAAGTAATATGTTTAGACGGATGATCATTAAACAAATTATTATAAGTAAAAGTCATATTTTTCTTGAAACTTTTAAATAAAAACTCTTAAGATTAAAATATTAGTATTAGTTAACGGAAATTAAAAAAAAATAAGCTAAAAAACAATACTTAAAATTCAAAAAGATGGGGTTATGAGGCTCGAACCGAAGCCATTTGACCAAGGGGCCGCACACCCAGTCAGTACCTAAGCCACCAACTTGATAATAACACTCAAGTTAATTTTATTTGTGTAGATGTTTAAAAATTAAAACCAGTGCCCGGCTAAGTCGCAGTCTGCCACCAAATCATGTTTTAACATTGTTCACCCCATCTCTACTAGTACGAGTACTTTTTTTTACGGGGTTTGGTAAACGAACATGTATGTTTCTTGTAATCAGACTAGATGTCATCTAATGTCATACCCATCTTATATTCAAAAATATTTTGAAAACAAATTTTTATACCCGGTATAATCAGGTAAACAAACATACCATCGGATCATTAAGCATGATATTTCATAATCCGTTTGACTTGTGAAGGTTGAATGTAATCTATAATTTGATCGAATGGGAGGTCATGGAGGTGA
This sequence comes from Flaveria sonorensis, assembly GCA_025506505.1. Lineage (NCBI taxonomy): Eukaryota > Viridiplantae > Streptophyta > Magnoliopsida > Asterales > Asteraceae > Flaveria > Flaveria sonorensis. Next base: position 9,431,939 of record CM046433.1, on the reverse strand, counting down.
CCAATGGATGAAAAGCACAAACGCAAACATCATCCCTCCATTTAATTTCTTTTTCAGGAATATTTTAAATTTATTTTATTTTACTTTATGTGGGAAAAAAGATGTATACCCTACCATTCAATCTCTCACCTCCACCACCTTTTTATTAATTTGTTATATTTTTCGAGAACCCCATGCCTTCTAACTTTTCTCTCAATCATAATCACTAAAATCGATTACTTTAATCATCGTTTTATTTGTTTTAATCTCTAAAAAGAAAGTCTCATTGTTTCTTTAGATTAAACACAACTTGTATAGGGTATATAATATTGAGGGTAATTAGATAATGACGCATCGGATTTACAGATTTGTTCTAATGTACTAAACAAACCTCATGTTAGGTATTAGTCTTTTAGGTTCTGTTCTAGGGTAATAGATAATAATGCATCGTATTTACAGAGATGATAAGCCTCCTCTTCCTTCACAATGCAGAGACAGCAAGCCGTCAAAGTAATGGGCACACCTCTTAACGAAAGAACTGGTGTTTTCTCCCGCTCTACGCACACGTGAGTTTGATTGCATGCTTTCTCCTGTCTTACGTGATGTGATTTGTTCCTTGTGGGCTCGGCACATCAGAAACACAAAACCGAATACCGATACCAGTTCTGATAATACCTATACCGGCGACAATAATGTTCACTTATAATCCGTTCGGCAGTAACTGTAGCCTACTATACAAAAAACACTCAATTATACCCCTAACACCAAAAAACTTGTTGGTGGTGATATAACAAAAAACTAAAACCTAGTTGGTTAAACTTGAAAAACCACATAATCTATTACCGTACTTAACTTGATTTTTAATATATATAATATTAATAGATATAATAATGTGGAGAGGGGAATCCTATTTCCAATAATTCACCAAACAAAACGTTTATTTTTTAGATCACATAGCGAACTATTATTTTACCTTCATTTTTATGTGGCTTTTAGAGTTGATATGTGTTTATTTGATTTGAGTCTTTAGACCGTCTTGTTAATTTGAATTGGTTTAGTAAAACATACAAACACATCAATGATCATATCATCATATACCCCACACACATATGTTTCAGTCTTTAAAACCGATTTTAAAAGCCTTTTCCCCACCCCTATTGCTGTTGACCACCTCTCATTGCCACCACTTTCGCTTGCCACTTCTAGACCGATTGATATTTGCCCTCATGGTGGTTAATGTATATCTGGGTGTATGTTGCGATATGTGTGAGAGGTACGCGTGAAAGCCTACATGGCTCAGCTCGTTCTTCCCTCGCGAACATCACCACAGTGCTGGGCGAGGGCCTCGTGAATGCTGCTTGCGTGAGAATTGAAAAACAAGAGAAGTTTAACATGTAATGTTCTATTTTTGTAATGCTTCAAACAATTTTATTTAATATTATGTTCCTATTTAATTTTTTTATGTTTTTATTTATCAAGAAACTACACAAAATATACAAATTGAAAATTAAAAGATAACGAATATAATTATATTGAAAAGTTAAAAATATTGTGAGTGAGATTTTAATCATTATTCCAGCCCTTGACAAGTGAGTTGATGAGTGAGTGAGAAAATTATTTATGTGACGCTTAGGTGATATCGAGTGGGAGTGAAATCTAATTCTTTATAACAAATAGCCCAAAAAAAATGTTTGCTCTAATAATGTGTTTACCAACCACAACTTATCTTTTATTATTATTTTTTTTTTTTCATTTTCATTACTTTCGTATCAATCAATATTATTTGTTCGCCCTTACAGAGATCATGTCTTTGTTTTTGTGTTGTTTAAAATGGAGACTTTCAAGACAATGCGCCAAATCAAAATTTATAAGTGTTTGAACACAACGTATAAGTGATATTAGTGTGAGTTTGGCCGTTAATTGAAATGCAAAATTGAAGTTACAGTTCATCCCCTTAACTTTAAGTAGTTTTACATTTTGTTTTCTTTTTAATCTTTAAACCAACCGGATGTTTACACGTGGCTCACTCATAATTTTTTTTATTTTTTGTTTCTCTTTTATAGCATTTAAAATATGACAGTACTCTAAAATTTCAATTATAGCATTGTGACATGCTTATTTTTATCAATGTTTGAATGTACAATTTGCTTAAAACTGAGGTGTGCATGATGTCCACGTTATAGAAGCATGAACGTATAAGTCACCAAAGTTGCTTCAATGTTCCACTTTTTCGGTGTTTCTTTTTGTTTTCTTCTTGCAATTTTCAATGTGTGATGTTTATAAAAACTTTGAATTTGCTATTACGTTATGTTCATTTTTATTATCATTTATACATGGTTATTTTTCAAACCAACTTGTGAACGTAACGTACAGGTTATCGAAACACAAACATACAAGCCAAAACTATGCCAGGTCTCGTTTCATTACTTTAAAAATCTAGTTTCTTTAATGTTTTGAAATATGCTATTGACGTTTATTTTTTATTTACATTTTTGTGTAAATTTTACTTGAAATGCCGGATGAATAGTAGTATGCAAGTCATCAAAACCGATCCTTACAAACTTTCTGGTCGCAACACGCAAATTCACTCACTAGATTTAATTTTATACTAGTGAGTAGCATTCTTTTTATATCAATGCAAAGGTGTTTCCATTGAAAGACATTCTATATACACAAAAAAATTAGATTGTTACATATATATTACACAACACACTTGTCTGCTCAAACTGTGATTATTAGCTAGATTAATTGGATTGAGATTTAAGGTATAGGGTAGTTAGCTAGGGTTTGATTAGGAACTGTGATCATTTATATTCCTAGACCATACTTTAATTAATTAACTAATGATTAAGAAGGCCACAATTATTACAACAAGACTCATATTCTTGTACAAAGATATTGGCCAAAGCTGCATCATTTTGCCTGTAGCTGCCCCAACATCAAAGATTCATCCCCTTTTCTTTGCTTTTCTTTCTCTATCACCATTTGTTTTCTTTCTCTTTTTGCCTTTCTTTCTTTATCATCTCCCACTTGCTTCTCTGGTTTCTCATTTATTGATCATAGCATGTATCAAATTCATCAATCCTTCTGGACATAGATCGATCATTCAATTGATGACCTTATCTAAAAGTTCCACCAAACGTAGGCGTCCAAAAATCGACTGTTGTTTCATGGGTTACTGGAAATGTACTTGATACAGGAACCAAACATAGCCCGCGACTTCTTAGGTCTTGTCTTGGTCCTTCTGATGGTTTATCCGGTGTCTACAAGAATACCCGAGTTTAAACTTATCGAATGCAGATTAAAAGATTTGACTTCTTAAAAAAATCAATTATGTGTTACCTGTTGTTGCTGTTGTTGCTGCTGCTGTTGTTGTTGCAAGATGGGAGCGCCGTTTTTCATATATGGAGTACTTAGAACCTGGAAATCATGAAAATTTAGATGTAAAAATAAATTTTAATTTCAAAGATATTGAATTAGTACATTTATGAGAGCCTTTTTAAAGACTTACACTAAGTTGTTCATGTAAGAATTTGATATAGTCAATAGCTTCAGTCAATACAGAAGCCGTATCCGTCTGTAACAATTAAAGCATTCAATTTAAACAAAAACGATACACATATAGTTTTGAAACTAATATGTGCATATATATCGAGATCTATACAGACTATAAGATATTACGAGAAAGCATAGAAGATTTCAAACAGTTCTTTTTGCCAATATTAAAAAATTTTAAAAATAAAAGAAAATGATATAAATATATATTTTCTATTCTTTCTCACTCTGAATCAGAAGAAAATATGAATAAATTAGTTTGATTTTTCATTTATATATATTACGTACACATGTATAGGCTTCGTATAAGTTATTAAAAACATATGAACAAATTAGTTTGCTTATTTTCTATATACATACTCTATCCACATGTATGTAAAAAACATCATAACATCTAGCTGTTTAAAATAGGTAAGATAACATTTAATCGTTTAAAAAATTAAAAAAAAACCCACATCTAAAACCATGACCTGCATCTAGATAAAAAAACGCTTTTAAATTTTCTCATCTTGTTCTCGTAATAATTTATTGTTTTGTAATGCGTCTATGTATATATGTTTAGAAAAACTAATAAAAGAGCTAAAGATATATAAAAAACAATAAAAAATCTGATCATACTTTCCCGAAAGGTGAAACTAATTGTTGGAGTGCAGTGATTCTGTCCCCCATCTTCTCTTTTTTCACCTGAAAATCCAACCATAGAAGGGTTCCTTAACAAAATCCACTTATGGATTTTAATCAAACTGAAAATAAGTAATTAAATTATGATAAAAACATAAAAAATAATACCTTAAAATTTGCCTGTAAAGTTGATTGGTTTTCGTTTCGGGGTCTTTTGTTTGATGATGATTCGCTAGTGCTTTCTTTCACTACTTTGGATGTAATCTGTTTAAAGTAGTTACAAATTAACATCAGAATTTTACTTATTACTAATTTTGCATCAAATTAACATCAGAATATAGACTGAATTAGGGTTTGAGTGAAACTTTAGCTATATTATATATGTTACCTTAGGTTTCTCCTCAAAGCTTGACAAAGGTAGTTGCATCTGTAACGAAGGGAAAAAGCTCGAACGAACGTCATTAACAGCGCCTGCGGGCGCATTCCAAAATCGCGCGTTGTTAGCAAAGTGCAGTTGATTGCCACCCATGTGATCAAGCTGCACTTTTGAAGGTGTATTCACCCCAAAATCTTGAGGTTGAGAGGGAAATTTAGACCAACTAGATGCTGATAAATCGCCGCCACCACCACCGCCAGCGGGCATGTTCACGCCACCATAGCTTGATTGATACAAAGAATAACTCACCCCTTGGTGTTGATCAAAGCTAGAATCTTGTTGTTGCTTATTATTGTCTGAACCAAACAGACTTTGCATCACAGTAGAAGGTGTTCCATATAAGTCCATATTTTGAAAGCTTGAATTCAACCCTTGACATGTGATTATGCTTTCGTTATCGCTATCTTGCATCGGTTGATCCAAGTGAAAACCTCTGTTGATTTGCTTGAAATCTGATGATGAATCTTGTGAGCTAGCTGGATACATCTTTTGGGGTCTCCATAGGTTGTTTTCAAGCTGAATATTTGTTGTGTTTGAGCTCAAACTATTATCTTGATCTTGAAGTAGATTCCTAAAACCACAATCACTCTTTTGATCTCCACGACTACAAATATAAAGCAAAGGCACAATTTTAACCATTGAATACTTAAAACACAAATAAATATATGCAATATATAAAGATAAAGAAAGTTATCAAGCAATGTTAGTGGACGTACAATAAAGCTTGATTCCAATCCAACGACTGTGGAAGTGAGTGTGATGAAAGTCCCAACCCCATCATATGTAAGCTGGTGCTAGCGGCGGTGGTGCCACCGCCGGTGTTGGTGGCTGTGGTGGTGGTGGTGGCAACGTCGTCGGTGGTTTGGGAATCTTGAAAGAGATTGATGGAGTTGCTGACAGAAGAAACGGAATCAACACAATTAGGTCTTGTTCTTGAAGATGAATCCCACCAATTGTGTGCCATGGTTTATGGGTTCAATTGATTGAAGCTATGAGTCAGATTCTTTACCAACTGAAATGAAAAGGGTCTGATTGATCTTGGTATTTATATGTGGTTGAAGATGAAATTAAGGGAGTAAACAAAGGAAAGAAATGACAAGAATATGGTTGACTTTGTGTAGTTCAAATGAGATTGAGTAGACAACATAAAATTCTTGTGGAAATCAAATTCAACTGGTCATGACTATAGAATTTTTTTCAACCTTATATCATTCTCTTTTATTGTTATTTGGTTCTCTTTCTAAAGTATGTGATTTATTTGTAATTAAAAAAAAATACAAAAAATCTCTAGCCACCAATAATACATCTAACAGTTTTAAGTGTTTATATGAAAAGGCACCGAGTAAAACAGGGAAAAATATTTAAAAAATCAATTATTAAAAAATCACTTAATTAAATTTATAATATAGGTTTGTTCAAAATTTTGTTATTTATTAACTCTAAAGTATCTATAAACTTGATTTTTGCATAAAATCTACGATGGATTTTATGACGGATAATATGTCAGTAATTTTATCTATATTTATATTATTATTATTGTTATTATTAGTGTTTTTATTTATATAACAGTTATTATTATTAACGTTCTTATTTCATTACTACTATTAATGTTTTTACTACATAAAAGCTTACCAACTAAAACTAATAAATAAAATCATATTAGAATTCTAGTATTTTCTAATAAAAATAAAATAAAATTTAATATCTTAAACGACTATATTTGTGAAACACTATGAATATCACTTTGTATTTATTTCATTCATCATATTTAATTTTCTTCAACCCTATATGGTATATGGACACAAAAACATCTTTTCCATTTCAAAAAAACCACCTATGAAGACGTACTGGAAACCACTCATAGACGAATTGAAAAACTCTTGGTTGACGAACCAAATAACCCGCAAGTAGGCTCGTAGTCAATAATGATTCAGATGATTTTGATCAGGATTGGCCTCTTAATGACGTTTATAGTACTCATTTCGATCTGTATCATCACGACCAGACACATGAAGATGCTCGTCAGACTCCTTACTATGCACCAAGCAATAATTACTAATACGAGAAAGTACTCATGCTTGTAGAATATTACTTTAGTTTATAAATTTTCATGTAATTTTTCCTCTTTATATATGTGTACTTTTAATTTTTAGTTTATTTAAAATAGAGCCACTTGACCATCAATAGCGCTAGTTAACAATCAATTAAACAAAACGATCATCAATCTCTGATTGGCCAACACTGACCCTAATTGACTATTAATAGCCCTAATTAACCATCAATAATCTAAATTAACTATTATTATTATTATTATTATTATTATTATTATTATTATTATTATTATTATTATTATTATCATTATTATTATTATTATTATTATTATTATTATTATTAATGTTATTATTATTATTGTTATTATTATTATTATTATTATTATTATTATTATTATTATTATTATTATCTATAGTAGTATTATTATTGTTGTTATTATTGTTATTATTATTATTATTATTATTATTATCTATAGTATTATTATTATTATTATTATTATTATTATTATTATTATTATTATTATTATTATTGTTATTATTATTATTATTATTATTATTATTATTATTATTATTATTATTATTATTATTATTATTATCTATAGTAGTATTATTATTGTTGTTATTATTAAATGTTCTTTTGTTTTTTTATATTGATGAATTATAGTAGGACACTGATGAGCCTTATATGTAACGTCCTAATGATTTGTACATAATAGGTACACTACACCACAAAATATATTTTAACAAATAAACTAAATAAGTAAATTACACAAATTACATTACAAAATCTTATGGATAAATTACATTATGATACTCTTTGATCTTTATGTGTGTGTCCTAATGGCCAGGCGTGGCAACTGGTTGAACACATGCACCGATATGGGTTGAGTACACCTACACACATGTACACAAAATCTACATTCGTGCTCATGCTGGGGCACACGGCTAGATGTGGGGTATCCGAACAATGCTTTCCCAGCATCCCCAAATGTGTGCCCACAAACTCTAATGGATTGAAGTGACAGATTTTAGCATGATTTCACATTCCAAGCTCACCAATTTCAACCCTATTTAACATCTCATCAGTAGATTAGGCCAATTGTAGAAGTATTTAAGTTTTAATATCATCAATTCTAGGTAATTCACTAACATGATCTTCAGTAAACTACTCAATAACATATCCTCATGAGATCATGTACATACGACGCTTAAACGATGATTTCCCATACTTTGAAATACCGAAACATTGCAGTTTAAAGGTTTGAGAGATCAGGTTGACATGACGTAGGCTATTTATGGTAACTTTTTACCATTGTGTTTTTGCTATTAAGAACACTTGATGTTGGTATATAGGAATATTTTTGAAAGATTTGTGATGGATTTTCTGACTTCGTGTAAAACTTCATCAGACAAAGTGAGAATCATCTTCTAGAAAAACTCGTTTACAGTAAACTGTTTTTTTAGAAAGTCCAGAGTTTTCAATGAATTTTTGTTGGAATCCACAAGCATACAACACACTACAAATCAAAATCGGAAAGTTAGTACGATGGAATATCTGTTACCAATGAATTACAGGGATTTTAGTTATAGGTAAATTTGTGAAGAATGACTAAATCTCTTTAGTTTTTTTTTAAAGAAGATTTATATAAGTTATTTTGTGATGGTATCCGTCTAAATTCTGTTTGAAACTAATTTCTGATGGCATCATCTATCAGTAATTTACCGTCGATGAAAATCAATTTTCTTGGAGTGTTGTTAAGACAATGGCATTATGAGTAATGATAAATAAACAGTAAAAATGAAGGTATTAATTTCATTATTTAAATAAATATGTGATTTTTACTTGGTTGGTAACATTTAAAACTTGTTTGCACGTTTGTTATCTGCTTATATTTTTTAGTAGGAGATTCATAAACTTGTGTGAGTTTATTACTAATTGAAATAAAGCAGATTAAATTTACATTTTTAAACATTATGTGTGCTTTTATTATAAACTATTTTTTTTTTATTCTTACAATGTTATTCGGTTGTGTTATTCTACTAAATACAGTTTAAAAATGTGACTTAAATGTGCGGGGTATTTTGATAATGATTATTTGTTTTGGGTATTTAAGTACATTAGTGGAAATGCCCGCGCATTGCGGCGGTACGGCTGTTGCGCCATTTTTTAAGAATTTGATTTTAGTCAGTATCGGCTCGGTGCATTACGACGTAAATTAAAAAATCAAAATATTATTATTGAAAAAATTGAATGAAAGAAAACAATTACGTATATTACAAAAGTCTTTAAAACAACTATATTATCCCAACAAGATTAGTGAAAGCATTGGTGGTATTTATGATTAGAAATCACTTATTACCTAAACTCTAGGGGGGGTTCGTTTTATGAATGTAGGTTAGAGTTTTATGATCATCGGAGGCAGCTTTTGGTGGTGATTTGCATAGACCGGAGATATTTAATGGAGAAACTGTCACCACAAATTACCATCTTGATTATTATTAAGCTGTTAACAACCGGCAATGGAAAGGGGAAGAGGGATTAGTGCTCAATCGAAATGAATGAACGACATTGAAAGTAAATGGCGGTTTTGTTTGGCCACGTGTATATGCTTTAGCATTTGTATTATAAGCATCATATGTTATACTTTATTGTAAGGGCATAAATAAAATAAAATGGTTAATCTTTTGAAATTTAAGCATGACTTTTCATATGGGTGTCTTAATCCATATGTAAAATTATCATTCTATCCTTCTTTTATTTTTATTATAAAATATATAGATAAATATTAAAATTATTAAACTCACAATATGCCCATAGAAAAATATTAGTATTATAGTTATTTCAAATATAAAGATATATATAAGCTATATACTTGAATATTTAAATAAAATAATACTTAATTTAAATAGTATTTAGTTATAAAAATATAATTAGTAAATATAAATTTAAATTATCAATTTATAGTATTATAAATAAAATAAAATTTAATTAAGTGAATTAAATAATATCATATTATTAAATAATGTATTAATAATGTTTATTAAATACATGAAAGAGACAAGGACAAAAATGTCAAGGATATAAAATTTAATAAATAAATTTACCATATTGCCCTTAAAGTGTCTTAAAATCTTAATCAATTTTATATTTTGCCTCTCTTAAGTGCCTTGCACTTCTCTGTACATATTGTTTCAAAACTTGTATGTTTAGCAAAATTACATCTCTATCCAAAGAGATGTATTATATGATAGTATAGTTATAAGTATTTAAATAAAATAATACTTAATTTAAATAGTATTTAGTTATAAAAATATGATTAGTAACTATAAATTTAAATATCAATTTATATTATTATAAATAAAAGAGTAAATTACCCTTTGCATCCCTGAAGTTTTTCCATTTTAACCACTTGCATCCCTATAATTTCAAAATTACCATTTGCCCCCTAACGTTTTATGTTATCTTCATTTGAGTGTCTATTGTTTTATGTTTATTTCAATTTGAGTCAAGATAACTAACACTGTTATTTTTTCTATTAAACTTATTGTTGAAAAGACTAAACTACCCCTAAAATTAAATAAATAAAAAAACCTTGTGGGGACCATTCATCAACATCTTCTTCTTCATTACCAACACACCCACCACCACCACCATAACTTCATCACCATATTCACAGCCTTCAACACCACCTCCACAACCCTCATCACCACCACGACAACCACTCGTCACCACCTCCACATCCCTCATCACTACCACCACAGTCCCTCCCCCCACATACACTCTCTTTTCTTTTTATTAGAGCCACCCATCACCGCCGCTGTGACTCCCTTCACCACCATCATGACCCCCATCACCACCACCGCAGCCCCCAACACCACCACCGCAGCCCGCCATCACTACCGCTGTGACTCCCTTCACCACCACCATATCCCCCTTTAACCCTAAATCCCCCTATTCAAATCCAAATGTAAAAGTATACAACTGATAATCTATCTATTTCATACCCCCTGGTTTTTGCACCCAAATGTTCAATCCTTAATACCCACTTGTTAGATTCGCAGATCTTCAAGATCTTCGATCCGATCTCATTCATTGATCACATCTTTATGTGGTTAGTTGTAGATTCAATAATTTGGTGATTTTTTTAAGAGTTAAGAAAATCAAAGAGGTTTGATTCCGATATGTTACAAGAGCTTCTGCCGCCGTTGATCGGAGCTAAATCGCCATTGACTGAACTCAAAAGGGGTTGATATGAAGAGGGCAGTTCATTCGATACTCACCATCGTGTTTCTTCTCACCGCTCCATGGACCAGTTCCGCTGGACCGCAATCGGCTTCACACTCCATAGATTCACAGCCTGGTTTGAACTCGGTTCGGTCATGATCCAACTCAACGTCATATGCTTCTCAAGATCCAATTGCACCTCATCATCATCACCACAAACCTTCACCTCCGACTGCACGAGTTCTTTGGGCCCAAGAAGATGAATTCGAAACGGGTTCGAGCCGAACCATTCACTTGGTGTGGTATCGGTGGATTGGACCTTAGAGAGCAGCAGATGGTCGTGGTACCTGAGGTCAACGGAGGAGATGATCATACTGGCGGTGGGGGGGTGGTGGTGCTGCGGTGGTGAACTGGTGGGAGGGCGGTGGAAAGGCGTCGGAGAAGAAGGTCCAGTGGGCGGAGGTGAAGCTGGGGATGGATTGTTGGATGAGAGGGTGTTGGGTTGAGGGCCACGTGGAGGAGAAGATGTCGGACCAGAGGGTGTCGCAGGAGAAGAGGGACTGGTGGTCGGAAAATGCAGATCCAATGGCAGCGAGGGTTTGACGTCGAGTCTGGTCAAGATCTGGGTCTTGATGATGTCTTCATGGATGGCTACGATTCCCATGGATTTTCTTCGTAGGTTAGAAAACAATGGTGGAAAGTGAAAATGTGTTTGGTGATTTGGAGAGAGAAAAAGAGGAGAGAAATAAAGAAGAGATAAAGAAAGAATATGGGGGATGGGGTGGGTGGAGGGATTTTTGTGGATGTGGTTGAATGGTGTTTTTGTCCTTTTTATAAAAACTTAACTGAATAATTTAACGAAGTTAGTCATTTGGATTCAAATTGAAACAAAAATGAAACGTTAGCGGGCAAATCGAGACTTTAAAACTGCAGGGATACAAGTGGTTAAAATGAAAAAAATCAGGGATGCAAATGGTAATTTACTCTAAATAAAATAAACTTAACAAAGTGAATTAAATAATACCATATTATTAAATAATGTATTAATAATGTGTATTAAATAAAACATTTATAATTTATGCTTAAAATGTTGTATATGTCTTATAATTTGAATGAAATTTCCATCTTATTATTCTAATATTTATTATATAGTAGTATGGATAAGAAGTTTCGAAAAATAAGAAACAGTATATTATTTGTGTGTAATAAATAATAACATTAAGTTTTTTGCGTTACTTTTGTGCAAGTTTTTGACTTATTTTTATCATGATTCTATGTACACATGATTTTTGATAATTTCAATGTTGGCATGCTTGTAAGAAATAAGCTTTCCAAATAAGTTTTTTTTATTTGAACGACGATATACTTATATTAATTAAACCATCACTAGCAAGATGCTTGAGATGAAAAAACACACACTACAGCACAAAATATATAGATATAACAGTTACAAATAAAAGGAAGTAGAAAGATTAAAATTGCACCATGATCTCCAATTTAAGCTTAATTGTCTTCCTCTATCTTTTATCCAAAGAAAAGTTTTGATCTTTATTTCCTTCAAAGTTTTAAAGATAGATAAGGGAGTACCCTCAACACCCTCTCATTTCTTTTGATCTCCAATATGCTTTTATTTCCATATATATAATACTAGGTTAATACCCCGTGTATTACATGGGTTAAATAAATAAAATATTAAATAGTTATTAATAAAAATTAATGAATTATAAAACGATCTTTTAATATAAAATATGATTGACAACACGTACGACCGATAAAAGAACGATATCATTTTTAAAATTTATTTTTAATTTTTTTTGTTTTTCTCAAAAAAGTTGGTTTTTAAACGAATTGTTTCAAAACAAACCGTTTTTTAAAAAAATGTCATTTTTAATAATTTCTTTAAAAGCCATAGGTTTTAAAATATATTGTGTTTCATAATTTGTTTCATAAGAATTTTATTTTTTAAAAGCCATAGGTTTTAAAATACATTGTGTTTTTTAAAAGTTTGATATTTTTTCTGAAACAATTTCTTATTTTATAAAAAAAAAATTATTTATTTACAAATTGCATTTGTAGAAAGATCTTTTTTAATTTAAGAAAAAAATATTTTTAATATTAAAAAAAATTAAATAATATCATTTGTAGTTAATGTAATATTATTAGGAGAGAGAAGCGGAAAAATAAAATTTAGGGGCTCTAGAATTGTTACAAGTGACGTACAAAAACCATATTTTATTAGTATAGATAGATAAGATGGTTCTTAAACCAGTAAAAACCATCTATATAATTGGAATTAACTTTTTCTATAACTGATTAATTTATTTTATTGTTTCCAAATATTTTAGCGATCAGTATTTAGTGAGTCTAGATTTTTAGGATCGATCAAGTATTCCTTTTAAGTTTTAACTATGGTCGAGCCATAACCATCAAAAGCTTTATGAGGTACATGGAGCCAAACAATTTATTTGAGTGAATACAAAACGATAACACGTCTTTTCAGCTTTACTTTTGCTACTCAAACAACTTTTACCATATAGAAAATAGATGCTAATCAAATCACTTATTAATGTATTCAAAATTCAATATATATTGGTAAAACTAATTTTGAAATAATAAGTAAAAATGTAAGGGTGGGAGGGGTGTTTACATCATACATACTACATCACACCACATCACCACATCATCACATCACACCACACACCCATCAATCATATTTTGTCACGTCATACAACATCACATCACACCACAAACTCAAATTCGGCGGCAGCTGTGTTGCCATGCACACTACAACAATTTTACCATATACCGACAAAGGCTATACGACGACACATGTCGTTGGTAAAGGAGGCTCTGTGCCGACGACGTGTCGTCGGTAAAGCTAAAAATAAAAAATTCAACCCTTTGAGTCTATGTCGACGGGACATAGTTGCGCGGGCTACCAAAAAAAAGGCGGTATAATAAAAACATCTATCCCGACGACTTATCATCGCTGTAGGTAAAAGTTATTTTCTTTTTTTTTTCTTTTTTACCTTTCGCTTAAAAAAATAAAACAAAAACTCTGTGTTCTCTTTCCCGAGTCGTCGGGATAAGTAATATTAAATTTTAATTTATATATTAAATTTATACAAAAACTCTGTGTTATTTGTCCCGACATGTCGTCGGGATAGGGATTTTTTTATTTTTTTTATTTTGAATCTATAGGGACGACTATTTTCACTTTATAGGGACGACTTGTCGTCGCTATAGAGTGCAGATCCCTTAAATCGCATTTCAAACCTTCTGCCCCATTTTTCAAACAAAAAAACCCAACTTTCTTCTCCCGATTTCATCTCGGTTTATAGGCTTATTTGGCATCAAATTGGAGTGTTTGAAGGTAAGAATGATGTTTCTTTTACTATAATAAAGTTATATAATCTTTTTTTATAAGTTTTATCTAAATTTTTATGTTTTAGGTGAGATTAAAGTTTAAAGCTTGAAATTAAAGGATTTGAAGATTTTCAAGGTATGAAATTCGTTTAAAGCTTATGATTTAAGTGTTGTTTAGTGAATATGTTTGTGATTAGGCTTGTATGATTGTAAAAGTGTATATATATGTAAGTGTATATGGGTTTGATGTTAGATTAGGTTATGCCCACCAAGTGTTTGATGAAATACCACTATATATATTTTCATGGTTTCAAGTTTGTATGCATTTTTATATGTGTTATTTTATATGTATATGGTTTGATGTATTTAGTTGTTTATGTATATGTTTATATGTATGTAATTATGTTAATTTTGTATGTGAATGTTTGTATGTATTTATGTTTATATGTTTGTTTATTAGTATATTATATGTTTGTTTTTTGTAATTGTGTAAGTATGTTGTATACTTGTATGTTTTTTGTATACTTGTAAGTGTGTATGTAAGTATGTTGTATACTTGTATGTAAGTATGTTTGTATTTTTGTAATTGTGTATGTAAGTATGTTGTATATTTGTATGTTTGTATACTTGTAAGTGATTATGCTTGTATGTATGTATATGTAAGTGTATATGACTTTAATGTTAGTACATCTTTGTGTATATGTTAATTGACAAAGTTGTATTTTCATGTTTTATTACACCATAGGTATGACAATTGATAAGAGTTGGATTAAATTGCGAAATCGGAGTTCTCCGGAATTTATAAAAGGTCTTCATAGCTTTCTAGAAATTGCCAAGAACCATGTCGACAGTTTAGGAAAAGCTTTTTGTCCTTGTAAACGATGCTGCAATGGGTGTCGACAGGATCTGGATATCATTTATGCCCACATACATGACAATGGGTTTCTATAATCATATAAGACATGGACTTATCATGGTGAGAAATTGCCAAGAACCATGTCGACAGCAGAATGTTAACGAAGAAAATGTAGACGAAGGTGGAACTGGTTTTGACCCGGAGTTTGATGCATTATTTAAGGAGCTGAATACCGAGTTATACCCCAGTTGTAGTTGGATGTCTTCTTTAATCTTTTTATCAAAATTGATGCATATCAAGGTTATCAACAAATGGACGGATAGTTCATTTAACCAACTTTTAGAGTTTTTGAGAGTTGCATTCCCTAAAGAAAAACAAATTCCAGCCTCATACTATGAAGCTAAGAAGAGATTAAGAAAGATTGGGTAAGGATATGAATCTATCCATGCTTGCATTAACGATTGTGTACTGTTTTGGAAAGATTTGGTAAATTGGTAGTCGACTTAGGCTACTTGCCCATGAAGTCGACTTTAGATGTTGGTGAATCAAGTGCAAAATTCATTGATGATGAAATTTTTATTGATTTTAATGAAGAAGATGAAGATGAAGACGAATACAATTCTGTGAGGAAGATGATAACGAAAATGACGAAGAAGATGATCTAGTAGATACCCTTTATTGTAGTGATGGTTTCGATTGAAAGTATGTTTATTATTTTTGTTTAGGTTTATTGTTTATGTTTATTATTATATATTTATAACATATTTATTTTTGCATGTGTTTATTGTTAATGTTTATTATCTTTGCATAGGTATATTGTTAATGTTTATTGTCTATTTTTGTTGAAGCATGTCAACATATATTGCTCGAGGACATGGTGGGGATGGCGGGGATCTACCTACGCATGGGGATCCAAATAGGATCCCAACAGGTTGCGAGTCTTGTAAGTTATTTGTTAAAGTTAAAAAATACATCTTTATGTTGAATATAATCTCTGTTTCCTGACTTTTCAATTGCATATATTAATGTAGCACAACCCGCAAGAAAAAGAAGATCAAAAAGAAAAAACATTAAATTATTTAAAAAAGTTGAGTAAAATAAAGGCCAACCACTACCGATTGAAGTTGAAAGGAAGGGGACCAATATAAGTTTGTTGGAGAGAACAGCTCAGATTTTATAAGGTTAATATCTAATGAGATTAGTATGGTTGTTCCTTTCCATTATCCCAGTTTGCAAGCTGTTCCCGATGAATTAAAAGAGCCATATATCCCACACTTTTTGTAAGTATACAATGTTATGTTTTTATTGTATTTTAATTATATAAGTGTTACATGTTTTCTAATTACATGTTTTGCAGGAATATTTTGATCTTGCTAGATGGAGGAAATCTGAAAAGTGGGAAGGCATAAGGCTCGAAATCACTGTCTAGTGTCAAAGAGCCTATAAAGATCGAAAGCAAGATCTAAAATCTCATTTTGATTATGTGGGTGGTTATGATGACGTGGAAACAACGTTGACATGTCCTCCTTATGGAATTGACCCACAAGCATGGGCTCGGTGATTAATGAGTTGTTCTTAGATCCTGCTTATAAGAGTCGATCTGAGGTAAACAAACTAAACAGAGGTAGACAACGCTATCGGATTTTCCATGGGAGCCAATCATATGCACAGAAGAGACATATGGAGGTGAAAGTATAATTGTTAGTATAAAAATAAGTATTAACTCTCGGAAGATGCATTTCTAAGAATTTTTATTATTCACAGGGGAGTCGTCCGATTGATCTCTTTCAAAAGATGCATTTTAAAGAAGGCACGAGATGGGTGAATGCAACTGCAGAATCGGACTGGGTAAGTTTGAACTAACTTTTGAGTGATTTTAGTATGTTTAGATGTTTTTGGGTCAAAATAACCCATTTGAACTAACTTTTGATTGATTATAGTATGTTTAAGTGTGTTTGGGTCAAAATGACCTATTTGAACTAACTTTTTGTGTGATTCTAGTATGGTTAAGTGTGTTTGGGTCAAAATGACCCATTTGAACTACCTTTTGATTGATTCTAGTATGTTTAAGTGTGTTTGGGTCAAAATGACCCATTTGAATTAACTTTTGTGTGATTCTAGTATGTTTAAGTGTGTTTGGGTTAAAATGACCCATTTGAATTAACTTTTGATTGATTCTAGTATGTTTGAGTGTGTTTGGGTCAAAATGACCCATTTAAACTAACTTTTGTGTGATTCTAGTATTTTAAGTGTGTTTGGGTCAAAATGACCCATTTTAACTAACTTTTGATTGATTCTAGTATGTTTAAGTGAATTTGGGTCAAAATGACCCATTTGAACTAATATCTTCAATATGTTTAATGCAGGAAAGAATTCAAGAGGAGTATGTGAGATCCTCAAGCGACACCGGTGGAGACTCATCTGTTGTTGATGAGATTCAATGCATTGAGCGTGCCTTAGGTCAAAGGCGAGGACAAATACGAGGTGTGTTGGTCGCGTGGTGAGACATCCCACCCCTGATTTTTCTAGCTCGCAACCTCTTCCAACACAACATTTGCAAGATGAAGTTGCAGAACTTAGACAACATCAACAACAAAATCAAGAAATTATACAACAACAACAACAATACAACAACAACAACAACAACAACAAATACAAGCAACGATTGCTTCAAGAGCAGATGGAAATGATGCGCTACTGGCAGCCGCAACGACCATCTGGTGGTCATTAGCGTTTGTATTTTTGTTAGATTTTGTTAAACTTTAAACTAATTATATGAATTATTTGATTGTTAAACTTAAATTTAAAGTTGTATGAATTATTTGTTTGTTAAACTTGCATTGGGTTTTTATTGATTATATGTTTGTTAAATTTGTAAAAAAAAAATTAGGTTCCTGCATAAAATGAAAACAATTAAATTTGTTAGAAAAATATGAAAAAGACCTATAGCGCCGACAAGTCGTCGTTATAGGTCATTTTCCTTTTGAAAAAAATAATAATAAGAAAACGGCCTATAGCGACAACATGTCGTCCCTATAGCGACGACATGTCGTCGCTATAGGTCAGGTTTTCTTTTTTTTTTTAATTTTTTTTTCTGTAAAATCAAAAACCACAACACTTATAGAGACGATTTGTCGTTCCTATAGACGAACTTGTGCTGACGATATCTATCCCGATGACACTTTTGCCTATTACGACTAATTTATGCGAACTAAGTCTATAGCGACGATAAGTCCTCGCTATAGAGCAAAATAAGCTATGGCGATGACATGTCGTCGCTATAAGATGTAAAATTTTCGTTGCTATAGACTCACTTTCTTGTAGTGATATCATGCCACACCATACCACTATACCACACACACGCACAACACTTGACGGCAACTACACGCAGAGAAAAAGTAAAAAGGCAGTGTAGAGGGGGCCAGCAGCATGTTGCCGCTAGGCGCCGACACATGCCGTGGCCTCACGGCGTTGGTGCCCCCCACCCCCTAACACCAAACTGTTACTTTTATTTGGTAAACTTATGAATAATTAGATTAAGTGTGGTTTATGTTTTTTCTTTAATCTGAATTTAGAGTATGTTACATAATATTTAATTTATAAATATATAAAATTGCATGTTATGTTTTTACGTTTTAATAATTACATTGGATGTCCTTTTTTATTACAAATTTTGTACATTCATCATCATTCGCATCAACTCTCATTTATTTTCAATGTTAGCCTATCATTTTCCCCCTCATATAAGGGCCATTTCTTTCACTCGACTTGACTTTTTTATTTGTTGAATACTAATGTACAAGTGGTTGTAATCAAGCTTTATAAATCAGGGTTTCACCCACTAGTTTAAGATATTAACTTGTTTAGTTTTTGTGTTACGGTAACAAAAAAAACTTACTTGAACTTCACAAACAAGTTTCTTTCATCAACGTATGTAGTGTAATGTGAAGACGTATGCAACAAGGCTTTATATTCGTATCATATAAATATCGAAAATAATAAATCCCTTAAATATTTGCTTCTTTTTATTGCTTAAACCTAGTCTTATGAAACGATTATTTGATCCCCAATAAATAAAACAAAGTTATTCGATGGAAAATAATTTGTCAAAGTATTTAGAGCATCATGTCATTTTCAGTTGTTTCTTTTGCAGATATAAAGCAACTATATCAATGTGACATCAAAACGTATCTTTCCTGTCACGTTTTTTTTATTTATTTACTATGTTAATATCCCGTGTATCACACGAATTGAATAATTAAAATATTAAATAGTTGGTAACGAAAAATTATTAATTATAAAAACATGTCTTGAGATAAAATTTGTTAAAAATTACCTATAAGTAACGGCTATAAGTAATAAAACAATGATATAATTTCCTTAAAGCTTTTGTATTTTAGTTTTTTTTTATTAAAAAGTTGAAACATTTTGTCCTAATCAAACCGTTTTAAGAAAATGTCATTTTATAAAAAAATTCTTATTATAACTCCGAATTTTAATTATTATGGTTCATAGAAATTTTATTTTCTAAAAACACTGCTTTTAAAATATTTTGTATTTTTAAAAAATTTTGATATTTTAGAAAAATTACTTATGTTATACAAAAAATTGTTTCTTTAGATATTGCATTTATAAAAAGACCTTTTTCTTAATTTAATAAAAAACTATTTTAATCTAAAAAAATTAAATAATATATTAGTAGTTAATGTAAATATTTAATAGGAGAGAGAAGCGGGAAAAATAAATTTAGGATGTCTAAAATTATGACAAGTGGCAGCTCAAAACCTTCTTTTATTATAATACATAGATATTTTCTTAGTATATTAAATTATACTTTGTACATGTACATTTGGGTTAAATATTGAGCACTAAAAAATTTTCGAGTCCATGGTCCCACGCCTTGAACATCCTTAAGGACAACTCGGCTTTTGAAAGAAAGCAAAGGCTTTAGACATACGATCATGCTTGACCCGTGCTTATCCGACCCGAGAATATAAGTTAACAAAGCCACGTTTGTTTTTGCATGTTATTAGGAGATAATGTAATTCTTATTATTTGCATGTTTTAACCCATGACCCCATGTTCTCATGTTCCCTTACTTTCTCAGCATATTACGTGTCCCTTCAAAGTTTGTAAGCCTATTTAAAAGGCTATTATCTTTTATTTGAGAGTAGAGAAGAAAATTAATTGTAAAGTTCTAGTTTTTTATCTTGTTTTTGGAAGTGTTTGCCCACTACAAAAGGCTAAATTATCTTGAAAGATTGACCATCTCGAATCGATCTCTATCAATCTCAGTATTTTAAGATTTATTTTTTTCTAAGGTTAAGTTCTAGTTAAATGTATGGTGGCACGCCCACCGTTCTCATCTAATTCTATATTCCAGACTCCTCGCAATGAATTCTCACAGTCACTTGGAATTTTCAATTGACCATAGCAGTGTGTGATTTGATACCGGTCTTCAAAAATCTATCATTTCATGTAAAACATGGATTCTGTGTTTTTAAATCTAAAATCAGTGTAGGTTCTCCTTTAAAGCTAAGCTCGTTTATGATATAAGATCTTATTAGTATTTAATTCAAGTTAAATGTTTAAGCAATTGTATGTCATCTTTTATATATATTTTTATTAACATATGGCTTTGAGTTTGTTTATAAATAAAAAGAAATATTGCTGCAGAAGTTACAAACAAGAAAAGTTTTTCCTTATGGTAGAACTAATTTAATGCTTCCATTTACATTGACTTTTTTTTTTTTAATTCGCTGAAGATTTGAACTTCTGATGAATAGGAGAGCAGTTAAAATTGTAAATTATCTAGGTTAAAACTCATAAATTTTGTAGGGTTGATAAGTGAATCAATTGAGGGTTGGATATAACAAATGGACGGTTTGAATAATGGGTCAAAATGCGTAAATTGTTTAGGTCGATCAAAACGCGTAAATGGTATAGGATTAACAATGAAATTTATTGATAAATATCTCCTTTTTAGAGTACGTTTTATTAATTATAAGAAGGTTGGGTCGTGCCTGCCTTTACCTAGCACAAGTAATTTCAAAATATCATACAAAAAATTGTTTTTAATCATTTAACAAGTCGGAGAAGCCATGCAATGCGACAGAGGGATATTTGTAAGGTTAGGTTTTGATGACTCATACACTATGCAACACCCCAAAATCCAGTTAAGTCCCAGAAAGGTTTTGGTTAGAAAGGAGTAAATGTTCAAAGGAAATAAAGGGGGCTTTTGGGTTCTATTGCAACATGGGTGACTAAAAGCATTAAAAAGAGAATACTATGCCCTAAAAAAGAGGCTATATAAGGGAGGTGGTCGTCCCACCTCTCCTATTGAGTCCATCACAAGAGCCCCATCAAAAGTTAAAGTGAGAGAGATAGAGAGAGCAAGAAATGAGTTGAAATGTAAGCTTCTTACGTCCAAATCTAGCATGTCACCATATATCTAGCTCGATTACGATGACATCTAATGTTTGTTTTTGGTTTTGGTGCAAAAAGGTGTGAATTTGGGATTGTCACGGTTCTTCACGTCGAGAAACTCCCTTTTAGGGTTTTCTTTGTGTTCAGACGTACTACAAGATAGTTCTAGATGTTCTTTTTTCATAAACGTTTATATCTTTGGGCTGATATGCTACTAGAGAAGTAATGAGGCTAATGTAACCATTAAGAAACAACATTTAAAAAAAAGTTATGTTTTGTAACAAGAAAGTAGCATTTACTAACAAAAAGGTTACATCTAATCCTAATAAATTTTTTTCATCTACGGGACACGTGTTACTTTCTCCTTCAACCTCGTTATGATTTACCATTTAAATCAATTTACCCAATTTTACCTATATGTGTGGATCCTTTGATTATGTTTATGACTGATTTTTAAATTTGAGTATGGATTTTTTTTAATTGAACCTTACACTATTTTCCAGTTACACCATATTTAATTATATATATTAATTATGTTTGATTAGAAAATTATTATTTTTCATGAATTTTGACCATAACAAATGCATGAACGAGTATGTTTAATAGATGGTAATTTTGTTTAATTCAATGTTAAAACGAAGAATTAAATTCTTATTTTTTAAAATTTTATAAGTAAACATGAGTTTTGGTTATAACTAATTTATTATTAATAATTGTTTATATTTTTTTATAAGTTTCAACTCATTACATACATATATATTAATCAACCTATTTTTAACTACTAAAAAAATTAAACATAATAATGTCTCCCAAATAACTTATGAATGATTTAAGAATAAATAATATATATAATTTTATATATCAAACAATTCATTAAAAATAATGTGTTTTTTCTTTATTTTTTGTTTTAAAAATTAGTGATATTGTATAATATACTAAAAACATTAAAAGTACTTATTAAAATTGAAAGATAGTAGTTCACATATAACCAAAAGCTTCATAAAATATTGGTAAAAAAGTATATCATTATATATAAACGCAAATTTGAACATGTACAACTTCTTAGTTTTTTTTTTAAAATTGATGTGATTTTGTTTGTTTGGTATACTTGTTAATTGCTAATCAGGTTACATTATGTTAATTGCATAGTCAAGTTACATTATCTTTGTTCATCATGTTAAAATGTGTAGTTCTAGTTATTCGTAATAGTATTTTTACTCCACAACTGCAATAGTGTTTTTCAAAAGCTTACTTTTAGCTCTTTAAAACTTTGTTATGTTTTGATTGAACATGTTTTGTAACACCCGGAAATTTCAAAAAAAAAAGAAAAAAGAAAAGAAAAGAGAAGTATAAAGAAAGAAAGATGAAATAACCCAAGTTGAGGGGTTAAAGTTGTGCAATACGCAAACTTTATTATTATGTTTAAAAGGTGGGCATGGCTGCCCACTCTTCCTGCTCACCAACTGCTCGCCTGCAGAAAGAAGAACATTAGAGTTTTTCCATCGGTTTTAGAGAAGAAGAAGAAGATCGACTAAAAGGTAAGTTTTTCGTGTGTTTTGTTCGGTTTCAGCTGGATTCAGCTTTGGACAGAGTCTTATGTGTTCCTCTGTGTTCGGTTGGGTGTTTTTGGTGTGTTTAGGTGTTTGAACTTCAAGTGCTCTTGAGTTTGGAGGAGTTTTACTCGAAGGCTGCTGTAGGTGAGTTCTAGATCCATGATTTTTCTTTTTTAAACTTGTTTTGGGGCTGAAATCCATATACTATCTTTTTACAACTTTTAGTGTGTGGAACCGTATGTGTTCCCCTGTTTTATGTGGGTATGTGTGTTTGTGAATGTTTGACTGAATCATGTGGTTGTATGCTTGTTCTATATGCTTAGTATGTTAGATTTGGGCTAAGAATACGTTAGGATGATGATTGGGAACTGAAATTAGGGACTTACTATACCTGACATAATCCGAGCTATTACCTTGAATAACCGTGTTGGTGTTTGAATCTTATAGTGTTTAGAGGATGGCGGGTGGTAGATCTTCGAAGGCTTTTCGAGGAGATGTACAGGGTGGACGTGGTACTGGACCACATGTCACAAGAAACAAGGCTAAGGCTGCTGAGACGGCTCCTGCAGAGCCCGAGCTTTATCACCAGGAAGGCGGTGATGAGAGTGCTAATCTGAGAGCCTTTGTGAAAGAGGCAGTTATGGAGGAAGTTCATCAGGTCATACACATGATCCTGCCGTCTGTGGTGACCGAGGTTATTCGAGCTGTGAGGGAGGATGAAAAGAAAGAGAAGGAGGAGAGGAGAAGGACCGTTGGGAGAGGTTCAGGCAAAGGGGAGCAACCAGAAATTGAGATGGTTGTCTCCAGTGATGAAGAGGAAGAGGAAAAGGTACAGGAAACTGCCAAGGGGTATAGTTATGGGGCATTTCAAAGATGCAAGCCCCCGACTTTTGATGGTAACGGGAATGTTGCTGCTGCTCACCGATGGGTGAGAGAAATAGAGGCTGCGTTGGAGATCAGCGAATGTAGGGAGGATCAAAAGGTGAAGTTTGCTACCCACTCATTCGTGGACTCGGCCTTGTGCTGGTGGGACAATATTGTCCAAGCCAAGGGCAGCAGGGCTGTTGGGAGG
Organism: Flaveria sonorensis; assembly: GCA_025506505.1. Lineage (NCBI taxonomy): Eukaryota > Viridiplantae > Streptophyta > Magnoliopsida > Asterales > Asteraceae > Flaveria > Flaveria sonorensis. The sequence goes on along the minus strand of CM046433.1, from coordinate 9,407,799 downwards.
ATGAGGTGGAGTGAGTTAAAGAAGATGGTGATCTAGGAGTTTTGTCCTCACAGGGAGCTTGATAAGATTGAGAGAGAGTTCTTACAGCTGGAGGCGGGAACCATGACACAGGCAATACACGACTAAGTTCAATGAGATGGCAAGGCTGGTGCCGGATCAGGTGACGTCGGTGTCAAGGAAGATCAAGAGGTATATCCAGGGTTTGCCGGCAGATATCCGCAGGCACATGATCGCCGCCAGGTCGAGTACTTTTAGGTCGGTGGTTGATCTGGCAGGGAGGCTGTATGATGAGAGAGAGGTGGCAGTGGTAGAGGTGAGTAAGAAGGGTGGCGATGACAAGAACTGGAATGGGAAGCGGTTTGGTTGTGGTGGTTTTACCCCAAGTAACAAGAAGGCAAGGATGGATGACCGGAGGGTAGTGACGGCGGGTACGGGGACTAAGCGGTGTGGTAAGTGCGGGAAGGAACATTCAGGGGAGTGTAAGTGGCGACTGAATCTCTACTTCGAGTGTGGGAAGCCTGGTCATATGGCAAGAGAGTGTGGGGTTGTAAGGTGTTATAACAGTGGTTAAGAGGGCCATCTGAGTAGGGATTGCAAGAGGCCAAGGGCCGAGAGCTTCTGGGTAAAGAAAAGGGTCGAGAAGGAGGAACCGAAGGCAAAAGCCAGAACATTCACGATGACCAGGGAGGAGGCTAGGGTGGACCCCGATGTCGTGTCAGGTACGTTCCTAGTAAACCAAACTTGTGCCTCTATATTATTTGATTCTGGTGCTAGTAAGAGTTTTATTTCTACTGCCTTCTGTGCTAAGTTACCTGTTAGGAGTAGAAAGATTGATGAGCCTTTTGATGTATAAACTATCATTAGTAAGTCTACCAGGATTTCTGATCTGATAGAAAATTGTGACGTAGAGTTGGAAGGCCATAGGTTCTCTGCTAAATTATTTGTGATGCCCCTAGGCGGGTTCGATGTGGTTCTAGGGATAGATTGATTAGCAGCCTATGAGGCAAATATTATGTGTCGCAAGAAAATGATCCGATTGACTGCGCCTGATGGGAGTTCGGTGACGATCTACGGTGATCGAGTTACTATGGTTCCGAAGGTGATTTCGATGGTGGTGGCAGAGAAGTGCATGAAACCTGGATGTAGTGCCTACCTGGCTTACGTGAAGGATGTGGATGCGTCGGTACCACAATTGTCCGACGTACCAGTTGTGTGTGACTTTCCAGACGTATTCCCAGAAGATTTACCAGGTGTGCCACCGGACCTCGAGATCGAGTTCCAGATCGACTTGATACCTGGTGCTCAACCTGTTGCTAAGGCACCGTATCAATTGGCTCCTTCTGAGATGAAGGAACTGATGGTTAAGTTACAAGAGTTGCTGGACAAAGGGTTCATTCGACCGAGTATCTTTCCCTGGGGTGCTCCGGTCTTGTTTGTAAAGAAGAAGTACGGTAGTATGAAAATATGCATCGACTACCGTGAGTTAAACAAGTTGACCGTGAAGAACCAGTATCCGTTACCGAGGATTAATGACTTATTTGATCAGCTCTAAGGTGCCAGTTGGTTCTCGAGGATAGATCTCCGATCTGGTTACCATCAGTTGAAGGTGAAGGAGCAGGATATACCTAAAACATCTTTTCGCACGCGTTATGGACACTACGAGTTTCTCATTATGTCTTTTGGTCTAACTAACACGCCAGCTGCCTTTATGGATTTGATGAACCGGGTGTGTCGGCCGATGTTGGATAAATCAGTGATCGTGTTTATCGATGATATCCTGAATTATTCGAAGAGCGAAGAAGAGCATGCCGGTCATATTCGTGAGGTGTTGGAGACACTTAGAAGAGAGAAGTTGTATGCTAAGTTCTCCAAGTGCGCTTTCTGGTTGCGCGAGGTTCAGTTTTTGGGTCATGTGGTAAACTCCGAAGGGATCATGGTAGACCCGACAAATGTGGAGGCAGTGATGCAATGGAAGACTCCAAAGACGCCATCCGAGATCCACAGTTTCTTGGGTTTAGCAGGCTATTACAGAAGATTCATTCAAGACTTTTCTAAGATAGCCTCACCATTGACCAAGCTGACCCGCATGGATGTGAAGTTTGTATGGGGTCTGGAACAAGAGAATGCCTTTGAGGAGTTAAAGACAAGATTGACTCAAGCTCCTGTCTTGACGTTACCCGAAGGGAATGAACACTTGGTGGTCTATTCAGATGCTTCTTATTCAGGATTGGGTTGCGTGCTGATGCAACGGGGAAGGGTTATAGCCTATGCGTCCTGACAGTTGAAAATCCATGAGGCTAATTACCCTACTCATGACTTGGAGCTAGCGACTTTGGTCTTTGCATTGAAGATTTGGAGGCACTACTTGTACGGGACGAAGTGCACTATCTTCACTGGCCATAAGAGCTTGAAATACTTATTTGAGAAGAAGGACCTCAATATGAGGCAAAGGAGGTGGTTAGAGTTGATCAAGGATTATGATTGTGAGATCCACTACCATCCGAGCAAGGCCAACGTAGTGGTGGATGCCCTTAGCCGAAAGGAGAGACCCAAGCCAATCCGGGTGAAAGCTTACCAGTTGGTGATGACCTCCGATGTGATGACACATGTCAAGGGGTTCCAAGATGAGGCGTTGAAAGAAGAGCACCTTAACTCCAAAAGAATGAAAGGTCTAGTCTCGGTGTTGGGTGAGAACACTCTCGGAGTTAGAACCCGCTTTAGGCGGATATGGATCCCTCGTTATGGAGACCTGCGGGGGAAAATCTTGGATCATAAGACTCGATACTCCATTCATCCCGGTGCTACAAAGATGTATCATGATATGAAGAAAGATTACTGGTGGCCGGGTATAAAGCGCGATGTAGCGGAGTATGTGAGCAAGTACCTTACTTGCTTGCAAGTGAAGGCTGAGCATCAGAAGCCATACGGGAAGATCCAACCTTTGGATATACCCGAGTGGAAATGGGAGCACATCACCATGGACTTCATTACGAAGTTACCACGTACGGCAAGAGGGTACGATGCTATATGTGTGATAGTTGACCGTTTGACGAAGAGTGCTCACTTTCTACTGATCCGCGAGACATATTCATCTAAGAGGTTGGCGGATCTGTTCATCAAAGAGATTATGACATGTCATGGTGTACCAGTGTCTATCGTGTCTGACCGTGACACTCGGTTTACATCCAAGTTTTGGAAGAGATTTCACGACGCGATGGGGACGACGTTGCACATCAGTACGGCTTATCATCCTCAGACGGATGGTCAGTCAGAGAGAACTATACAAATGCTTGAGGATATGCTCCGAGCATGCGTCATTGATTTCGGAGGAAGTTGGGACGAACACTTACCGTTATCTGAATTCTCATACAACAACAGTTATAGCGCCAGCATTGGTATGCCACCATATGAGATGCTATACGGTAGGAAGTGTAGAACGCCCGTATGTTGGGGTGACATCGGACAGTAGGAGTTGGGGAGCGTTGAAGTGATCGAGGCTACTACTGAAAAGTTGGAGAAGATCAAGGCCTTTATGAAGGCGGCAAAAGATAGGCAAAAGTCGTATGCTGCCAAGAGGCGTAGACCAATTGAATTCAAGGTGGGTGATAAAGTTATGCTGAAGGTTTCACCTTGGAAGGGGATCATTCGTTTCAGAAAGTGGGGTAAGCTGAGCCTGAGGTATATAGGACCTTTCCGAATCATTGCTCGAGTAGGAGAGGTGGCCTATAGGTTGGAGCTACCCGATGAGTTAAGTGGAATTCATCCGACATTCCATGTATCTCATCTGAGAAAGTGCTTAGCCGACGAGGATATGATTGTGCCACTAGAGGATATTGAGGTAGATGAACGGCTCAATTACGTAGAGCAACCGGTGGCCACCATTGACAGAAAAGAGAAGAGGCTGCGGAATAAAGTGGTTCCACTAGTACGAGTACAGTGGAGGCACAGGAAGTGATCTGAGTCTACGTGGGAGACCGAGGAAGAGATGAGACAACATTATCCACAACTGTTCGAGGAGTGACAGGTTTCGAGGACGAAACCTATATAAGAGGGGTGGACTTGTAACACCCGAAATTTTCAAAAAAAAAAAGAAAAGAAAATAAAAAAAGAAAAGAAAAAAGAAGTATAAAGAAAGAAAGGTGAAATAACCCAAATTGAAGGGTTAAAGTTATGCAAGAGGCAAACTTTATTATTATTATGTTTAAAAGATGGGCATGACCGCCCACTCTTCCTGCTCACCAACTGCTAGACTGCAGAAAGAAGAACATCAGAGTTTTTCCATCGGTATTAGAGAAGAAGAAGAAGAAGAAGAAGAAGATCGACTAGAAGGTAAGTTTTTCGTATGTTTTGTTCGGTTTCAGCTGGATTTTCAGCTTTTGGACCGAGTCTTATGTGTTCCTCTGTGTTCGGTTGGGTGTTTTTAGTGTGTTTAGGTGTTTGAACTTCAAGTGCTCTCGAATTTGGAGGAGTTTTACTCAAAGGCTGCTGTAGGTGAGTTCTAGATCCCCGATTTTTCTGTTTTAAACTTGTTTTGGGGCTGAAATGCATATAAAATATCTTTTTACAACTTTCAGTGTGTGGAACTGTATGTGTTCCCCTGTTTTATGTGGGTATGTGTGTTTGTGAATGTTTGACTGAATCATGTGGTTGAATGCTTGTTCTATGTGCTTAGTACGTTAGATTTGGGCTAAGAATACATTAGGATGATGATTGGGAACTAAAATTAGTGTAAGTTAGAACTGGCAAACTGCCCATGCGCCTAAGTTTCTCATGCGCCCAAGTACCCATGTGCCTGCATAGTACTCGTGCGTCTGCATAGTTTCCATGCGCCTAAGTTTTTTTGCCCATACGCCTAAGTGTTTGCTCATGCGCCTAAGTTTTCCCATGCACCCAAGTACCCATGCGCCTGCATAGTACCCATGCGCCTAAGTGTTTGCCCATGCGCCTAAGTGTTTTTCCCATGCGCCTAAGTGTTCCCATGCGCCCAACTGTCCGTGCACCTGCATAGTGCCCAGGCGCCCACTTAGTGCTCATGCGCCTAGGATGCCTTAGGATTTTTCTGAAATTTTGGGAAATAGAAATTCATGATTTAACTCTGGAATGTTTTGGTGGTTTATGTTTGTTCATGTTATGCATGTTTGTGGTCTGTTATTGATGTTCCTTATTAAGTATTATTACGTGGCTTTACATGGTGTGTTAATGCTCTTATACGTAAAGTATTATCATAAAAGAAGCGGAAGATTAAAGATAATGAAAAGTAGAACATAACGAATGAATGAAAGTCTTGCAAGCAAATTTAAAGAGGTTTACAACTCAATGAAGAGTTGTTAGCTCAACTGTGTGCAATGTAGCATGCAATGTTGGCTAACCCATGAGGGTGTACACACAGGGGGGGTCAGTCTTGGTGACTGATCCATACGTGCGAAACGGGATCCTTGTCGCTTATCCCCAAGACTGAGGTGGCTTCGTGCCTAATGATGGGGTATAGCTTATGACATGACCTAAATAGAAGTGAAAGATAATGAAAAAGTGCGAAATGAACGATTATAAACGATGATAAAAGATAATAATGATATTATCAAGATGTATGTATGTTGTGTGATCACGAACGAAAGTAAAGGAAAGGTTTTTACTAAAGGTAAAGTATTTTATATTATAAAACTAAAACTCACTCAGCAACGCTGACTTTTTATGCATTTTCAGTTGGCAGGTAGCTTGTTGCTGAGGATGGCACGAGGGTGAAGCTACTTGGCGGGCAAAGACTGGCATCCATCTCATGCAATAATAATGATGTTGTTTTGTAATACAACTAAGTGATATTTTATAATCTTTTAAACAACGATGTATTACTTGGCAAATGTATTTATTAAAGCATGAAATGGTTTTTGATGAATTATTCCGTTGTAATATTTTATTTACTTAATAAATCTTAATATGTTTTGATATAAATGAAGTTGTGATTGACCAACTGTGGAGTTCCCGGGAACGGGGCCTTAAATGTTTTTATTATTATCAGAGTTATTTTGTCATGATTGCTAAAAACCAACAGTTATAAAAATAATATTGTTAGTTTATATTTATTAATTTTATTTTTACTTACTAGGGTTTTTTGGGTTGACAATTTAGAAATTTTTTTGTTATTATGATGAAATACATGGACTATGGACATGTATAATAATTCAGCATATGTAATATATATTACAGAGCTACATAATTTTTATTATACAACATCATGAATACACGATTCTATAATCTAGTTTGCTAATAAAAAATTATTTGAAATCTAATACAACTTCAGCTCATGTAGCCTTTGGTATAAAAAAGTTGCTTTAAGATAAAGCAACATTTCTAAGCCTTAATGTATCCTTTTCGGTGTATAATGCAATGTATTACCAGGCTTCTCTTAACACCATAGATCTAGTGTTCTTACACGTAAAGTTTGAATTTTATTGCATGAAAACTTCAAACGTTTATGTAATGATGTATTATTACGTACATATATGGACGTATGTGAGTGTCAAACCATAATGATAACATAATAGACGACCTTATGACATAGAATGATATATAACTAATGATGTTATTAAAAACAATAGGTCGATGAATTTAGTACATGCTACAGTACCCTTGACCATCGAAAGTGTCCATACCAACAAAAGTCCCTTGAACAACGAAAGTACCATAACTGTCCAAAGTACCTATCATCGCATGAGTCTTGACCATCAAAAGTACCTATCATCGCATGAGCCTTAGCCATCGAAAGTTGCTACCATCGTATGAGTCTTAGCCATCAAAAGTTGCTACTGCCGCATGAGTCTTAATCATCTAAATATTTACTATCAAAAGAGTCTCTACCCTTGAATTTACAACCCCACCCCATGTGGTTACATTTATGTAATATGTAGACCTATAACAATAGTATGGTTAATATAATGCTCAGGTGGTTAAGTGTGAATTAAAGACTATAAATAACTACTAAAATACATAATTGGCAAATATGACAATATGATTAAGTCTTGCTACTAAGCAAGACAAGGGCCTATATAATCATTAAGGTATGTGTATGATAAATTAAGTCATGTCTCGTATAAGAAATGACTAAGTCTTGTATTTTGACAAGAAAGGATTTAGTTTTGTCCGGAAACAAGAAATGGCCAAGTACGGACTAGCATAGGAAATGGATAATGAATGTTTCACACAAGAAAGTGTTAAGTCTTGCTAGCATGACCGGAAACATGAATACGACCTGCAAAAAGGTTAAGTCTTGCTTATGCAATAAATGGTTATTTGGATCACCGTACCGATAAGTTATTTATGTAAAAGTTATGAATACTAACTTGACTATATGCATAAGTTATGGTCATGCTTTTCCATGATGAGTCATGATTATGCTTAGCATTATGACCTGTTATGCTACACATGTAACATGTAATGAAATGTTATTAAAAGTCAAGTTATGTTTTAAAGTAAAAACTAAAACTCACTTAGTAACGCTAGCTTTTAGCATACATATTAGGTTGAGTTGGGATGATGAATGAAGTTATTAACTTGTCATGGGAATAAGAGTTACCTGGCATTATAAGGAATGACATCAAAGCATCAATAGATGATATATAGTTTATGTTTTTGAATCTTTAATCAATTTGTTATGTAATGACATATATGTTCCGCTACAACGAGTTTACGTTAATTTGAAGTTTAAGGATTAAGTTTTTGATGTGTAAAATTCAACTGTAAGAACTCTCAGCAACAGGGTATTAAGTATTAGTAACGATCCTGTGGTTTTGAAAAATTTACATCAAAATTTAAAAAATACAAGCAAGTTGTGATGGTATATTCGAAAAGTAATAACAAATTATTCAGATGCATAGTTGTTTTAAAACCAATGTGAACGAATAGAGTGTGCTGATTATTTCATTATAAATTAAATATATTTTATAATGTAATACTAATTAAATATTTAGAGTCATAATTATAGAAAGCATGCTATGAAAATTTGTAATCAAGAATCAAGAGTATATACGGGTGAGATCAAAACAAGAGGCGGAGTTTTATAAAATGTTTTACCTCATAAATATGATTCTTAAACTATATTATGATTTATTGATGGATTCATATATAACTAGAAATCAAACCCATGTAATCTAACGTGTTTTGAATATCATTACCTAACGTCGTGGCGGTAACATTAACGTGGTTAAGCATATTAAATAAACGTATCAAGTTGTGGCAACTCAGTTCTGGAGATCAAAACATAGATAAAAATTAGTTACATAACAGTATCGATGTTCTTCGGTCGGTATTGGTTTCATTCTTCACGGTACCGACACGTTACCTTCTATCGATATAACCTACGATACTTGAAAAATCTATACTACTATATAATACAACTCTTTGAATCATAATGTACATTTCATCCATTTTTAAGACACTTAAGAACAATATTGTTGCATTTTGTATACAATTAGTTATGCATAAACAACTTATTATTTACAAATTTATCACTTCATATAGTAATATAAATATGTTTGCTATTTCACATTGGCTAAATAAGAAAACAAAATAAGATTACCACACCTATAAAAAGAATACATGAACTTGAGTGGAAACAAGCTCATGATTTGCGCATCCTTTGTTGTGCAAGACTATAAAAAATATCGCTAGTTACAGTTTTAAAGTGTAAGTGTTATTTTTTTTTTCTTTTTTAGTTTTCTTTTGATTCATCTCCGGTTTATATGATTGAAATTGATCTTGGTTCTCCCTAAGTCCCTATTAACATGGTAGCTATGTCATGTTTTTGAAGCTTTTTGAAATTATAAATTTATATTATTCGGTTTATAAAAGTCTAATGATAATTTACTACAATAATCAATTAGTGTTTATCTTCAACTTCAAAACATAAAAAATTTCTATTTACAATAAAGACAACATAATGTTGTTGCATTTGATATAAGTGATTGCATAAACAACTTTTTATTTATAATTTTCTCCCTCCATATAGTAATATAAATATAGATATATTTGTTATCTCACATTGGCATGATTGGGCTAAACAAACAAACAAAATGAAAGTTCAACACACCATAAAAGAGAATACATGAATTTGAGGAGAAAACAAGCCCATGATTTGTACATTTTTTGTTGTGCAAGACCATGTAAAAATCGATTTTAATTAAAATTTAATGTGTTATTTGTTTTCTTTTTTGATTTTTTTTCTTATTCATCTTCGGTTTATATGGTTGGGTTTGAGCTCGATTATCTCTGAGTCCCAGTTAACATGGTAGATACGTCATGTTTAAGTTTGAAATATTTTTTCAAATTTTATAAATTTATCTTATTCGGATTATAAAAGTCTATTGATATTTTATCAGAATAATCAATTAGTGTTTATCTTCAACTTCAAATCTTAAAATATATAGATTTACAAGAGAGACAACATTTGTACGTCAACATTTAAGATCTTGGAGGACATAATTTAAAGACAACTATCTACAAAGTTTGAAAAGATGTCATCCCGTCACATAGCGTGGGTGTACCTACTAGTATCTAAAAGTGGAATATTCTGTAATTTGCAAAACAAATTTATAAGTTTTAATGCAAAACATTAGGACGTTATGGAAAATCAAGAAAAACTAAATAAGAAGAAAATAATCTCACAGTTTTTACTTAGATAAAAAAAGGTCACTCTTAGTTTACAATAAATCTTTAACAAGTTTATCCATGAATTTGTTTTAAGTTTTGTTTCTACACTTTACTTTAAAGTTAGTATCACTTTTTACAGTAATAATATTAATAATTGTCAAGAAAAAAAGATAAAAAGAAGACAACAAAGAAAACTAACATGGAGAAAAGAAATTAACTTAATCTAAATTTATTATTACAAAATTTGAAGCTTTGAAATTATTTCAATGGGAAGAGTATATCAAACAGTTTCTATCTGAGAAAGGGATAAGAATCTTATTATCGCTATTAATAAATGTTAATGCATTATGGTCAAATTAGAAGTTTAATAACAAAAGTACAAAGCCATTAGACTTAAACATCTCACTAACGAGCGTACTTACGTTTGGAATGTAATTATTAAGATGTTCTAAATACTAGTGGTAAGAACCTTTTTATGCCTACAAATATTCTTTTATTCTTAAATGTGTTCGTATAAAGTTTATACAAAAAATATCTAGTTGCACTCAAGTTTTTCAAATAGAAAATTCATGATCTTAATTATTTCTTTTTACTAAATTCAACGTGCATTTAGTTTCACAAATTATTTAACTATAACTTTAAATTTAATACATCATAAAATAATGAAAAGTTTTGTAATTTTGTTACATGTTTCTGTTTTCGGAGAGGTCTTATTTAATTTTAAATTCAGATTTCACTCTTATGGTTTTTAATTATTTTATATGTCACATGCTTTATAGATGCTACATTTTATCTTTATCCTACTGATTAGTAGTGTACTGATTTTTTTTTTAATACGGAATTAATACTATAGATCATGTAAATATAACAACTGTATACTTCTTTTCCGTTTGATAAACTTCTATATATATTTTTAAACTTTTATAAATAATATCTATTTTTTATCTAACTAAGAAAGCCTTCTTATTAAATTTTTCTTACTCTTAATAGATATGTCACTACTAGAAAAATAACGTTAATATAACATTATTAAAGTAACCTTTTAAAGGAAGTTGTATTAGCTTAAAAAAATTGTATTTGCTAACAACGAGGTTGCATTGTCAAACAATGTAACTTCACCTGATGTAGCATTTGATAAAAAAAAATGTTGCTTTTAGGCTAATGTAATTTTTTTAAGGTTTATTGTAACTTTTTCAAGACCTAATACAACGTACCGGAATAGTTGCATTAGTTTTATACTGTTGTAGTGTGTGTAATCATTGGACTCATTTTGATCTATTATTTTTAGTAGTTGTTTAAGAATGAATTAGAGAGAGAGTCCATTTGCAATACCCATAATGTACCCATTCTTCTTTACTTTGATTTATTACATTGGCTATATTTAAGGATTACTAAATGGTAACACGGCTAGTCTTAAAAATGGATAGATTTCAAGTTTTTCAGTTAAATGGATGTGAAATGACTAATATGTCTTTATATTAAAAAAACAAAACATTAAATATTTTTATTTGGCTTACTTAACCCAACCATTCCCCTCATCTTGCCATCCCCCTCTTCTTCCACCGTCATCATTGTCTCCACCTCGCCGCTTCTTCTTTGCATAAACCACAAACCACGACCATCGACGTTAACCCTCGCACACTCAAGTCGGTCGCAAATCAGTTTCCTCTTAGTTGGAACCCACCAATCCCTCTCTGTTCTCATATATGTACCAGTGAGTGTGGTTGGTAAAGAAGCCGATGGTGGAGATCTAACTATTCATGAACATCATTATAAAGAAAATCAAAGGGATTAAGTGAGGTAGATAGAGATCTAAACAAACAAGGTTAAAGAAGGGGCATCCCATATGGCTAAAGAAATAAGCCTAGGCTTTAGGCCACCAAATATTAGTATCAATTTTAGTCTAACAACCCGTTAAAAAAAGATAGGTTTTAATGGAAATGGGGAGTCAAGAACCACAAGCGATAATTCTAGAAATTTGACAACCGAATTCGCATCATCGATAATCATTATCACCATACAAACTAGATTTGATCAAGAGTTTGAAACTAAGGTTGGTTTTCTACTTAGTATAAACATGTTAAAACCAATAAATGAAGAAAGCTTAGATGAAAATTGTATTCATCTTGAATTGTTTTAAAACATGATAATAATGTAGATATTAATAAAATAGATCTATTTTAAGATCTAAAATATTTAAAATAAATTATAAATATGAGATGTGATACACTTCTAAATATATTAAATTATATTAAAGTTTTGATTGTTTTTTAAATGCATATATTGCATATTGTATTATTTTAACTATTCAAGTAATCATCGCTTTTACGTAACGAAGCTTTTTTAAGTTAAAATTGAAAAATAAATTATCTATGATCTACAATATCAGAAGAGAGATAACAATAATATCATAAGAGAGATAACACAGTTCTTTTTATTTTATCAGTTGAAAAAAAATTAAATGAAATTGATTAGGATTGAGTTTACTAAAAAGTTTGCAACAAGTAAGCTAGGAAATAAGTTTAACTTAAATTTACTTACACATATAAGTTAAAAAGTATTGTCTCAAGTCATATTATAGCATCAGCATTGCTTAAAAAATTTTAACTCTATCAATTATAAACCTTATAGTTTATTACTAATGGTCCCAATACAACATAAAATAAAAGAGTTTTTAATGATAAACTTTCAAAAGATCTACAGTTTCATTTTCGTTTTGTCTTTAAAAACGTTGAACCGCCCCTTAGTGAATGGGACTTATAGGTGGCACGTCGATAGCTGCGATGATGGTGGCCGTTAGATGGTACTTCATATCGGGGGTGAGACTTTAGTATGGAGGTGATGTGATTTCAGTGGTGGCAACAAGGTTATGGTGGCTAAGGAGGTGGTGGTGATAGGGTGGAAGAAGAAACATTCGAAAGAAAGTCAATGATGTGGGACCTACATACATCCTAAAAATATGGTTCAAATGGACAAAAATAAGCGGGTGGGTCCACAAATGTTTTTAGTATTTTAGTCATTATCAAAATACTTAAACTTACCAATGAATTATGGTTTTTCTTTTTTTGATTCGGTTATATTTGTTATTTTTATTCAAAAAACATTTTTTCGCATCTAACTCCTTATGGTTTTATAAGGTTGTTATTTTCATTCAAAAAGTTAACTTCGTTAATGTTAGACTATTTATCATTAAAAGGGGTAATTATGTAATTTTGATATAAAGACAAGATCCTTATTTATGTTAATCATGTGTTATTGTTAAAATTCCATTAACATGTTATTGTTTCATTCACGAAACCTAAATCGAACATTTCATCTTTTCATCTTCGAACCTTTCATCATGACTGAATCACGAGATTGTCGACTTCATCGGTGGGTGAGGAGGATGGACCTCGTTATTGGTGGCGGTCGAGAACCCACTGTGAAGGGATCGTAAATAGAGACCAACGCCTGTAGTCGTCATCTCCCTTATGTTGTCACTTAGTTCCACTTGATGATGCTTATGTAATTAAAGGATTTTATTTTGTAGTTTAAAGGGTGATTTTATCAATTTATATGTTTAACAATCTAAACTAACGGGGTTAACTTTTTTGGATGAAAATAATAAAATTTTAAAATCTTGGGGAGCAAGATGCAAAAAAAAAATTTGAATGAAAATAACAAATCATAGAGAGTTAAATGACGATTCACTCTAAAATTTTATATTAGAATTCTATATGGACCATCCATATGTGTTATGTTCATGCAAACTAATGGATTACTAGTGAAATAAATCAAAGTTAAGGATCATATTGTCAATATGAGAATTCTACAGGGACCATCGGTGTAATTAACTTAGTTCGCTAAAGTTGTTATTACCTCTAGTGATATAATAGACACACATATAGAAGATTTGATATGACCAAATGCAAATGTTGACAACTGTGCAAGGGATTTATAGAACTTTAATTTATTAATCAAAACAATTCAATGGTTAAGAGTAAGTAAGTGGTTCTAAGATTTTAAGAGGTTCTTTGGTTCATAGAATGTGTTGTAAAAGAATTGAAATTGGAAATGGAATTGAAAGTGGAATGAAATCTTATTATAATTGATAAGGTATTTAGTTGGTTAATTAATTTTTTAAGTGGAGTTAGAATGTTAACTTTAAACATTTCTTTAGATTGTTAAACATTTCTCAAGTAAAACAAAAAAAGACAAAAAAAAATATCCATCTTTTTTTGACTTTTTTGGGTTATATCTACTTCGAGCAATTTTCTTAAAATCAAATTACTGCTTTCATATGTTAAATGTTTTTTTTTTTTACTTTATACCAAGAATTTTATCGAATTTAAATTGGGTATTGTATTGTTATATTTTTTTGGGATATTTTTTAAGATGGTATGTAATTATGTACATGGTGTGTAGTTACATATTATTTTCTGAACAACTATAACGATGCGTGATTATATCTACTCTGTATGTAACTATGTATATCCAGTACATAATTATGTATACCTGTTATGTAATACATATGAATGCTTATGCATACATTTGGAGTACACAGGTCACGTTTTAATGATTTCACACAATTCGCACGGTTGTTTACTCATGTATGTTAATCCAATATTATTTTCAAATCTGTTCCACCTTATTTGTATTTTCTTGGCATAGCATTGCATTTGATTCTTTGGAAAGAATGACATCATCTACAGATAGGTATTAAACGTTATTTAACAGACTTAAATAAGATGATACATCAATCTGATAAATCCTCTTAACTAAAACGATCATCATATTTTTTTATATTTACCATTATCACAAGATTCATAATTTTTTTGAAATGTCATTTCCACTAAGAAAAAGTGGGCCAAAACACCGTCATTTTCAGGCTCTGAAATTAAGGGTACACGTTGGGCCCTAATGAACACGCGCATGCGCGTGGACCCGGTTCGTTGACTTTTTTCTAAAATTAATTAGTAAAATTAGTAAAATATATATAAAGTCAAAATAAATAACGAGTGACGTCAGCAATCTCCGTCGTCTTCCTCCGTCCACCTCCGCCATCGCCACCGTGCCTCTTCTTTCTCTTAACTTGTCGTTCTAAAACTTTTATCTTGATATTATTATTATTATTATGTTTATAAAAATATGAATGTGAGTCAAAAGCATTGACTAGGAAAGCCACTAGCACGATTTTTGTTTTGTTTATTCAAGTCACTTTCAAGAATCAAGATATATTTACAAAGGAGTGTTTTGTAAATTGTGACAACAATAATAATTTTTTTTTATAAGGGAAACCTAGTTTAGAAATTTATGTTTTAAAATGCACGTGTTTATACATGGATATCTTTTTTATAACATTTATCAAGAAATAGTTTTTATTGTATGATATGTATGAATTGATTTATGATAAAAAGAAATGTAAAGGAATATTGATGTATGTAATATGTGTGAAATGATTCATGATGAAAAGAAATGTAAAAGGATATTGATGTATAAAAAGTATAAAATAGACATCCATGAATGTTGTCGGTGCATTCATTAATCCAAGAATATTGCTAGGAGCTTCTACTATTCACAACAAGTTCTAGAAACCATTTTGAGATATTATTCTTCTTTGATAGTTGCTTAATGATAACCGGATGAGAAATCGAACTTGAAAAAAATTGCTTGGTAGAGTTAATAAAAATAGGCATGGATACTAGAAAGTGAATATTTCCCTTGAAAAATTCATTATCTAATTCCATATAATTCGAGCATACGCAAAATATCCAATCTTTCTTCTTTATAAACAACTAAAAAGACTAGGGTTCTTAAGGTAAGGAACTAAGTCTAACAATCCATAATTGAGCATTTAAGGTGATGGAAGTATGGAGCCATTATCTCCATCTGAGAGGGCGTCAATAAATATGGTGTTATGATTTAACCATTTGTATGTCTCCTTGAAACACTTAGTTTTTATAAAATAATATTTTAGAACGATTGTGGAAGACTTGATAGCTTTAATACATTGGGAACGTATTTTATCTCATGTTCACATTTAACAATTTTTACAACATATAACATTTACAAAATTCAAATCCTCATTAACAAAAGCTAGCATAAACCAACCAATAACAAGGTGTAGTACAAGATTACTTTGTCTTCTAACGTATACAAAAACTTATGAAAAGTTCATCCCCATTTAGACTATTATCTTGGTCTTGAATTAATCTTAGGAAGGACCATAACTTAAAATACATAGCACACAAGCTTAACCAACGCTAAGGTCATTTGTAGTTGTCTTTTTTTCTCATTTTTCTCGCATGCATCATCAACGTCACATCAACAGTTTTCTTATTTTCCTTGTTTTTCTCATTTGTAAATGTTTCTTATTTTTCTCACTCTTTTGTATTATAGTATAATAACGAGTGTGTGTGTGTGTGTGTGTTTGGTGGTGAGAGATCGATTGCCGATGAAACTGGCCGATTTGGGTGCCCAAGATCTCCCCGGAAACTGGGGAACCAGTGTTACCGGCTAGGGATTTCTTCTGAGACCCAGGAAGTCCTTTTCTTCTGGTGGAGTAAGAATGCCTATGAGATAATGTGTATACAATGACAGTTAAGTGCCCCAATATAAATGATACAACAATTTTAACTTACTTTATGAACCTTAATAGAAAAGTTGACTTATGACCATCGTAAATCTATGATGTATAAAAGCTTGGTTTTGTAAAGCATATTAAAACAAGCGTAGATTCAGTATGAAACACCACAAACGAATAGTGGCTCCTTTGTCTGTAATATGTCATATTGGACCCAAACTTTAAATTTCTTAGTGTTTTACTTTTAGCTTTCCCTTTCTTTCATATCATACGCAATGTATTAAAATGTTAGAAAAGATTCATTAGGGAATCCAAAATATGAGCAACTGCGAATAACTAGCTTAAATGAACATTGGTTGAACCGGTTACAACGATAATAGTACCTATAGACGGATGCAATACATATTTAAGAGGGGGGCTAGGCCCCCACTCAACTACAAATGATCTAGTTTATATAAGAATTAAATTGATTAAGGCACACAAGGTCTCAAAGCTAATATCAAGTTTGAGACTAATTATTAAACTTTGATATTGTTTTATGTTTAAACCTTTATGATTTTCCTTTGCTTTTTAAAGAAAACTGTTTGTATATGCATAATTAAACTTTGATAATTTTTCATGTTTGAATCTCTAAATCATGTTAGTATATTTACTCTTTTTGTAAAGTATCGTTTATAAAATTAAAATCGCATAATTAATCAGTTTCCATGCTATTGATTTATTCCTATTATTTGTATTTGTTTAGATTGTATTTGACATGAATTTAATAATTAGTAGTTGTTTATTGTTGGTGATTACAAAAACGAAAAGCGCATGAGCCTATTCATATCAATTGGTCGAGACTTATTAGGTTAAATACTTTGACATCATAAAATTATGTGTGGTTGGTATATTGTTATTGTTGGTTGCTTATAATGTTACCGAAATATGGTGTTATAATCAGTTAAATTTTATATGAATTAATATAATTTTTTAACCCGACCCATTTTGACAGTTTACGTGAGTGGTTCTAAAATAATATACGTTTGGCCCTAACTAAACAAAAATTTTGGATCCGTCACTGTTAATACCACTTGTCAAATTTTATTAAGGTTTAAATTTTAAGGTTCACTATTAGTACTACACGGCCCCTTGAGACGCTTAAAAGTTGTTTGAAACTAGTTGGAACAAAATTGTTTGTATTGCAACATTAAAGGTTTACTCTAGTTTGTTAAATAAAAATACCAACAAGTATTGTATGATAATTGGCTACGTATTATAAAACAATAAAAAATGAAATATAGCATTATACTTTAATATTATAAGGAAAAAAAAGAGGTTATCCCTGCATTGAGCAGCCATAATCCAACGGCTACGGTTCGCTGCTACAAGAGACCAAGTGAGGTCATCATCCATTAAGCATGACATCGGTATCATTCCTCAAGTCAAAAGTCAAAACTAAACTTTTTTAACACTAAATTTTACCCCCAATACGAAATTACAAAGTTACTACCGGGTTTGTGGCATGTGGAAGAGGTTTTGATTCTAATAGCATTCACAGTACGTTCTTTATGCATATGTAAGTGAGTTTTTTATATTATGTGAATGATTATAACTGATTATGAGTGAAAAAAATATAAAATTTGTAGGGATTGTACTATGTGTACTCATACTTAGAGAAACACAATACAAACCCAATAAATTTTTTAATATTCTTTAAATGATTGTTAGTGGATGAGAGAGAAAAAATAATGATAAGTATATGAAAAAATATTATTTAATTAAAAAAAAGAGAAAAAGTAATTATTTTTAATGTAATTAGAGCATTCATAGCAGGTGCCTCATATTGATGTGATTGTGTACCTATATTATAGAGGATGGTTGTGAGTGGTTGTAAGTGAATAAGAGAGAATTTATGGGGATTGTACCGTGATTCCTCATATTTAAGGAAAACACGATACAACCCTTATAATTTTTTTAATATTTTTAAAAATGGTTGTGAGAGTAGGTGAGAGAAAATGTAATAATAAAGATATAAAAAAAATATTATTTATTAAAAGGGAGAGTTAAAAATTAGTGTTTTTATTGTAAATATGAAAATAGAAATGGAAAAGATAGTGTGAATGCTCTTATAAAGATAAAGATGAGAGATGAATTAAGTGAATTATTATAGGGGAAGTTAAAGGTTTAAACCTTTACAAATATAACTTATATTTGGGTGTAATGTAAACGTATGATAGATTTATCGTTTAAAAAAACTAAATTATAAAGTTATGGGCGTAAAAACTTAATCTAGCTTGTCATTTTATGTTAAAATAAATAAGATAAAAACAAAACATTTATATTTGTATTTTTCTATGTAAAAGTTTAACCTATACTGATTTGCAAACAAATATTAAAATTTAAGTATATTATTTTAACGGGTAATATTTATGACAGTCTTATGTTTGGATATGTATAAACTTTTAGTTTTGAGTCATATTTGATCCGTCAACTGTATAAGATGTCTAAGTATCTTCGCTGATGTGTTTTAGGAAAAAAACATATTAAATATCATATTTTTAACCCGACTATCTTTAAATGGTTGATGATATGCTTACTTCGTTACTAAAGTCCTTACTGTTTTTTGTAAAAAATATATCTTTGTGAGGGTTAACTGACACAATATCTAAATCCACTACTAAATTTATGTTAATGTTAAGCGTTAGATTAAAACATTCAGTCACTTGATACCTTTTACTTGTCATAAAATATCTGTTTTTAGTGTTAGAAAAACTTGCTAAAGAAAAGAAATAAAACGAGAGTTGACTAAGGAATGTGTAGGGTTGTTGGGTTTGACTTGAGGTAGTCTTATGGACCAACGTACATAGTGAACCATGTCAATATATTAAGTCAACCCAAAATGATTATGAGGCTTGACTTTATCGGGCTGCATAGTAAGTGGTGCTTGTAATTTTGACTTTAGCATAAAGTCTTCTCAAAGTTGTGTCCCTTCTTCACGTTTTCTTTTTTATTTTTTTAATAACATTTTTCTAAGAGTAACAATTTCTATGTATCATTGCTAACACGTGTGAATGGGTTCAAGGGGTCTAAACATGGGATTCATTGTAAGGGGAAAGTAACTTAATTAGTTTAAAAAAGCTAATCATTTGTGCTAAACATGATCTTATTATAATGAACACATGTTATCTTTTCTAACACGTCCATTAAAAATAATATTTGTTTCTTTTGAGGCGTTTTTTTTAATGAGAGGTCAAAAAGTCATTAGGTTCATTTTTAATTTACTACATGTAAACAAAAAGAATGATAAATATGATATTTGACGAAAACACAAATTATTATTTTAATCAACACGCTCCTAAATAAAGTTATTAGGCATCTTTTAAATCGATTATGTTTTCCCAAAAGCCAAAAATTATTAAGTCTGCTGTTAAAACTAGCGAATACTATACACACGCACATATCTAACTTATTCACACATTTATGATTTTTGACCATGAACTCAACTTGTTTTTCGTTTTTATTGCAATTTTTTTTCCTTTCTGATGAACTACAATCAATGACATATATAAATACATGCAAAGTACTTTGTTACCCTGATGTAATGACGGATGTGTTTTTTATTGCAATATTTTTCATTTATGATGAACTACAATCAATGACATATATAAATACATGCAAAGTACTTTCTTACCGTGATGTAATGACGGATATGTTATAATTATCATTTAACGTCTTGTAACATAATATCTATATCATCATAACATTCACTGTTTCAATAACTTTTTTACTTCTAAATAATAAATACTACTTAAATGAGACAATCACTAACGTCACTAGATCACTAGACAATAAGTCATATAAAACATCCATGTATAATTCTACATCATCTATATATCCTTCTAATGCAATATGATTTTAACACTAGTAAAACGAAGAATGATAAGGCAAGGAGAGGAATATATAAGAAATTATCAGTTTTAGTATAAGAATAAATAAGCATATAATAAAATTTCTTTTGCATTTTTTCATGAAACTAGGAAATAATAATGACATAAAAACATATTTTTTTCACACAAATTGATATAAAAAAAGAGTAAATTACACGGATAGTCCCTGAAGCATGCACGTATTACAACTTTAGTCCCCACTTTTAATAAATTACAGATGCGGGCCTGAACTATGCCAAGAATGCATGATAACAGCCCCTATCACTAACCAAGGTTAAGTTTTTTATTAGTTTTTTAAAAAGACCAAAATACCCATTTTTATCTTCTTCTCCACATTTAGCACCCACCACCACCTCTGCCCTCAACCCACCACCGCTGCCCGCCTCTACCCTCAACCCACTACCACCGTCGTCTCTACCCTCCACCCACCGCCGCCACCTCTACCCTCAACCCACCACCACCGTCGTCGCCTGCATTCTCAACCCATCACTCCCCTCCATAATCTTCTTCATCTTTATCACTCGCCCTAACCCACCACCACCCACCACCACATCCAACCACTAGCCCACCACCACCACCTTAAATGATAACCCACCCCCACCCTCTTGGTTACACCACATGGTAAACGTGAAGCCAAACACCATTGATTCATAGATCTGATTCGAACAGGTCACCATTGTGGACATTGTAAACACGGGTGGTTTTATTATTGTACATCAATGGCAATGGAGAATGTTTAATTTTGGGATTTTGGAAGATGGTGGCAGGCGATGGCCGCTGCTACAATGGTGATGGAGTGGGTGGTAGGTGGTGGTTAAGGGTGTAAGTTGCTATGGTGGTGTGTTAATGGCAGGGTAAAGACAACCATGGTGATGAATAAGATGAGGAGGGTTGACGGTTTTATGGTGGAGGAGGTGATGGAGGATGGTGGAGGTTGGTGGAGTTTAAGGATGGTGGTGGTTGGTGGTGGTGTAGGGTGAGTGATGAAGATGAAGAAGATGGTTAAAGGGTGTGGTGGATAGGTTAAAATATGAAGAAGATAATGGTGTAGGTTATTTTGAGTAATTTTATTTTAAAAGTAAGGGTATTTTGGTCTTTTTGCATAGACTTAACTGATGAAGTTAAGTTTTGTTAGTGTTAAAGACTGTCATTATGCACTATTAGTATAGTTCAGGTCCACATCTGTAATTTATTAAAAGTGTGAACTAAAATTGCAATACGTACATATTTCAAGAACTGTCCGTGTAATTTACTCCATAAAAATTTGTGGTTCCCGTCTTGTCTATACCGGTACACGTCTTCCACATATATACATGATTGATTATCATTTAATAAAGTTGGAGAGATATAAAAGCTTAAAGATATATTAAACTAACTTCAAATTCCAACTAAGAGTTCCATTGCTGTCCCAATTCAAAAAAATCATAAAATTTGTTGAAAGTTGTACACGTCAATTTCTAAAGAAAATTATAAATAAAATCGTTGGAGTGCTGGTACGTGTGTGTTTTTTAATCGACATTATGTTACTTGTGTAAATAAAATATTGACTTTAACTAATAATACTTTTAAGAAATCGAAAGGTTATATTTCTAATAAATAGTATAGTAAAATGCTATTTTCATCTCTGACGTATTGTTAAATTTATCATTTCAACGCAAAACTTTTTTTTTTCTATTCCAATTACTGTAGTTTATCAAATGTTGTTATTTACATCCCCTCCACTAACACCAAGAATTGAGAACTTCCTTAAGAGTTTGGTCGGCTTGTGACATGTTTAAAGACTTTAAGGAAAGGTTTCATCAAGAGTACGCTAAGAATCCTTATGAATTTTTAAAGTTGCTATTGAGATAGTCGAAACATAGGATCCTAATCATGCTAAAATTATGAGGTATAGAGTTGACGAGCTCGAGCAAGCTTGTATACCCCTAGACTCTCATTTAGTCAATGACATGTTTGTTGACGATGTTGATGATGATTAGAAAAGGGAATTGCTTGTTGATAGTGAATCCTCAAGATGCTAGGACCACGAAGAGAAATGTTGATAGCCTTGAGAAGGCCAATGTTTACATAAGTGATGATCATCAGAGGAATGTTTCTTGATGATTTACACATGTTAGACTCAAGCAAGAAAAGAGAGGCGCAAGAAAAGACTAAATAGACCAAATACAAAGGCATATCTAATGAAAATATTCTCTATTCTTTTGAAATTATAAAATAACACTTTTAATAAAAGTAAAGAAAAAAACAAAGAAGGGGACATGGTGTCCATGCGTGAAATTTCTCACGCACATATGCTCATGCTAACATCGACATGGTGCTCATACATAGACCACGAGCCACACGACCCTCTTAGGCACAACAACACACCCTCTTATGATAAACTCATAAACATATAGAGCCAAAAGCCATAGGCATTTGATCATGTTTTCGGCTTATTATGAAGTATATGGGCTACTTCTAAAAAGAACACTAGCATTTAATTTGGGCCTTAGAACGATCACAAATTAAAAATCACTAAACTAAAAACCTTTTGTCAACATGGATGGGCCTTCATCTAACTTACGAACCTGATGCTTTATTGGACTTCAATCCTAACCCTTTAACCATAAACGACCTCTTGTTTGTTGTGGGCAAAACACTCAAACCCAAGCCTCAACATTCACGCTTTCACTAGCCCATTGCGAGGCCCAACACATTCCAGCCCAACACGGCCCTAGGTCAAGAAGACCCCACAACACACGCCTTCATAAACCCTATCTCATCACCTCACACCCCCATTTCCCCACCGCCGTCGTCTCAAACCCTAACCGGAGCAATGGGTCGAGTCATCAGAGCCCAACGTAAGGGTGCAGGCTCCGTCTTCAGGTCGCACACGCACCACCGCAAGGGTCCGGCGAGGTTCCGCAGCCTCGACTTCGGTGAGCGCAACGGCTACCTCAAAGGCGTCATCACCGACATCATTCACGACCCCGGCCGCGGTGCGCCGCTTGCTCGCGTCACTTTCCGGCACCCGTTCCGCTACAAGCACCAGAAGGAGCTTTTCGTTGCTGCTGAGGGGATGTACACTGGGCAGTTTGTGTTTTGTGGGAAGAAGGCGAATTTGATGGTCGGGAATGTGCTGCCGCTTAGATCTATTCCTGAAGGAGCTGTGGTGTGCAACGTGGAGCATCATGTTGGTGATCGGGGGTCGTTTGCTAGGGCTTCAGGGGATTATGCGATTGTTATTAGTCATAATCCTGATAATGGTACCACTAGGTATGAGTTTTGTCGTTTGAACCCTAATTTTTACTCGCTGAGATTGTCTACTAATTGTTTAAGAATTTATATAAATTGATTGTGTTAATTTGTATGCTTAGAGATGTATCATGGAACTTATGGTGTTTTATGTGCTCTTTATCGATTTGTCTGTTATACTGTCTACAAATTTATCCATAAATGTGCCTAATGATTTGAAAACTTATTACTATTATTTGAAGAACATTGAATGCATTCTTTAATTTGTTGAATCTATGTGGTGATTGTCGGTTTTATTTTGCTACTTCAGTCATGATCTTGTAAGAAACTTGTGTTAGAAATATGAAATGCTATGGATTTCTTTAAGTTGTTTTCAAAGTTTACATTTGTGCATTGATTCATGATTTTGTTACTTTTGGTTGTGTTAATTTGTATGCCTACAAACGTATCATGGAACCTATGTTGTTTTGTGGGCTTTTAATTTATTTGTCTGTTACTTTGTCTACAAATTCATTCATATTTGTGGGCCTCTAAAGCGTGTTGTTTTAACAAATATTTGAAGAAATATGGATTCGTCCTTTAATCAAATGAATTTCTGATGGAGATTGTCAGTTTTATTTTGTTACTTTAGTCATGATCTTGTAAATTTTGTGTTAGAAGGTAGCACTATCAAATGCAGTGTATTTCGGTAGGTTATTCTCTAAAAGTAACATTTTTTTTGAATATTTTATACATATGATTGGGTGTTATGTATATTGTAGAGTGAAGCTTCCATCTGGAGCCAAGAAAATTGTGCCAAGTGGATGCCGTGCAATGATTGGTCAAGTTGCTGGTGGAGGACGTACGGAGAAGCCAATGCTGAAAGCTGGTAATGCTTATCACAAGTTCCGTGTGAAGAGAAACTGCTGGCCTAAGGTTCGTGGTGTTGCTATGAACCCAGTGGAGCATCCCCATGGTGGTGGTAACCATCAACACATTGGTCATGCTAGTACCGTTCGTCGTGATGCACCACCTGGTCAAAAGGTTGGTCTTATTGCCGCTAGGAGGACTGGTCGTCTCAGGGGTCAAGCTGCCGCCACTGCTGCCAAGGCTGATAAGTAATAAAGTGCTATCATGGATCTTGATTTTAGTTTTGGTATCTTTGGATCTGTTACTTCTATTGTTAGTTTCTTTCTGTTTACCTGCTATTGTTGTGTTTGTTTTCATACATTCAATCATGTTGGAAAGTTTTGCAGTAAGTTACTGATTATTAATCTTTTTCTTGGACTTATGATAATGGTGATTTGTTTGATGTCAATTGCTGCCTGCATGCATTTATATTTTAATCAATCAGATCAACCGGGGCATTTGTATCCACATTAGGTAATTCAAAACTACAATCTTGAAATCAACTAGTCTCAGTAGTCCCAACTATCGACTAACATAGGTTAAGACATTATGATTAACACATGAATGTTACTAGGGTTATTATTTTTAACCCTCAATTCCAAAACTTACATCAAAATCATACATTTATAAAGGATTCAACATCTATGAATTTCATATATGGATTCAACATGCGCAATCATTTATAATTGTAAAGCAACTACAAATTCATGGTTTTATGTCAATTTCGGCCACCCCAATCAACTAATCAAGATTTGTGTTCTAGGATTCATACATCACTTTCTTGAACATTTAATCGTAGGAGATAATCGTGCATTTGATTAACTGAAGAGATTTAAGATTGAACATCCGATTTTGGTCTTCAATGAGGGCGACACACATAATCTACTGATGCGTCTGTCTTGAAAATTATGTCCATGGATCCCTCACCCCATTCACCAATTTTAGATTTTTAACTTTAAATTACATTCGTAGTCCGTATTATTTACGTTACTTTTAACCTTTATCCCTAATTAACACCTTTTATTAGTTATAACCACTTAGAACACAAGCTTGTCTTACAAATAAATATAACTCGAATGACAAATTACATAAGTGTTTATCCAATAATTTCTTTTTCGAAACATCTTCTTGCAACGTTTAATTCAAGAAAACAACATATATATATACAAACTAGATGCTCAAGTCTTGTAGATATGAATCTCGCGGTTTGAGATGTTACAGTAAAATTGGTTAAATTGACGGTGTTGATCCATTGACCGAGACAGTTTGCAAGAAATGCGCTTAGAGAGTGTTTGATATGAATTATAAAAAAATTTAGTCGCGTAGTTGTTTAATATTTTTATTAATTTAAGTAATTACATAAGTGGTCTCTCAACTGTTAAACAATCCTTGTAATTTATGTAAGCAGACTCTCATATGCAAAACAACCGAAATAACCCTAAACATATTAGAAAAATCTTACCAAGTCAGTAATAAAGACTAAAACCGTTACAAAATCCAACTTGAGAACTTGACATGTCAAAACATTTTTTCAAACTGAATTAGCTAAAATATCAAATCTGAGGGACCAAAAGAGTAATTTTCCCTAACGAATTCTCTAGACCATTATGCGACGTCGGACGACCACCAGAGTCTATCAAACCCTAAATAGTTAATAGCTGAAGGGCTTTAGACGGCGATATTGGTCACCATAGCTTCTGAAAAACCCTAATAAGGTACGAAGAAAAGCATCCTTAATCCCCAACAATGGCGATGAAGACGGCGACAACCGTGGCGGCCGCCGGTCCACGTGGCCTCCGATCGCTTTTCTCAACTCTTTCCACCAACTTCCCCTTTCCTTCACAGCCTGCCGCCAATCAGCCACAGAGACCTCAGGCTGAACCTTCTACCAATCTCTTCGTATCAGGTTCATTTTATTTTACATAAGCTTGATTTCGATGTATGTTTCATTATTTGTGTATATGTGCATATGTTTAGTGTTAACCCTAGTTTATGCTGTTGGTTTATCATCAAGCGACGTGATTTCAGGAATAGAGAGTTGTGGTAATCTGGAAATTGATTTTAAGGGAATTAGTTGTGGATTGTTTGATTGGTGGAATGATTGCTAAGTGCTTGTTCTCAAATTAGTTTTGGGGTTTGCATCGGATTCTGATAATTAGCATAATATTATAAGGGAATTTGTTTATTGTTCTTTATATTATGTTTTCATATGTTGTAGATATTGTTTCTGCGTGAAGATATGAGCATCTATAGTTGAAGTATATCAGTTCTGCTGGTAATTCTCGTTTCCATCTTAGCTTTGCCTGGGGTGGCTCGTTGTCTTTCAGCTAGGTCTGTTTGACGAGACCAGCCGAGCCGAAACGAGCCAGCTTGAAATCTCCTACTAAGCTGAAAATTGACCTTGTACTTGTCTCATGGCTTGATGAGTTGGCTCGTTAGTTAGTATTCAGTTTACGTGGTTCATAGCGATGCCGTGTCCATGTAGTGGTTGTGATTCACTGGTGGAGAGCGGTCAAAGTGTCTAACAGAGTATTGGGAGTGGAAGAGATATTGAGAGAGGTCGGGAGTGGTTAGGGACTTGGGCAAAAAGAAGTCACCTCATATGTAGCTGCTGTGGTGCTGTGGTTCAGCGGTCAAGTGTGCAATAGTGGCGCTGACAGAGGATGTCACTGGTGGTGGCTGCATTGGGATGGAGCCGCTACATCTGGCCACCAGTGGACACTACATAATACGCTTGGGCTTTTATTTGGGTTTCTTATTGACACAACTGGGGCTTTCACACTTATGCACTAATCTATTCCAGCTAACTTTAGGTGTGCTTTTTACTCAAATGAGCTTGTCTTGGCTTGAAAATATGTACGAGTCAATTTAGCTCGAGCTTTTTATTTTTTTAATTTATTTATTATTATTATTATATTTTTTTTATCAAATGTCGAGTGAGTTATGAGCCACGAGATAGTTGAACAACCCTGTTTTTAGCCTTCTACATGTAATGAAATTTGATTTGCCCTTGTAGTTTTTTAATTTTGAACAAATGTTATGGTGTTTGATTTCACGCCTTTTGGTTGTTTGTTGGTTTAATTTGTTTCTGTCAATTGTCATTTTAATAGTGCTGTAGACATCTTAGTGAGGTTTTGTTGCTCCTAAGTTCAGGTCTTAGCAAACGCACAACTGATGAAGGACTTAGAGAATGCTTCGCAAAGTTTGGTCAAGTTGTTCATGGTTTGATTATTCTCCACACATTATGATTCTGAACTATATGCATATACTATTCTTTGAACATTGTTTACCATTTCGCTGGTACTTTCTGCAGCTCGAGTAGTAAAAGACCGTGCATCAGGGTGGTCAAAAGGGTTTGGTTTTGTACGATATTCTACTCTTGAAGAGGCTGCTGCCGGCATAGAGGGCATGGATGGGAAGGTCAATAGTCGTTTTAATGTTTTTGTTGATGGTTATTTTAACGTTGATGGTCATCTTATTGTTTTGGTGTGTATACTGCAGTTTTTGGATGGTTGGGTTATATTTGCAGAGTATGCCAGGCCAAGAGAGTCTCCTCCACCATCACCTCCTTCTTACGGGAACAACCAATATGGCCGCCAATGAACTCTCTCTTGAACCTACATTATTGCTTACAGGGTATTATTATTAACAATGAAAGATCAATTCATGAACTGTGTTGGGAGTTCAAACACCAAAGTTTTGACCTCTTATGTATTCGATCAAAGCATCAAATGTTGCAGTCCACACGGGTAATATTTTGTGTTGCTTTATAGACAATCTTTGACTTGTTTATTGAAAAACTATAATCGTGTTGTTATATCTGGACCCTTGTGTTTTCTTAAATAAAACCTTTTTGACATTTGTAGCCCTTTTTTTGGCCATATTGTAATTTACCTGGTGAACCAAATTGGTCTTGAGGTTGACCACATGTAAGCTAAGTCCTTAGGACACAACCAAGCACGTGAAATTAATTCTCAACACTAGAATCAAGTGGATCCTTGTCAAATGTCTTTTAGTGCACCCATCACCGGTCCCATTATGACTTCTTTTGATCGCATCTTGTTACTCTTTTAATCTTGTCATTGGCTTCCTCGTCATGGACAACATATGCATTGTCTTTGCGCGCATGGTTTTCAAAGTGTTATCTTGCGACTAAGTGGTTAAGTTATTCCCTCGTATATTGCACGTAAGGCATTTAGGTATAAAGGTTGATACCCTATCACGATCTTATATGACTCTTCCTTATGGCTTTGCTTCATTGCGTGTTATAAGAAACCCATGCCACATCCAAGAGCCTAGTAAAATCATGTTGATCGACTCTTGTATGTCGGAGGTACAACTCAAACAACACATTCAGTGTTTGTTTCACCTTTATTTGTGTTGGATTTCCATAACTCATCACTGTCATTGCTCACGTATCATGTTAACATATTAGGCATTGACTGGACAAAAATCTCTATATCATCTCCCAACCGTGACCAAAAGTATTAGCCTTCAACCAATCTGGGTTTGCTCGCTCTTAGCGCCTTATACCTAAATAAGTACGACTAATAGGAGATGAGCGTATAAACTTTTACTAAAAAGAAAAAAGAAAGAAAGAAAACAAATTCTCAACTTATAATCAGTGTTAAAATATTTATGTTTTAAAATGCTCAAGAAACACGTAATAAATGTTAATAGAAAACAATGGATGGGTCATGATCTTTACACATGCACCCACGCTTAGAAATTGATTTTTAAAATCACAAATACTTGGTCAAGATACTAAATCAGTATGGAGAAACTTATTTATTTATACAAATTAAAATATATATTATAACAAAAGTCAAATGGATGGAAGCCACGATAGAAGAGTGAAATATTTTCCAAACCACCATAACCTCCAACCAACCACCTGTTAACTTGAAAGTCCTAGCTAACCGGTTGACCATCACCATTACTACATTCTAACCTAATCACACTTGTATAAATGTGAAGAAGATGAAAAAAAGTATTTAGTTGTTTATGAGATAAGTGATTAAGAGTTCTAACTCTTGTACAAGATAAAGGTATAAAGAACGATGAGTACGTAATAATTTTATTGTTAAACTACTATTGATGATAAGTTGGGAATTGGTCATTTCTCATATTTTGTTTTTTATACCCACCTCTTTGTCAATCACCTTAATCTAATCCCAACATCTCATATGCATGGTCTAAATTTTTTTATAAAGAGAAATAATTTTAAGATCATAGCAGACTTGTGTTTGATGCTTATATGGTATGAAAACGAAAAATATCTTGGGTAGTTTATATATGTTTCTAATTAAATTTTAATCTCTTTTTAGCCTTAAAAATATTTTGAGAGCTTTGATAAGGCAATATGCCTTTTCGCAAAACCTTTAAAAGATACCAAATTGGTGTTTCGGCACTACGACAACTAGGTAATTGAGATCCTAAATGGCTACGATCACTTGAAATTGCAATCGAAATTGCAAGCACAAAAACTGCCGTGACAAAATAAAATATGTTATCATCTTACAATCGATATAAAAAAACATGTGAAAGTATTGGTTTGCTCATATATGCAAACACATCATATGATTACTAAAGACTATGAATAATAAAGATAAAAAAGTTTGCTTTTAAATAAAGAACATATTTCATTTATGTAACCTACCCTAAAACTTTTAACGTCTAAAGTTAAAGAGAAGAACTTTTTTCTCCCTATGTGCATAATTATGAGACAAAGAATGAATGTCCGGATCCAAGGGCATAATGGTCCAACTATGGTTTAATCATAAACTTATTTAATCAATAAATGTTTACTTTAATAATCAATTGATCGAGTTGAAACAAAAATTAATAATAACACTACCAACTTAAATTATATATCCATATATAATTAATGGTGACGCACCTGCTCAAATATATAATTAAAACATAAAATCATAAAATATTAATATTATTTGTAAATCAAGTACCTCAATATTATATACTATCATTTTTAACTCTGACGACTTAAATAGTTAAGTGCAAAACAAATATAGCTAAAATAGATGGGTTTCATAAAATCTTATCAAAATAATATAATTATTTTAGTTTTTCCTTTTTAATCAGTTAATACGTATTTTCTACTTACATACTTCACACATATTATACAGAATTCAAAATAACAAACTTTAACCGGTATTATATCACCTTACCATCAAAATGTCACGAAAGACCTTTACGATTTATTTTTACGATCGTATTTTTTAATAAAGATTATTCTTACAAAAATATAAAATAAATATACAACTCCACTCTTTTGCTATATTTTAATATCGAATATCATCATTTTTGTTCGAGTATTGTTTTGGTGACTCTGAAAACCGGATCTTGTCCCTGCTACAACTCAGATTACTTTATCTTCTTCCTCAAGATTTTTCATGAATCCCAACTGTAATTTCGACTTCAATCACTGTTAGCACAGTATCATCATCATCATCATCAGGTAAATCATTAACTTAACTTCCGTTAATCATTCACATTATCATGCTCATGATTTTGCAGTGCTTTTTCCTGTTCCGATTGGTGTTATTATTCATAATTCGAGTCTCATTCTGTTCGATTCAGTGTTCGTTCACTGTTCGTCGTTGATTTTGACGACTTTGATTTGTTTAGTGGACAATGACGTTGAGCCCTTTGTTAGCTGCTGAAAAGTAAAAGGAAGATCTATGTTCTTCGATACAATGAACTGTGACTTTGTAGTTGTTATATTCGTGTTTTGTGTTGAGAAAATTAGTAATCACGTTGATATGTTCAACGACTGTTATCGTTGGTGGTCTATTGCTAAAAATTGAGATTTACCTTTGTTAGCATTTGAACATTGTGATATAAGCTTTTTTCTGTTTATTCTTCCTTGATCTGCTTAATGTTTGCGTGTTCTTCGTTAATTTGGGTCCTCTGATGGTTAAATTTTGGTATTAGGTCTAATGAAAGCTGGAAAACAGATTCTGATTTGATTTTTATAGTTAAGTTTGCTAGTAGATAATAGTATAATACACTCGAAGTTTATTTATCAATTCATGTGAATTATGCTAATAAATCTTGCTAACAACTTCACAGGTGTGTTGATGGTTACTTGAATAGGAAATATTATAGCTCCAAAAAAGAGATGAAAGAGAGGTCAGCTGGTCTGATTATTGGGATTTCAATAGGCGTGGTGATTGGAGTTCTTTTGGCCTTAGTTGGGCTACTTTGCTTTACGTATCACCGAAAGCGACCGCAAATAGGTAATAGCAGTTCTAGGAGGGCGGCAACTATCCCCATTCGTGCAAATGGTGCTGATACGTGTACCGTCTTATCTGATTCATCAATGGGTACAGAATCATCAAGAACTTCTGTACAAAATGGCATGCCATTATGGTTCGGTGGTGGTCTAAAGAAGGGTCATGTGGTTGCTGCTTCTGGAATTCTTGAGTATTCTTACAAGTATGTTGAGCTTAGTCTGATGATTTTCTACTTTATATCTTGTGTTTAAGGCATTTATACCGGATAAGCATTGTTGTTATTGTTTTATTTTACCCATATCTTTCTTACCGTTATCTTCCTTTTGTTTCTGGATCAAGCAGAGATCTACAGAAAGCAACCTGCAATTTCACCTCCTTGATAGGCCAAGGGGCATTTGGTCCGGTATATAAAGCTCAGATGACCACTGGTGAAGCAGTTGCTGTTAAAGTTCTTGCAACTGATTCCAGACAAGGCGAGAAAGAGTTCCAAACAGAGGTAGCAATGAATCATATTAACATTTACCTCTTGTGTCTTGATTACATGTTTAAGATTGATTGCTTTTAGTTAATTTAACATTTTGTAACCTTTTTCAAAGCAGTCTTTGACGCTTTGCTGTTTATACAAGGTGATATTAAGATATGATGAGGAAGGTTTAAACAAATTATTCCGTACAAGAACATTTGTTTTTGAAAGCATCGTCTATATAATCTTGAAACTAGAACACCAATAGTACCATTGTTACATGGCTTTAATCGGCTTCAGAATTTTTTCTCTTTACCTTGTGTTTTTTTCTGATTAATGTCATTTTGTTTGAGCTTCTGCCATTATTAGTTTTGCATTTAAGGTTTACCCTTGTGTATATTTATGTTTGTAGGTTATGTTATTGGGAAGATTGCATCACAGGAACCTTGTGAATTTGGTGGGATATTGTGCAGAAAAGGGACAACATATGCTCATATATGTCTACATGAGCAAAGGCAGTCTAGCTTCTCATTTGTACAGTGAGTTTCATCCACTTTCTCATAAGTAGTAAACATATACTAAGATCAATGCTCGATAGCCCTCTTAATTGTTTTGTTTTTTAATAACAAGTGTTTTACTTCTGAAATTTTTAGGCCAAAAGCATGAATTGTTAAGCTGGGATCTAAGAGTTTCTATAGCTTTAGATGTAGCTAGGGGATTGGAATATCTCCATGATGGAGTAAGCTCTAATCTTCATTTCATTTATAATTATTTCCAATTTTTGTCATCTTTCTTTCTATACCATCCTATTTATTGATTGTTTTCTTCTGATTCCAGGCTGTTCCTCCGGTCATACACAGGGACATCAAATCTTCTAATATCTTGCTGGATCAAGCAATGGGAGCCAGGGTTAGTTTTTAATATCTGAAATCAGTGTAGAAATCTAGCTGCCTTTCATTTATGAACTTTTTTTATTGATCACTACCCAATTATGTTGTGTGATCAGGTGGCTGATTTTGGACTCTCAAGAGAGGATATGATCAACAGAAATGCCTCCAATATACAGGGAACTTTTGGATATCTTGATCCTGAATATATATCAACAAGAGCTTTCACCAAAAAAAGTGATGTTTACAGCTTTGGAGTTCTATTATTCGAACTTATTGCAGGAAGAAACCCTCAACAGGGTCTCATGGAATATGTTGAGCTTGTAAGATCTGTCTCTCCCTCTCTCTCAACATATATATTGATATATATTTGTGTGTGTAGTGATTATATTTTTTTCTTGATTTTTAAGCATTTAATAATCTTGACTAAAAAGTGCAACTTTTTTTAAGTAGACACATGGGTGACATGCTGACAGTTAATGCAATGTTTTAATTCACGTTTTCCTAATGATAGTTCTTTAGAGAAGTATGTCCATTTTTTTAATGCATCAGATCATTTTATCTTAAATTTGTACCTCAAATTGATGCAATAATTTCTAAACTTTCGTTGTTTTTGAGAACACATTAAAATGAAGATAAAGACAACCACCTTTATCCGGTGTCTAATTTGGTCACCCAAGTGTGAAATTTATCAAGAAAGTGCTTAAACTTTCGGCGTTTTCATGAGGCTGTTTAAACTTGTTTGACCAAACTCTGTGCAATGTTTTATACATCTGTTTTTCTTGATTTGCTATTAAATGGGTATAAAACATAATCAGGCAGCGATGAACACCGAGGGAAAAGGTGGATGGGAAGAGATAGTGGATTCCCGTCTTGAAGGAAACTTTGATGAGCAAGAACTTAACGACATGGCAACTCTTGCATACAAATGTGTAAACCGAAACCCAAGAAAAAGACCATCGATGAGGGACGTTGTGCAAGCACTTTCTCGTATTCTTATGATGAGACATAACAAAAAGCATCATAGACGTGATTCATCTGTTGCAGCTGACGAAGTTGCTCTTAATGTTGACCAACTAGGTCGTAAAAGTCCTATGAGCGGTGAACATAGAAGATTTGAGTCTTTTGGTAGTACAGCTGACTCATGTGAAGTTTAATATGACCCTTCGCTTATTTTGTAACATACATACATGGAAGTTTACAAATAGTTCCACAGTATATAGATTAGGTTTTGGTGTGTTGTTGAGTGAGGAAATTAGGAGAGTGTGTTTTGTTTTGTGTTTGTATAATTGGTTGTTAAATCTGACTTTGTTATTGACCTTTGATCCTGTTATGGTTCAATTTTGTATAGACCATTGGATGGGAGAATGAAAGAAAATGGAACTTGAAAATTGTTCAGTTGTGGTTTTGTTTTTGTTTTTATCTCAATCCGGATATGAATCTGATTTAATTGAACAGACAAAAAATGGATGAACTTATTAGACTATGTACTATGTACATTCTATCGTCTTTAATTAGGCACAGTTCAACTTAAGATCTTTAAACGACACTGTCATCTATGTGAGTCATATATGTCTATACGATTCGTATGAGTGTCAGATGTTGTCTTGCCTGGGTTATACGGCCTATATGAGTCATACTATGACGTGATAAGTCTCACGTCTTCTAGTAACAACCCAATCTACCAAGTCAACAATAAACACAAACACCTGAAAACAACGGTATATGATTAATAATAGATGTCTTTTTGTGATATCGAAAGAACATAAAGAAACTAACGAAATGAAAAGGATTGTAGGAATAAACAAGAAAATAAATAATGCTTTATATAGTAAGTTTAAAATAATCTGATATCGCCTCAAATGATTGGTACACATCATGAGTAATATTATATCATGTCAAATAATTGGTGAGCATAATAAGAAATCTTACGTTATATCAAATAATTCACATGTATATCAAGGAATCTTATGTCATGTCAAATAATTCGTACGCATATCAAGAAGATTTGAGTAACTTGGTGACATATATGACTCGTGTAGCACCATACAAGTCGCATAGGCTATCTAGTATTACCCTATACAAATAATAAATGACAGGATTGGACTAATGTGGCAACAAATAACTTTATCGACTAAGATTCGGATTTACGACTACTAGTGTATACAATACAACACCATATACAGGAGTATACATGTTAATATCACTATACGCAGGCATATACAAGCGTTGTACGTACGTGTACACATATTATTCTAAACTAAGGTTACCAAAGCCAATCGAATCAAAGGGGTGCACAAGTGGACAAGTGGTGATGTGGTTTAGGATTCAGCGAACATGATTTCCGAAGATAAAATGCATATCAACTATATGGGCTGGGCCTGTAGCCTTTAAGTAATGCTACTACAAATTACAAATTACAAATTACAAATTGATCCATTGAATGATTATTCAAGTTTATTGGGCTTCTTAAGAGCCCGGCCCATCTCTCTACTCTTTATCTTCTTGCATCTTCATCATCCTCCATCCATCATCCATCAAGATAAATCCTCTGTAATCTGGTGCACCTTCATTGAACCAAAACATCGATAACAATGGCGACAATTGCTACTCTACAGAGCTCATTCACCGCACTTTCTCTCTCATCAAAGTCATTTCTCGGTCAACGCTTGTCTCCGTGCCCCACCCCACCTCTGGTACACCGTTCATTCTACTCTCTTTGCAAATTTGGTTCACTGATTCCTCTGTTTGTTGTATAAATTTTGATTCTAGATGTTGGTGAGGTGTTTATTGGGTTCTGTTTTCTGTAATTTGACGTTGTTTCGTTTTAGGGTGTTCCCCTTTGATGGCATATATGTGGAATTGGATATGTTGTTTGGTTTCGGTTGATGGATTAGTGTTTCTGGTAGCATAAATTGTGTTGAATGTGTAATGTGTTTGTAAAATTGAAAGAATTTTGGATTTGAAAATTGAAATGCAGTTGAGCTGATAGAATTTAGGGTTTGGGTGTGATAAATGGGTTAAACTATTTGCAAAAGAGTTGGCGGGTTTACTTGCTTAACTAAACTGGTTGACGGGTGGACCTATTTATATAATGTATTAAAAAGGTCAACCTGAACATGACCTGTTTAATATTGAAGAAGTTAGATATGACAACCTAAAATCTTACTAATTTCATGCCTTTGTGTAAGGAATTTGGGGAATGGAGTAAAATTTGAACTTTTTTTAGTATGAAATGTTAATAGCCATTGAAATGGAGTTTCTAAAGTTAATGTCAGCTTCATTTTTAAGTGAAATCTCAAATTACTACTTTGAATCTTCAAGAAATTGATGGTATCTAAGCTTTGGTTGTTACATGAATCCGTTGTAGGTGCAGAACAAGTCTACAAAGACAACATGCCCTCCTATCCAAGCTAAGGTTAGTATCCAATACCATGCCCGCCTTTAATTACTTTCTGTTCCTTAACCTTGCATAGATGTTGACTCTTTCAAATTTGACTTTTGCAGCTAAAGAGGTGGGAACGCATAAAATGCAAACCAAACAGTCTTCCGATTGTGCACAAGATGCATGTGAAGCTTGGTGACACGGTTAAAGTGATAGCAGGACGCGATAAGGGTAAAATTGGTGAGATAACCAAGATTGTTAAGCACAATAGCACTGTTATTGTCAAAGAAATTAATTTGAAGACCAAACATTTGAAGAGCAAAGAGGAGGGTGAATCGGGTCAGATTGTTAAGGTTCTATTTCTTCTCCTTTATAACCAGTTGATATCTTTTCCCATTTTTCTGTTGTAATAGTTAGATAACTAAATGCGTATAGTGAGATTAGATTAAACGCCTTTCAAATTAGGTTTAAAAGGGAAATTGGATAATATTATATTACCCTTGTAG
The DNA here is from genome assembly GCA_025506505.1 of Flaveria sonorensis. Taxonomy (NCBI): domain Eukaryota; kingdom Viridiplantae; phylum Streptophyta; class Magnoliopsida; order Asterales; family Asteraceae; genus Flaveria; species Flaveria sonorensis. The sequence continues at coordinate 9,371,050 of CM046433.1, read as the reverse complement.
AATAAGATTTGATGTTGCTAATACGATAAGTTGATAACTAATTAAAAAAGCTGATTATTTAAGTAATCAGATAATTATAAGTAGAATTTGCTTATCCAAACACTAAAAACTCATTAATGTGACCACAAGTTTGAATATAGGAGGGATCTTAAGAAAACCACAATGTTATGAGAAAACTAGAGATACCAATGAAATCGATCATATAATTTAATAATCTTTTATCACTACCCTCTATGTATATGTGTGAGTATATATTAATAAAGGTATGAATCAAATGAAAACCGTAGCATGGTTTTACATATACGTGACATATAGGTTACGTTTACGTAACCATTTTTCATTCGACATAGTGTTACGTATACGTAAGACTCTTCATTCTCATATGTATGCTCAACATATATGTACCAAATACTTAAATAACATTTTAACAATTAAAATAACAAAAAAACTCTGAATAATGTTATTGGTTTCCGTGGTTTTGTTTGGTTTTCACATAACTATTGGTTTTCTCAGGAACCCTCCCCAGTGTGAATAATCATTTCATCAATTTGAAAACACAAATCCAAACGCCTTACTAAATAACTAGTGTATCAAACATGATTGCAAAATTATATTATTGAAATATCAATCTAATTTCTTATTAAAGCAATTTAGGAGGTTGTAAACGTTTGGATACGACTCAGTTGGGAGTTGCATTCTATTTGACTTGTTTCATTTTGAGCTAAGTTTTTAACTTTAAACCATTCTACTTGCTAAGATAATAATATGCAACCCATATCATCTCTCCATTGTTGTTTATGTTTGATGGGCAGATAGAAGCACCTATTCATAGCTCAAATGTGATGTTGTACTCGAAAGAGCAGAATGTTGCAAGCCGGGTGGGTCACAAGACCCTTGAAAACGGTAAACGGGTACGATATCTCTTAAAAACTGGTGAAATAATCGACAGCGTAGAAATCTGGAAAAAGGCAGTGAAGGAAAGAGAGAAGAAGACGGAAGAGATCACTGTTGCATCATGATTCTACCAAACTGTAATTGCAAAATTATGTGCATGTGTTGTTACTCAGTTTCCTCTTAGTAGTTTGTGATTTGTAATGCTATTCGGCATCTTTTTGATCCTCATATTCAAGTAGAAATTATAAGAAATATGAAGAGTGGCATTATTATTAACATCTATGTATTTTGAGCATTTTGAGCACAAGACACTGAGCGTCTAGCCTAGACGCTCAGGTGTGGCCTTGAGAGATGCGAGCGCCAAAGCACAACTTATGGTTTCTTTGTTTTCATTGTCTCGTTCTTTTTCAAGAAGCTTTGTGATGAAAAAGAATTAATTTTTATTTTCATCTTTTAGACCAATTTAAAAAAAATCATGGCTTTTTATTATATTTATAGAATAATATTGCATTATTACTTGTCTATAGAATTATATATTTTGTTATGTTCTTATTATTACCTTTTTTGTCATATGCTTTTTTTTCTTTTTCATCTTATTAAGCGTTTTGCGTCTTGAGTTTTCCACTGTTTAGATTGTTACTATTATTAGTTAAATTTTAGAGTAACAACTTATATCAAAAGAAAATATAAATCAACAAATTTAACAAATTTGATAGTAGCTAATTGGCTAGATTTAAATGTTGGGAAATTATCCACGGAATAATAGCCTTACAACCAATCACTAGTAATAATTAGTTATGTTAATGTGACATAGATAGTCCTTAACATTTATTTGATGGATCTAAATGTAAATATTCATAAGTAAATAAGGCATTATGATTTTTTTTAGATACTGGTGTATAAAAAGATACAAGAATTTTGTCATTAACGATCATGAGATTTTCCCTCAAGAGCACCATCAAGAATCATCTATATTATCTTTCCATCAAACTTACAATATCATAACAGAATCGTTTGATATCATCATCTTCTACATCAATGAAAATCATTCATACAAGTAAGTGTTTCATGTATTTGTCTCATGATAATAAAAATCATTTATACAAGTAAGTGTTTCATTTATTTGTCTCATGATGATTATGACTGGATTGATATTAGGGTTATGGGATATTGATTCATGATTATTAAAAAAAGTAATCAACATTAAAATCCAGATTAATTTTTTAAAAACTATTCTAAAATGTGTGAAGATTAGTTTTCAAATACGTTTACAGATTGCGTAATTTATGAATTACTAGAAAAGTAACTTACGAATCACGATAAACTAGTGGAGGTAAAGCCCTGTGTTAAGACAGGAGTTGTTGATGATGCCTGAACTGAAATCTGCAACGCTCGTCCTAAAAAATTTGCATCGAGACGTAGACAAAAGAACATCACAATGGTACATTCGAAATTTTATAATGTAACAATGTCGCTTTATACAAAATACGAGATAGTGAAGCAGTTTAGATTACTTGTATGTTTGTTATTAGCTTAAAAGAAATCTATTATATGGATGGTTATAAATATCTCATGTTTTAATAACATGTACATTTGCGTTTCGCTACAGCTACGGGACAATAAAATCATGATCAATGTTTAAATCTTTTTCGAAAGTGAGACTTCGACAGTATAAACATTCAAGTATCACTAAAACAACTATATAATAAGAGATTAGTTTTAATGTATAAGATAACAACTTAAACAATATTTAAAAAGATGGATTTTAATATAGATTGCATGTTCTATTGATTCTATCTTTGGTTAATAAATATTTTTTTGTAAATATCAAATTAATGAATATGTTTGATAAAATATTAGAATTGCTCATGATAAGTTAGTTAAAAAAAATTTACAAAAGTTGTAACACATATTAAACTTTGGATGAAAGATAAATATATTAGCACTACTTATCATGATGCCCTTTAATACACTTAGGAAAATGCTAGTGGCGGAGTTTGAATCACGGTTTAGTGTGGGCGGCGGCGAAAGTAAACTATTTTAGGGGGGCGAACAGTATATTTATTAAAAAAATTTCACTACCGGACCGAAAATTTACACTGTCGAGCCGAAAATTAACACTGCTGACGGAAAAAAGAGAAGGTTCCCCCCCCCCCCCCCGCGGCCCCTATGAAGCTTAGCCAGTGGAAAAGGTCATGGTCAATAAGTGTCACGAGCGTCGAAAATCATCCGTTGGTTTGTAACACGTTACCTTACATTAATGTTGTACTTGTGAAACAACAAAATCATGACCACCGTTTAAAACATTTTCGAAAGTAGTACTTCGACAGTATAAGCATTTAAGTATCGCGAAATCAACTTATGATATCATAAGAAATATATATTTACGTATAATTAAGAAAATAGCCAAGAAAAATTAAAATGATTGATTTTTGTATAGATCGTATGTTCTGATTGATTCCGAACACTTTGTCGCATCTCTTCAATACGAATACAGTAACGATCATAGCGATCTCCTCTGGTACCTACTGGTGCGTCAGGATCCGATTGGTCATGAACATCGTAAGATGCTGCTCTTCGCGAATCCCAGCATCTCTAGATTAATGGATAATATTATATAGATACTTAACTAAGGCATGTTGTTTATAAAATACTTGAACTGTTCTTGAAACATTAGTTGTATTCTTTTAACAATAGTAGTGACACATTTTAACTTCAAATGAAAAACTAGTTATCGTGATTATAACGGTCATTTATAACGATTATATTCCAATCATAGTTTTTTAATTGAAGTTAACATCTTTGAAGAAGGTGGGTTATAAACTTTTAGCCCAATGATAAGAAACTTTAGTAAATACTGCCTATAAAGTTGGTAATTGTAAAATCACATGCAAGGCAAGTGTATGAACATGTCATACCACGCAGGCCGGTCTCACGGCGAGCCTCGGCGCCGCCCAGTACCACCGCCGTTACCCCCTTTCACGCCGTAGAATTCCATTTTCACGACATGTATCTGGCGTGAGCTTGTGTTTGTTGTTTGTGTGTGTGTGATGTAGTAGTGTAGTGTGGCATGATGTGGCATCACCCCCGCCATCAAATTTGAGTATGTCATGTAGGGTAAAATGACAAAATTTAATTGTTGGGTTAATGGTGTAGTGTGATGTGTGTGGTGAGAATGTCCCGGTCATCCTTAGAACGTTATATACTAAATTCTAAAACAAAGATTAGTATATACTACCTATAAAGTTGATTAGTAATTATAAGATCGAATACACACATAAGGCTAGTGGATCATGGATATGCCATACCTTTAACGTTATACATTATCATTCTAAAACAGTTTAAGTGAATTTTGCACACGCCGACTTTTTTTTGAGTTAGAGTTTAATTTCAAGACTTAATCTTGTCTTATAGATCTGGATCTATTTAGTTTGCATATTTATTTTTATACTCTAATATAAGAGTAACTTGAGATAACACGTGGCAGCAACACAATTATCCTCACCAAAATTTTCTCACCACTCTCTCATATTAAATAACTAGGTTAGTACCCGTGTATTACACGGATTGAATAAATAAAATACTAAATAATTAGTAATAAAAATTTATGAATTATAAAACCATGTTTGAAGATAAAATATGATTATAATTGCATATGAATAACTATTTTAAGTAAATAAATAATAATATATTTTTCTTAAACTTTTATTTTATAAAAAATGTTGGTTTTAAATATTTCGTTTTAAGAAAAATGAATTTAAAAAAAAGTTTGTTGTATTCTGTATTTTATAAAAAATTTATTTTTTAAAAGTATGTTTTTATAAAAAAAGGTTTTAATTTATTAAATTATATAATTTTTAATTTAAAAATAGTATGAGTAATATTATTAGTATTCAGTATTATTAATAGTAATAAAAAGAAAGTTAGAATGATAAACTTATAATTGTATCAAATCTTATTTTAAATTTTCTTTGTTATACATAGATAGATATATAGATAAATAGATAGGCTAGAAAACCATTTATTAAACGGATTATAGTTAATAATAAATACGAAAAGTTAAAATACGATATTTTAATATAAGATATGATTAAAATTATATATACGTAATAGTTCAAAAATAAAACAGTTATACTATTTTTTTAACTCACTTATCTAAATAGTTTTATTTTTAAACATTCATTTTAAGATTTAATAAAACTACTTTTAGAAAATTTCATACTTTTTATAATTATTTAAAAAATGATGGATTTAAAAATTTTGTTTAAAAAAGGTTTAGTGTTTTAGTAAATTTTATATTATATAAAATTTTTGTTTTTTTTATTATTTATATTTTAATAAAAAGATGTGATTTTTAATTTCTTTAATAAAATTTATTTTTAAAAACATAACTTGATTTTAAAAAAATCTAGATAAAAGAGAGAAATGTATCAATTAATAAAATTGATTTTTATTAGGAGAGAGAAATTAGTAGAATGTTTAAATTAGAGGTGTGAATTTCTAACAAGACCCGAAAGCACGACAAAAACTTAACACGAAATTTGTTGGTTTGGGTTTACTATAAACGGGTTCGGGTCAGGTTTGGGTCGAATCTGTGAACCCGCTTATCTTAACAGGTCGGGTTCGGGTTCAACCCAACAGGTTGGCGGGTTGATCTGTTCGACCCACTTTTTATTTATTTATTTTATTTTATATATTTTGGTTCACAAATTAAGTTTATTATGTGTTTTATTTCGAAATTTAGAATTTAAAATAGAAATTAGCATAAGATTTCATCACTAAAATATAATTATTTTATATTAATTAGTATTTTTTGTTGTAAAAATAATAATTTTAAAGTATTAATATGTGAAAAAAAATATAATAAATAAAACATTTGGTTCAATCGGGTCATGTTCGTGTCAACCCGTAAATTTTCGTGTTGTGTTCAGGTTGACACTTATGGCACAATCGTGTTCGGGTTCGGATAAAATTTTCGGTTTCGGTTGTCGGGTTGGACCCGACAACCCAAAAACACGACCCGTTTAGCACCCCTTGTTTAAATTACTATAATATCTTTTTGAGGAAAAATAAAATGAGAATGTTTAAAAAAATGACAAGTGTCAAAACAATTGTTTAACAGAATGACAAGTGGTAAAAAACACTATTTTTTATTAAATTCTATAGATTTTATTTATTTAACCCGTGTAGGGTTACCAATAAAAAAGCTTCTTTTAATACATGTATCAGAGTAATAATACATACTATATAGTCCTTAAATATTTGATACTTTGATAATTTGATAAATATATTATAATTAAATCAATTAATTATATAGTTGAAAACCAATTTTGGTGAGTCAAAAATTTCATAAAATAAAAATCCACTAAATTAAAGGAGTTTATTTTAGGAAGCAATATAGAAACAGAGTAATAATACCGTAGAAGTTGAATTAATATATGGTTAAATGGAATTTTTAAGACATAATATAAATGGTTAAATGAAAGCTATAAATTATAATTTAAATCAGTATTTGAGTATGATAATATATTTAAATAAAATGTCTATCTGTATGGTAAGTAAATAAAAGCTTTAAATTGTAATTTAAATTAGTATGTTAGTATGATAATATATTTAAGTAAAATATCTATTAGTATGGTAAGTAAGATGTCTATAAGTATGGTAAATTTAATATACTAAAAAACTGAAATAAATTACAGTATAATTAAGTTTTAAGCTGAAATTGAAAATAAAGATGGTGTAAGAGTGTGCCACGTGTCAAATTGATAGTAAAAAAAAAACTATAAATTTTATTTATTTAACCCGTGTAGGGTTACTAAAGTTTATGATTAAACAAAAAAATTTACTCATTTACTAAAAATAAAAAAGCTTCTTTTAGTACACGTATCAGAGTAATATTACATACTATATAGTCCTTAAATATTTGATACTTTGATAATTTGATAAATATATTATAATTAGATCAATTAATTATACAGTTGAAAATCAATTTTGGTGAGTCAAAAATTTCATAAAATAAAAATCCACTAAATTAAAGGCGTTTATTTTAGGAAGCAATATAGAAACAGAGTAATAATACCGTAGAAGTTGAATTAATATATGGTTAAATGGAATTTTTAAGACATAATATAAATGGTTAAATGAAAGCTATAAATTATAATTTAAATCAGTATGTGAGTATGTAATATATTTAAGTAAAATGTCTATTTGTATGGTAAGTAAATAAAAGCTTTAAATTATAATTTAAATTAGTATGTTAGTATTGTAATATATTTAAGTAAACTGTCTATTAGTATAGTAAGTAAGATATCTATAAGTATGGTAAATTTAATATATTAAAAAACTGAAATAAGTTACAGTATGATCAAGTTTAAGCGGGAATTAAAAATAAAGATGGTGTAAGAGTGTGCCACGTGTCAAATTGATAGTTTAAAAGAATGTCATGTGCCTTCAAAAACCTTGCTTTATTAGATTATATAGATGTGCCTTCAAAAACCTTGCTTTATTATATTTTATAGATTACCTTAATTATTAATAATATTATTTAATACTTTTTTAGATTTAATAAATTAAGAAAGAAATTTATTCATTAATGTTATTTCTAAATAAATAATTTTTTTATAAAACAATAATTTTTTCTAAAGCATAAAACTTTTTTAAAAATATTAAAATATTTTAAAATTGGTATTTTTAAAAAGTCAATTTTTTAAAACCAAAATAATCAAATTTAGGAGTTATAATAAGAAAATTTTTAAAAATAACATTTTTATACAGTTTGTTTTAGAACAAAATGTTTATTTTTTTGAAAAAAAAATTAAAACAATATTTTAAAAAGTTAATATCACTGTTTTATTATTTATAGTCATTTTCATATGTAATTTCAGTCATATCATATATTTGAATATCATTTTATAATTATTAATTTTTATTATATTAATATTTTATTTATTCAACACGTGTAATACACGGGTTTACTAAATCTACATCTCTTAACTTATATTTGAGCATATCTCTTAACTTATATTTGAACATAACTTGATTTTATTTAATTTTCCAATTGCATGAAAACAGCCGATGAAAATTGAATTTATAACTAGAATTAACATTAAAATTAATACGCATAGTTTACATCTTATCTCAAAAAAAATCACTTGGTTATTACTTATTAAGGCTAGTTTCCAATGTCTTTAGAAAAACTGGAATCAACACGCTAGTCATTAAAGTGGAGAAATATAAAAACCCACACCAAAATAAAACCAATAAACTATTAAATTTGATAAAGAGTTAATTGTCATTTTTGTCCTAATGTTTGGTGTATTTTTCCGTTTTCATCTAAAAACTTTATTTTTCTCCTCTGTGTCTCTAAAATTCTAAAAACTTGTCATTTGCATCCACTTCCGTTAATGCCGTTTTATTTTACCTGTTAAGTGGACATCAACTTTGAATATAAAAAACAATCGAATAATATTTGAATGTTCAGGGCAATTGAATAATGTTTATTTAGGTTTTTTTTTTCCTGATGAGATGTAAAACTACATAAATGTCTCTTACATAAGGTGCACGTGATGACTACTTAAATAGTAAATAAATGAGGTAAATTGGATGAAAATTGCAAGTTTTTTAAATGTTAGGAACGCACTAGGAAAAAAATTTGTTTTTGGATGAAAATTATGGGATGGGACAATCATTCGAAAATGAGAAAAGAAATAAAAGTGTCTTGACATCTATACAAAATGCATCAAATCTCAATGACGAAAATAACAACTTACTCTTTTTTGATAAATGTCTAATATTTAGTTTTTAGAGCATTCGCAATCCATACATCATCCTCATCATTATAATTACACTAAACATCACTATTTTTTCTTTCTTTTTTAATTAAATAATATTTTTCATACCTTTATCATTACATTTTATCTTTCGTTTAATCACAACCACTTTCAAAAATATTTAAAAATTTATGTGTTGTATCGTGTTTTTTCAAATATAAGGAAACGCGGTATATATATATATTCTAACTCTTTCACTCACAATTCTTCACAACCATCTTCCATAATATAGGACATCCACTCACGAATATATAAGAAACAGACTATGAATACTCGTATAATCCAACCTATATTAGTACATCTAGAAACACGATTTCACAAATAGTAAACCACACCGAACAAGCCTACTTTTTTCATTTAACAAAAAGACAGCAATAAAATACTGAACAATTCAAAAAAAGATTACATAACAAATCAAGTTCATGCCACATGCACCACCATGGTTTAATAATAAACCCTGAAAATCGCATTGAAAGCAGAAATTCATTCGTCTGTTGGTAAATTGTAACCCCCAACTTCTACACTCTACTCAATGGAGCACCACCGCCACCACGGCGGCGGCCGGACCTACTGCGTCACCGGAGCAACCGGTTACATCGGCTCATGGCTCGTCAAGTCTCTTCTCCAACAGGGTCACACCGTTAACGCCACCGTCCGCAATCTTGGTTCGTAATCGCATAATCGGTAACGTAACCCCTTTTAATACAAAAGGATCATCACTGTTCTACCAAAAAGCTTGAATCTTATTCATTATATCAGCCGATTGTGATCGATTGCTGACGTTATGGGGAGGCGGTGATCGATTGAAGCTGTTCAGAGCCGATTTGCATGAAGATCGGAGCTTCGACGCCGCCGTGCACGGCTGCGACGGCGTCTTTCACGTTGCAGCTGAGATGGATGTCATTGTTCAACCTACTGATGATGGTAATTACCTTCAGTTTTTGATCATTAGTTGTTAAAGATTGTTGATTTGATTATGATATGTGCTGTTGTTGATGGTTTGTAGACAGTGATGTTGAACGTAATGTGATTGATCGTTCGGTCAGTGGGGTGTTGAATGTTCTTAAGTCTTGCTTGAGGTCTGATTCGGTTAAACGGGTTGTGTTCACGTCGTCGGTTAGTACTTTGAGTGGTAGGAACAGTGAAGGAGAATGGGTGCAGGTTGTGGATGAGTCGTGTCGGATACCGGTTGATGTTGTGTGGAAGAAGAAATCGCCTGGTTGGGTAATTCGATTCTTCCTTTAGAATGTGCGTTTTGAAAGTGATTATCTGATTATTATTGTTTTCGACTCGTCTATATTGCCTAATGAAATTGTATATGATGATCATGCTTAGAGCATCCCCTGGTGATAGAAATTTGGGTACCAACAAATGAGTCATGTTAGCTGTCACATCATGATTTTACTTATTTTCAACAAACACTTATTTTCTATCTAATGTTACACCATTTTTAAAAACTTTTTAAGAAAAAGTTAGAATAATATGTGTTTGTGAATTATTAAAAGTTTTGGTCGTGTGAGAGGGCCCCACCACCATCCATCTAGCACCGTCTAGATTTTGGATGGCTACAAGCGATTGCCCCAAAGAGTGCCTCCTCCAATGGTAAACAAACGCTGAGGTGGAACCTCAGCGTTAGAGATGATTTTTAAGAGTTAAGAGTTAAATAATCAATTTGGATGTAGTTGTAACAAAACTTATTCTGGTTATTTGATTATTTAGGGATCATGTTGCATATAGTATGTTAATATTAGAATTTATCAATCATTTAAGCAATTGATATCTTGTTTTCTCAATAATTAGTTTTTACTAGTTTCATTAATTGATACTCCAATCTGTTGATAACTGTTGAAAGGAATAGTTTGATAGCTTAAATGAAGTGACATCACAAGTTATGAGTAGTAATTACTTATGGTCTACATGTTTTTAGGAAAAGTTAGATGAAGAAAATAAATTTTATTAACTTTGAAACAATAACCATATACAAATATACGCATGTATAAGTGTACGTGTATGTATATGTATATGTATGTTGAGCACTTTCTTTTCAGATTCAATAATTATTTTGAACCAAGAGAATCACACAAGTCATGTACATACCGATTCAATGAAAGATATAAAATTGAAAACAATGGTTTATCTGTCTCTTTCCACTCTGTTTTTTACTTTATCTTCTCTCTTCTAGTATTTTTTAAAAAGTATAAAAATGTGCACATATGCATATACATGTGCATGCATTTAGGTCAAAAGCTATAAATATCACATTTGTGTAAAATAACATATTGAAATGCACTTGCATTCTAGTCAATCTATATACTAAAAATTATAAGGGATACGACAATCCCCGTAGTTATCAACATATTATTAGTTCTGAAATATATATATAGTTAATAATTTATGAGTTCGTATTCTTATTTATTAGAGCTTCACAAAAAAAGCTAAGATATGTCTAAAATTGTGATAAGGCGGATAAGATGGATCCTCAAAGTATGGTGTTTGAAATGAAACTTGGTATGAGAAAATATATAACAGTTTGTCTCACATTGTGGGTGAACAAAATTGAAAGTGACTAATAGAAAAAACCAAAATGTGTGGCAATCAACTTCCTTGACTGCAAATTTCAATCCATATGGCTTGGAAAAATATTTCAGTCAATCCATATGGCTTGTAAAAATATTAAATACAATTTCAGTCAATAAAAAGTTTCAATGGAATTATAATTGTTTATTACAAGATTCAACACAGAAAATTCAGTTTTATACTTACAAATGTACTAGCTAAACACTTAGCATACTCGCTTGTTAGTCTTGTTGGCCATCTCTGGAAGTAGAACTATTACTTTGGGTACAATAAAACACACGAATAGTCGTGAAATCTGTTTTAAGTGAATTGTATTTAATACACATCTTGGCCAAATCTGATTCTTCTTTTTTGTTAGATTCTTCCAGCAGTAGATATTGGTTTGACGTTTGTAAAATATTTTTATTATAATTACACATAAATTGAAAGGAAATAGAGATTCCTAAAGGCATTTATTTCTTTCTTATATGTTCAAAATGTTCTAAACAACCACCACCATGGTATGTGATTACCATATCTTGAAAGAGCATAATCACATTTGGAAACTATTTTCTACAAATGTATGTGGCATGTGATTATCTTATTCTGACTACTAAACACCATGTTCTCACTTTCAAAACGCACATGCAAACACCCTGAAGTCTTTCTTAATTCAGTAACACCCATTATGCAGGCTTATGTACTCTCAAAGCTTTTAACCGAAGATGCTGCATTTCAATTTGCAAAAGAAAACAGCATACAACTTGTATCTATCATCACAACCACTGCTGCTGGCCCTTTTCTCACTTCAACAGTCCCTTTGAGCGTTCGTTTTCTTCTCTCGCCAATTACAGGTTGTTAACACTTGTACGTTGTGGAACAATGACAGTACATGATTTGGTTCTAACGTGTCGATTTCATTGTTCATAGGTGATGCTAAACTTTTATCTTTATTATCCTCTGTGAATTCAAGAATGGGTTCTATTGCTTTGGTTCATACCGAAGACATATGCAATGCCCACGTGTACCTTATGGAGCATGATCAAGCACAAGGGCGATATATTTGCGGCACCAGTAGTTGTAGAATGTCAGAATTGGTTCATCATTTTGCAAAAGTGTATCCTTCCCCAAATTCACTAAGGTCAAAACTCATTAATTCTGTTAAAGATCTGATTTTATTTTAAGAGATGATTTCATTTTACAATATCATATTTACCAAACAAAAGAATCATAATATCAAATATACACATTTTCAAAATTTTTGACATTTATACAGTTCTCTTAAAACTTGCATTAGGATATCTAATTAAATGGTTATAATTGAAATTTTAAGCGTTTTGAACCAGTATATTTGATATTAACTTTTCTCGTCTAGTAATATGATATTATGTACGGGTGGAAGGGGTGGGAATCTTTTGAACCAAAAATTACTCTATTCTATAGCCAATAAAAAGATATCACATCATTTTACCTTAAAACTACCCTAAAGGAAGGAGACATAATTTTTTAAACCCAAAACTACCCTAATACAATCTTTTAACGTTCATCGGCTAGTTCATAAACCTGCTCACCCTACCAACTGGGACTACCTAAGACACACGAGACGTTTTACCCGTGGTACCCGCAGGTACCCGAGGCACTACTCGCTTCCTACCCTTTCCACACTAAGATTTAAACTTTAAAGGGTATCTAAAGATTTGACTTTTTTCTTTAAAGGGTATCTAAAGATTTGACCTTTTCTTAAAGGGTATCTAAAGATTTGATCTTTTTGTGAAGGGTATAAAAGATTTGACCTTTTTATATATATGCAGTGTTGTAGAGGAAGAAATGGTATCAGTTCCCACTGAAATAAGTTCAAAGAAGTTGAAAGATTTGGGCTTTAGGTACAAGTATAGCTTGCAGGAAGTAATTCGTCAAACAGTTGACTGTTGCATTGACTATGGCTTCTTACCTCCAATCAAAACAAAAGAAAGTGACCAAAATGGTGTGCAAGAGTACAAGTAATGAATCAAGGAAACAACAATACAAAGCAGATGTCATGATGAAAACACAAAGGCAGGCCCTTCAGTCAAGATACTGAAGAGTCTACATCAATATAGTAAATGCCAACAGCCTTTCACATCAAATCTTTAGTATTGTCTCTCTTCAAACTGCAATAATCATTAAAATGTGTCAATTTCATTTGATGATGAGGTACTGGTGTCAAACCATTTGCACTTGTGGTTTTGCATGTATCACAGAGCATTTAACTCCATGTGATGATGTTTAAGCAAGGATTGAGATTGGGTTTTAATTCAAAAGCAAAAGACCAACTACAAGGGTCCCTCTATAAGTGACTTAACCAGACCTAAAACCGACATTTATCAAAACTAAAAACCAAAGGCTGGACCGTTGTATACAGCTATAGAAGATCAACTACTCTAAACTTTATGTTGTCTAATCTTTAAGTTGTCATTGCCTCATTGGAAACATTTGTTTATTGACTTTACATTTTATATGGTTTGATTAATTATGAAACTTGTTGAATAACTAAGTATTATAGTCTTCAAAGAAACATCATCATGATAAGGTGTATTCCCATTATTCAAGAGGCAGACGGTTCGAATCTTGCAAGATGTATACAAAAGTTAATATGAACTAAGTATGATAATTTATTAATCATTTTTTAAATACTAAAACAATATAGCAACGTAAAAGTTGAAATAATGTGTTGGTTAAAAAATAAATTTGCATAGAAAGCTGTTATATTGAAACAAAAATATACTCGGTATAATATCACTCACAAAATAGGATTTAAAAACGGTCAGATGATAATTTTACCTATAGGAGTTAGAGAGGGTGCACCCAATAAGACTAAACTAATATGTTGAAATATATTTATTTTGCTAATATAATAGAATAAATATAGATTTATGAGTGGCGATATACCTAATCATGCTTGAAATAGTTGTACCTCAAGCTTTATGTGTTGTATTCTTAATAGTATTCATTTGGCAAAAAGTTTAAAACTTAGAAAATCTCGAGGGAAAGAGATTGGAATCGTAATCTCGTTGTTATCACTAAGAGACAGCAAAATGGACAAACACAAAATGTTAGTGCACCAGTTGCTTATTTGGTAACATGTACTATTATTTGCAGTCTAGTACCACTGGACCTCTTTTGGGCATGAAATAATTCAAATGAAATGGGAGAAATTCAAATTAAGAGACATAGAGTGATGAGCATATCATATGTGGGGTATCTTTAGATGCTTTTAGGTCAAATTGTTGGCAGAATTTGATATCTTTAGATCCTTTGCTATATAGTCCATTTAAATGCGACACGAAGATACCCAACTTAAGTAATGGATGGAAATGTTTCACTAGACCGGACGTTATGACAAACATCTTAGGCTGTTTTCATCCTTACTATCAGCATGAATTACACCTTTGTTGACGATTTCTCTAAAACGTGTGAATCTTTATATTTATTAATTCACATGTTTGTTTATGCACTTTCTTAATCATGAAGCTCTTAACTTGAATTTCAAGATTTCGCTAAACCTACCAAAATTAGATTTACCTTTCAAGAAGGGAAACGTAGTAATTAATCAACAGTTTAAGGCGATTAATGATAATTCAATTTTCCTATTAAACAATAATCGTACTTTTTTATGCTTCCATTATACGTCAAAACGTATCATACGTGTTCTCGATGACGAGTGAGGTAACCATTGTTCGGACCAATGTTGGTCCGGACCACCAACGATAGACCATTGTGTACATAAAAAAGACCCAACTTCAAAACCTTTTTAAATGCATTAACACTAACCAAGAAGGAGATAATCCTATCTAAAATAACCCTACCAATAACTTTACCAAAAAGAACCCATTCAAAATGTCATATGTCTAGAGTTTACAAATTACCACAAAGCAAGGTAAGAGGGCTTTGGGGCTAAGCAAATAAAGATCTTCAATATTCGAATGAAGCCCTATTTTCCCAGCCAAAGAGTCAAAACCCGTCTGCCCTGTTATCTCTTGAATGTTCTCTAACGGTCGATGAACCCGCCCTGCAATCACTCTGCAGACCATCAACGCCTTTCGTGTATCGGGCCCATCATCACACGCTTCTATGGATTCAAAAGCCCGAGCACTAGTTGAAGTTGTGAAAACACCAACGCCATCCTTGAGCTCCCTATAGGTGGAAAACCCATGTCTTATAATCCGACAAACACTACATTTATCAGAAATGCATAAGCTAGATTCACCGTTGATTCCAAGAGAACAAGAAATCGTCGTGCCATAAAACCTTAAAAGTTCATTCCCATCGGCTATACAACGAGGATGTTTCTTTTGTAGTTTGCTGGCTTTGGTTTTCACCAAGTCTCTGTATTCTTCGAAACGGGCTAGGGTTTTCTGCATGTTGTGTACTTTTAAAACCTTCTCGATTCGACCCGAATTGTTCTCGGGCTTTAACCAGCCTGATCGGCAGATTATTTCTACAATCTTTCTTGATGAATCACCCTCCATAAGCTCAGTAACTACCGACAATAACAAGATTATACATTAAAGTTTCATACTTTTTCTAATATGAATAATAAAATGAACCCAGTGGTTGGCTTAAATGAAACTTTACTTCAACAGAAAATTACCATAAATTCAGCAACTACCACAAAGAACAAGAATCTACATTAAAGTTTTTACTGATTCAATATCTAAATAGTTATGACCACCATTTGTGTGGCTTGAATAAAGAATTGTGAATTTAACAATATAAAGATTGAGCACATAGCCTTGTAGCCTAATAACATCACTGATTGTCCCTCACAAATGTAGTGTAACTTCAAATGCTTGCAAGTGTGGGATCATGTGGTATTTAGGATTAATGAAAAAACTTGTTATAAAACAATAATCTTGACAGATTAAATGATAATTAATTGAATAGAAAATTACCATAAGTTCAGTAACTACCACAAAGAACAAGAATCTACATTAAAGTTTCTTACTGTTTCAAGATTAAAATGATTATGAACACCAATATGTGGCTTGAATCAAGAAATGTGAATTTAACAAAAAAGATTGAAACTTGATAGATTAAATGATGACTAACTGAATAGAAAATTACCATAAGTTCAGCATACCAGTCCACCACAGAGAACAAGAATCTACATTAAAGTTTCTTAATTTTTTCAAAATTTAAATAATTATGACCACCATTATTTGGTTTGAATCAAGAAGTGTGAATTTACAATTCAAAGATTGAATCTTGATTGACTAAATGATTATTAATTGAATAGAAAAATACCATAAGTTCAGCAACTACTAGTCTACCACAGAACAAGAATCTACATTAAAGTTTCTTGTTTTTCAAAGATTTAAATAATTATGAACACCATTATGTGGTTTGAATCAAGAAATGTTAATCCAACAACATAAAGATCAAATCTTGATAGATTAAATGATGATTACTTGAATAGAAAATTACCAGCATGCTTCCATAGATGATGGGCTTCAAGATTTTCCCACTTTCCAAACTGCTTACCACACTTATGGCACGTGACTGCACCACCAGAAGACCCATTAGATTCCGTCTCTAAAGAAGCTCTAGGCTTTTGATGGATTCCATTCTTCCCTGTAAAACCACCAGAATTCAAAATTCCATTTCCATCTGATGATGACAACAATGAGTTCAACTTTGTGTTTGTTCTTCTTGTAGCTGTTTGCTGATTCTTGAAACTATTCATTGTTAAATGACCACCAGGACCCGGTGTCCCAGGCATCAATGTACCCACACAAGTAGACCCATCACCACCACCACTGACATCATGAAATCCACCATTAAAGCCTGTGATTTTGAGCTCACATCTTGAATCACTAAGAATAACTTCATGAGTAATTGGGTTCAAAAACTCACTGCTTCCAATAGATCTAGGGCTGCAATTCACAGGCTTTTCTGAGTGTCTCTTGCTACCACCATGGATGACATCTTTGAGGTTTGCAATGGATCTTGAACAACCCGACCTACCGGGTTTTCGGGTCAAGATTGCTCCCAAGTGTTTCTTGGATTTCGGGTCATGGACTTCTGATGGCTCCGATTTGCAGTGAAGGGATTTCTTCAAAGAAAACCAAACTGTTGGCATATTTTAACAATAATGTTCTTGGGTGGTGTTGGTTTTTCCCCCTTTGTGAACTTTTTAAAAGTGAGATTGAAAGTGTTTTGTACCCATTTCCAAAAAGCTGAAAACTTTGAACATTAAATCAAGAAAGTGGAATTGAGGGTTTGGAGTGGATGGAGGAGAAGGTCACTGGCTTGGTTCCACTAATAAATTACATTAAGACAAACAAATGAGTTCAAATGAAAATAATGAAAAATAAAGATTTTCTGACAGCTATGAAATAAAAGAAAGACATTCACGAGTCACCTCTTCAATTAAATGGAGAATTTAATTTTCGGATAAAATAATAACTCTAACGCTTTGGTTATTTAGACACCCCAGTTTTAAATTAACACTTGAGTGTTTTATACGTCGCGTATGGGTTCATACGCGACGTATAGGGTGCAAAAACATTCCCTGACATGCGACTTTATATGCGGCGTATACGCGGCGTATGGACCCATACGCCGCGTATAGGGTCACATGTCAAGGAATGTTTTTGCACCTTATACGCCGCGTATGGACCCATGCGCAGCGTATAGGACACCCGGGTGTTGATTTAAAATGGGAACCCTGACAACAACCTATCAGACGAGGTGTCATTCTGATGTCGGCGGAGACCATATGCGGTGTATGGGCCCATACGCAGTGTATGACTTCAATTTTTTTTTCCTTAACACACTTGGGACGCATGAGACACCTATACGCCGCATATGGGAACATACGCGACGTATGTGTTAAGGCCATTTATATTTTTTTGTTATTTTTACATATATTTTTTTAATAAACAAATAAATTTGCGTCGACTATATTTATGTTATGTTTGTAATTTGCTTAACCGATAATTTTAACTCGAATATTTTTAACTAACCGATAAAACATATAAGACAAACATTCATATTAACTAAACAATCGAGATAACAATACAAAAATTAACATAAAATGATAATATAAATAACAAAGTTTTCAAATACATAACAAAATAAAAGTAACAATGATAGTAATAATATAAAAACTACGGCGAGTCTAGGTAATGTCGAGGTGGTGGCAACTCCGGAGGATCAATACCAGTAGCACGTGCTCCCGCAATCTCGAGCTGTACGTGCCACTCCATAAGATCCTCAACTCGATCGAGCCGACGACCCTGCTCTCGTAAACTCGCAGCAACCTCCTGCATAAATGTCTCCATACGTGCAGACAGCCTCACATCTCTATAAATGTGTTGAGGAAACTGTGACTGAGGTGGCTGCTGATGTGCTGGCGGCTGGTCGTGCGGCGGATGATCATGCGTCCTGCTGCTGATGCGAATCATCAACGCCGACCTGCTGAACAGGTGCCGACTGCCAGATCTCCCCGGGTTGAATAGAGAATCGTATGCCACCCGGAAACTGGCTTATAATAAGCATGCCGAATAACGTACGACGATCTAATCTCACCGGCTCGATCGGAGGAGATACGTCAGCAAGATACCGAGGAAGATAACCCAAAGCTCGGGCAATCACCGTGATGTAAGCGCCGCCGTACACCGCTCCTTGCTCCTGGCGATGATAATACGAAGCAAAATACTCTGCAAAACATCTCGCCAGGTTGCACATGGTTCCCGTAAGCAAACAATACAAGTAAAATAAGTCGGGAATGGTACACCACTCCCGACTCTTGCCATGTCCCGTGATGGATGTGGCGATCATGCGATGAAAGTAACGGATGAGAGGATCTCTAATGCCAGTGACCCTGCCCTTAGTCCTCTGAAATAGACCTCCGGCAATGAGGCCACCAACCTCTCAATCGACTCTCTTCAATCTCAGTAATACCCTCGATGAATAAAGGGGTAACAGTTTCTGGCTCAAAGTAAAGTCTCGAAAGAATGGCAAACTGCTCAATGGACATCTGATATGAATGTCCACATAACCTAAACGAAATCTCGAAACGCTCATCGTCCTCCTCCATCTCATTAGAAGGAATATAAGTAAAGGTGGATAAAAACTCCACCATCATCTCTCGGTAAAAAGGCAAGAACGCGGTCTCGAACAAATGACTCCATGGCGTATCGTCTTCGATAATACCAGCAAGTTTGTCGCGCTCTCCGAGCTCGGCCATCACCTCCCAGTCAACGGCTTTTTGATGGCCGATCTTCATACGTACGAATTTTGAGCACTTCGAGTGCTCAATGGTCTCGGGCTCAAACTGTAGCCAAGGATGATTGGTAATAACGTCAACAACGTCAGCCTCAATCTCTAAATCGGAAGACATATCTGCATAAGAAAACGAATATAAATATAACGATTTTAAAACATAAGTTGCGTATAGGACTCCTAGTCACCCACCCCCACTATACGCGACGTATAGAACCATACGCAGCGTATAGGGGTCCCACGTATAAACTCAGTATAGCCCACTGGTCTAGTCACCCACCCCCCTATACGCAACGTATAGGGGTCCCACGTATAAACTTAGTATAGCCCACTACTCACCCACCCCCTATATGCTGCGTATAGACCTATACGCAGCATATAGGGGTCCCACGTATAAACTCAGTATAGCCCACTAGTCTAGTCACCCACCCCCTCCCTATACGCGACGTATAGACCTATACACAGCGTATAGTGGTCCCACGTATAGGTCTATACGCCCACTAGTCACCCACCCCCCTATACGCGACGTATAGCACTATACGCAGCGTATAGGTTGTCAATCTCTTCATCTTCTTTCTCTTATCCTATAGGCCACTACAGCCCCACGTATAGGTCTATACGCCGCGTATAGATCATCGAAATCTGAACTATACGCCGCGTATAGACCTATACGCGGGTCTGTAGTGGCGTATTGTTCATAGACGTAGTTTTTAATCAACGATTAAAACACACAAAACGCTACTTTAACACTTAAACTATTCAACGATTAACATAATAAAAATGTAGGAACAATAATACATACCTAGATGAAGAAAAATCGACGAACAATACGAGTAGTATCGGCCTATACGAGAGAGTTTTTGGTTTTGAAAAAGTGTGTGGTAGGGACAAAATGCAAAAAGTCCAAAATATACTGGTGCGGAGGAGCTATACGCCGCATATGGGTCCATACGCTGCGTATAGCTTGAAATTTTAAATTTTGTTTTTTAAAAAATCACTTTCAAATTGTTTTGAATTTGAATTATTTGAATTTTAACATTTGAAAATTTTGGAATTTAAACATTTGAAAATTTTAGAATTTTATTGTTAAACTATATAAAAATCAAACATGTACGAAATGGTTATTGTTTAAAAATCAAACTGTTAAATCGCGAGATACGAAAACAATAATAAAATATAATACAAACGTATTAATAATTCGAATATTACAAGTTTTGAATTAAAACAAATTTATATAAGCTGGGGTTTCTCGGTTCTTATCTATTATTGCGTTATATTCCGAGATACGAAGCCTATATATAATCTCTCATTCTGCAGCACGTACGTTTCGGTTAAGAAGCCAAAGATTACCTAATGTAGGCATCGGATAATCTCCTTCTAACTTAACGTGGACGAAATGATTATTGTTGACATAAACAATCGACACGACATGATGTGGCATCATAGATCTCGCATTAGCCCATAACAGAAACAAATATTTGACAACCATTTTTGCTTAATAAATGAAGAATAACACCAAACTTTTGAGCAACCACTATTCCCGTATATGGCATTATCATCCAATTTTCTTCTGGTGCAGGTTCCACACGTTGCCAATTTATGGTGTGACGTAACTCGCTATACTGTCCGGGGTACGAAGTATCAAAAACTTCTCTGTATTCTAATTCGTGTTTGTCCAGTTCTTCTAAAAGTTGTTGGCGCACAAAAATCCACTTATTTTTGTTAAACCCTAAGCCTAAAGATATAGCTCGAAAACCACTATTTCCATCGGGTCGAACATCTTATATACGTGAAATATACTGATGAAAGATGGACGGAATCCAATTTTTTAACCTGTTTATATTGTTTAATTGTTGATCTCCGACAATCGATGAAAACTCGTTAGTACTTTGTGATACTCCGACACTATTTGATGTTGCTTTCACTTTAGAAGACGTTGAACGACTACGTTGCATGGCGGGCTTCTGTGGCTTTAGCGTTGAACTTGTTCTTTCGGTAATGTGAGAAGCAATAAATGAGCTATGTCTCGGTATGTCACACGTACTTTGTTGAGTGTCATACTTTTGCTGTTGAACCTTTAACGTTAGACGACCGCAAATATCTGTTTGAACAACAAACACTTTTTTGTTACTTTTTTATGGATACACAATTCCTTTTATTTTTTCCACCAAACTAAATTTTACAGCGGTGGGTTGTGTCATTATTTATTGTTTCATGCGTTCCATCTCTTCTTTAACATCAACTTCTTCATCCACCATAAATGACGGTTTATGCTTATCAAGTTTCGTCCAAAATACGTCAATTGCATCTAGTGGAATTTTAGAGCCTGCATTATAAATTATTAATTAATATATAATTCGTTAAGGGATATAAGACGTAAGTAAAGTATCAGCAATTACCGGAATATTCATATTTTCCAGCCGACAAGCACAAGGCAAGCCACAACTCGTGAAAAGATGACAACCACACGTTGCATTTGCTGAGCGCATCACTTGCAATTTATTGTTTTTGGCAACTAATAGATCAAGAGCTTTGTGTGAAACCTTGCCTCGTAGGTAATCAAATAGCGGGAGTTTATGATGATTCATGGTTTTAATTTTGCTTGTCTCAAAACTTTTTTTCTAAATTTACCTCTTACGCGTTTACCAATTGATCTACAAACTCCACAAGTCTATACAGTGAGCTATTTGTTGATTTAAGATATCTTTTTAAATTTGCATGATGGCTCTCGACTCTATTTGTTGTATGTTGGCCAAAATTGCGGTTTGAGTTAGTCCAGGCTGATACAAATATTTCTTTGTAACTCTCTAGCCAGTTTTTGTATATATAAGATAAAACTTCTGAAAATATAATAAAGCAAAATTATTTTTCTGTATTTGACAGTATTGTATGTATGTATGTAAGGAAAACTTACTTCCTCGCTTCGCTTCAACTAGTCGTTCGTACAGAATGTTATAGTTATACTCGTAAATCTCCGGCATGGGAGACTCACACAAACGTGCCCATGCGTATTTAAACTTTCTCCAGTCATCTTTTGTAAAACTTGCTTTACAGTGTTTCGCGATATTTTCATCAATATGCCACCTGTATAAATATTTCGAAGCATTCGGAAATACTTTAACATATGCGTTCATTAAAGCAAGATCTCTGTCTGTTATTATGACGCGCGGCTCCATACACCTGTGTAACGTATCTTTCAATCTGTGAAGCACCCATTCAAAATTATCTTCCCGTTCTTTACTAATAAACGCATGAGCAACACAAAATGTCTTGTGTGTTAAGGTCACACCAACAATCTGAACAAATGGAAGTTTTGTAATAGCCCAGCGTAACCGCACCATGATATTGTCCGCCAGGGTTGCTGAGGATGGCACGGGGAGGCTACTTGGCATTTTTGGATGGCATCCGTTGTTTAAATTATAATGTTTTTGTGATGTAATGGAACGAGTAATATTTTGTAACCCGTCAACGATGTATTATTATTTGCAAAAGCAATTATATATATATGAAATGGTTTGTTTAAAAGAATTCCGCTGCAATATTTTAGTAAAGTTAATGTATGTTTTATGTTTTGTGTGCAATGATTGACCAGCTGTAAGCGTTCCGGGAACGGGGCCTTACAAGTTGGTATCAGAGCCAGGGCCGGGTCGGTGTGCCAGCGAGGACGCTGGGCTCCCTGAGGGGGGGTGGATTGCAATATCCCACATTGGTTGGGAAGGGGAACGAAGGCTTCCTTATAAGGGGCTTGATACCTTCCCCATTGTGACGCGTTTTGCCTGGGCGATGGTGGTACGTCCCGGTCCAGATGAAAACAAAACCGTGAGGGTATGGTGGTTCGTCCCGGCCAAAGCGGACAATATCATGGTGCGGTTACGCTGGGCTGTTACAGTACATGTTTGTTTTATATGTAGCGTCTATCATCAGCACGTGCGAGAATGCACGCCAAGTGTTGTACGATTTTGGATGACAAAAAATATCTCTTCTACGACATTTGTAGCGGGATCTTCTCGGGTGTAAAAAACATACCCTTTAAAAGATAAAAGTTTTTCTAAAACTTGCATTGGTGTTTCACCGACCTTTTTTTATTTCTTATCTTCTGTTGAACGTTGTATACGTCTCTGGTTATGGATGCGTTATCCGGGTTTTGCTTTTCTAAAGCTGATAGTATGTTACGAGGCTCCATGTTCTTATCAGTAAGCTGCTCCACCAAATCGTATTCGTTTTGAGAAAACCTTCTTACAAATGGGTACCCCTCCATATGTTGAGTGGGATCATGGTTATGTTCGTCATTTCTCACCTCTAATTTCCACGAACGACGTTTGTTGTCGTATGTCCCTACTAATTTAAAAGGACATCCGATTTTTTTGCTACTAGATCATCTAACTGTTGCTTGACTTTTGTGTTCGCCACCACGATCACAGATAAGCCATACCTTTATGACCTGACCTCATTTTTTCTTTGATCTTCGTGTAATAATAACCTAACCATTATCACGTCCCCTATTAACAGCCCAACAGACTAGCTCATCGAGTGATAAAAAATCTTGTGACATTTCAAACGATACTTTCGTATTCTGATTTTCGTCACTCGAGAGAAAGTTTATATTACTTTGTTGCGGGTCGTAACTTGATTCTCGGCAAAAGTCGAATTCATCAATGGGAACATACGATTGGTTTAAATCTGGCAATCGTGTCTCGTAAGAAGATTGAACTTACGAATCATCTTGATTACTATCCGCCACGTACGAAACGCTTGAATATTCACCAAAAAATTAGTTACCATCCCAAAACAACATAGCGAACGAATGAAAACGTATGATATTTTGAGAGAAACATAAGTTTGAGATTTTCACAATTTAGAGATCGAATGAAAACGTTTGAGATCGAATGCGTTTTTATATATTTGAAAACGAATCTTGTGTCCCGTCAAATTTGAATCTTGTGTTCCATGATTGAAATTACCTATACGTGGCGTATAGAGCCATACGCCACGTATAGGTTGTTCGTCTGACACCTATACGTGAATACGTGGTGTATGGCCCCATACGCCACGTATAGTTTTACCATGTATTCCACATATGGCACTATACGCTGCGTATATTCGTACCATGTACAAACTGCTTTTATAGTACGTCTGACACCTATACGTGGCGTATGGACCCATATGTCACGTATAGGTTGTTCGCTGACACCTAAACGCGACGTATGAATCCATATGCTGCGTATAGGTGTCAGACGTACTATAAAGCAATATTTTATGAAGCGTATTGCACTATACGATATGTTTGATTTTTTTGAAAGAAAATAGGGTTATGTGGTTCAATTATTTCTTTAAAATAATTTTTCAGGTAAACTATAACTCTTACTTCATTTATATACATACTTACGTACACATAAATGTCTTGATTACTTAATAATCATTTCAACTAACTCGGGTTTCACGATACTAGTCGGTTATGATAAAAAATCTTGAAAATTATTCAAGTTAACCGTAACCGACTAGCATCGATGGAGCCCGAGTCAGTTGAAACGATTCTTAAGTATCGAATTCAGATATATGTATATATGTATGTAAATACTTAGTGAAATAAGAATAAAATGTTTACTTAGTAAATTATGTACCAGAAGAAAATATTGAACCACATAACACTAATTTCTTGTGATAATAAGTTTTTGAGAAGATTAAACGTTATGATTACTATCAAACACTGAAAGTATCAAACGTTACCTCCGAGAAAACGAATAAGTTTTGAATTTGAATACGAGCGCATTGCCTGGATATCCACCGCGTTTATATAGTAACGAAAAGGAATCTTGCGTCACGTCAAATAACTCGAAATCAAACATTCGGTGTAGATAAAGCAGGCTATACGCGGCGTATGGGGCCATACGACGCGTATAGCCATGCTGAATTATTGATTAGACTTAGTCCAGTTTTGTCGTCTGAAAAAGGCTATACGCGGCGTATGGAGCTATACGAGACGTATAAACACCACGACAATGACTGATGCGACATGGAATGTCAGACATTTATTGTGGATACCTATACGCCGCGTATGGACCCATACGTGACGTATAGGTGGGTATCGATTTATCTGGTGGGGTGTCTCTATATTAGGATCCTAAAATAATAACTCTAAACTTAAATAAAAGAAAGTGAATGTGATTTGACACCATGAGGTTTTGGGTATGCTCGCACGCTGATGTGGCTCGTAAAGGGGTTAAGAGGCGTGAAGTGTGTGGTTATGGACAGGGGCGGGCCTAGGTTATAAGGTGGGAGGCAACCGTCCCTCGTAAAAAAAAAATTTAATGTTATATTTATGTGAAAATTCCAAGTGACCCCTCTAAAATTATACAATCGTCACACTTTTGACCTCCATGAAAAAAATTTCTGTGTTCGCCACTACTTATGAAGGATTTAATGGGCGTGTAAGAGGTTGTCTTCTAAAAGGGTTAAGGCGGAGTGAAAGTGGATGAAGTTACTTCCTTTGTTTAATGAAAAGGTGAGGTAAGGTAAAAGATATGGGGTGGGTAACATGTTCTTTACGTGAAGTTAATGGACCTTAGAGTACCCCGCATGACCTAATCATATCGCACACATGTATTATGGTTCTTAATTGTTTAATCGTTGATAGAGCCCCTCAAACGCATACCCATGGGCAGTATGAGAAAAGGAGAAGCGTTTGTCGAAATCTATGAAAAAAGAAAGGAGCATCCGTAACCTCATCGTACAAATATAAAAAAGACATTGACAAATATAGCTTTATGAATTGCATAATGATAGGTGTGTCTTGACATAATAATATTAAGTTATTTTGATCATAAAGTTTTTTTTTTCAGACAAGAGAAAACTATATTAAAACTCAACTAACAAGAAGCTAAACAGAGAGCACAAAAACAACTATAAGTCATAATCATGTTCTTTAATCACTATACAAAACTACATTTAATCTTTTGACACCTATTTGAAAACCACAAAATGAATATTGAGCAATGGTATAAAATATGATGTCCCGATTCTTCTTATTATTCTCAAAGATTAACTCAATTCTAAACCTCTAAAGAACCCACTAAGTCGACATAAAGATAGCTTTCAGTGTCAATTTTCTTTCTTTTAGTCAACTGGTAATGAAAAATTATGTGGATTCTTCGTTACCAGCCTTTTTCTTCAAAACAAAAAATGGAATATTATCTTTATCATGAATTTTGCCAGATTTTACAACTCCATTCCATTCTTTGTGTTCTTTAGCCAACCTCGACCCTTCAAAAACTTTTTATTTATTTATCCTTGAAATTTTAGTAATTACGAAACATGATATCATTGCAAAAAAAAAAAAAAAAAAAAAAAAAAAAAAAAAAAAAAAACAAAAAAACAAAAAAACAAAAAAACAAAAAACATTTATAAAGTTCATCTTTGACTTATCGCACTTTCAAACATTTTTTACGTTGAAGGCCACCTAGGTGTTCGGATAAAATATTTATACCACATTACAATGTGCACATTTTGTGTATAATCATCTGTATATATACAAAACATTAATACACAAACACATTTTTTTAGAAACCTTCGACATTCCTAATCACTCGAACCCGAGTTTTTTCTTAACCATACTTTTTCTTCAAATGCATTCAATGCGTCATCTTTTGTTTAACTATTATGGCCGTTGATATGTTAGTAATTATATATGTTTACAATATATATTTTTTTGCATTATAAGTTAAATTTGTTATAAAATTCATTTATTAAAATACTTATTTGTGTTTTATTTGAATTTTGCAATTGATGGAGGAAACTCAATGATTTTTGTGACGAAAACTTAAGATTTAAAAAAAACTTCAAGAGAAAAAATGATTTTAATATGACCATATCAAAGTTGATATACCCATATTAGTTGTCAAACTTCAAGCAGCTCATTTTCGAAGTTAAACATGGTCATATCATGTTTGATATACCCGTATTCGGACCAAAAACAGGTTTATAACCCCAACACATCTTATTTCCAACATAACTTTTATTTTTTCTCAAACACTAACCTCTCTCACCCCCTTAGGTGATTTTGAGTCTTTTTCAAAAGCTTTTGGAATATTTAAATGCCAAGATTAAAGATTTCATACTTTGAAGAAAAATCTAACATCAACCACTCATATGTTTACTCAAAATTGGTTTGAATTTTTTTATATCTACTATGAGTTCTTTCATGTTATTGAATTTGAATGTATTTTTTATAGCCCTCGTGGGTTAAACTCTTATTATCACTTGGATTAGATGAAATTTATTATGATTTAACTACTTGTATATGATTCTTGGTGTTGTTTATGTTAATGTCATGATAAATCTTAGTTATTTTTCAATGATTATATGTGTTTGTTCTAGTTTAATGAGATGTTCAATTTTGTGAGTGTTGTAAGCATGTTATGTTGAATAACCTCATGTCTTTAACAATACTTACGCATATGATTGCATCTTTTGTTTGAAACTTTTGATATTTGACTAGGAATGACGAATGAAATTTGAAGGGTTAGTAAAATTAGGCAAATGTGCATCCTTATGCTTATGTTTGAGAAAACTACGGGGTACGTCATGAATCTCTATTGTTATTGGTTATGAATTAATTTTGTAATTATGATTTGATGTTCATGAGTTGAAGAGTAATTATAGTTTTGTCTATTTTACGCAAGTTGAGATGATTGTCATGAGTTTACCGTGTTAATTTTCAAAAAAATATGGAATTAGATAACTCTAGCGGGAGTTAAGTTCATATTCAACATTGACATAATTGAGTTTATGCTAGTTGTTATTTCTATGCTAAGTGGAGTCCAAGTCCAAGTACAAGTCCAAGTGATACCTTTAATTATTGTGTATTTTCATATTTATTTTCTTGTTTTGTTAGTTTAACTTCCTAATTGTTTTTAGTTAATTTCAATATTCACAAATCCATACTCAATTGATCGATTAGATAATGATAAAGATTTAATATTGGGGTTTAAAAGGTCACAATCAATCACAAACGGTAGATAACACGCAACAGAACAAAAAACTTTCTCCGACCCGAATGAACATATGAGGATGCAAACAAATAGAGTATTCAAACACAACAACAAGAAGATGCCCTAGCGTGAAAAACCTCTCAAAACTGATAATAAAAACCACGAGACTACTAGAGCCGCTTAAAATCCACTATCACCAAAATCAATAGTACAAAAATCTTCTCTACATATACTAAAGACATACAATTGTGACATACAACAAACATCATATACTTGAAATCAACTAACATCAAGCATATAAAAATAAATAAAAACAAAAGAGAGAAGATATCACCTAAATATACAGCCACAAATATGGTCAGTAAAACCAGACCTCCCAACGTGATTAGAACAATACCACCGTTGGGTAAAGTCGTCCAAATGTTGTGAAGATGTTGTTTAAGTTTCACAACAATACAATGGTTTAATATTCGGGAAACAACCGATATCTGAAACTAGGTCAAAAATGACGGGAATCCCGCTTTTTTTGTATACTCTCTGCCCATTTTTTGATTGCTGAAAATATTCTATCTGCTGCACTTTTCATCTTCCGATCATTTTATTCACTTAAAGTAAAATAAGTTGGGCTCTTTTGATGGGCCAAAAATGACCCAACACTCATGACCCCCAATCTTGCATGCACATTAGACAATCACACATACAGACGTACTTCACCACTAGACGTGGGAAAAAAACCAGTTCGGCCAAAAAAACTAGAACCGGTTTGAAAGAAAAACCGGTTTGGTCCAAACCGGTTCCGAACCGACCTGAACCGGCGGTTTATATACCGGTTTGGTAGTCCCACTCTCAAAACCGGTTTAAAAGTTAAAAACTAGTTAAACCGGTAAGAAAAACCGATTTGTTAAAAAAAAACCGGTTTCAAACCGGTCCGAATCGGTTTGACAGGTTCGAGTATTCGGTGAGCCAAAACTGTTTTGTAACCCGAACCGGTTTGAAAAAAAACGGTTTGATCCGATCACAAATAAACCGGTTTAATTTTAAACTCGAATCAGTTTGAGTAAAAAAAAATGGTTTGTACACCTCTATTCACGACTCACTTTCAATCTTCAAATATAAAGGTGTTATCAAATGTTACCTGATTTTGCTCACACTTGCACAGTGAGCACTTTTGACGATTCCAACATATCACTACCTTTAATCATTTCAATTGAAAGATGTCACTCATGGAGACTAGAGAATCCCACTTCAAACATATATGATGACACTTCAGTCATCATATATACTTTTCTTGCTTTTATCACTATTTCTTTTAACGATTTTTAAGAACTCACGGGTTACTATATTGAAAGTACAAAAATATATTTTGAACCCAATAAAAACTCGTATATTAGTTTGGCTCCATTAATTTAGAACCTCTAATTTTTTTCGAATGAAAACCCACATCATGTAAAAAAAATCCTATGATCTAACCTAAAAACTATTTTTTGTTATAGGTGAAAGTTGAATTCACATATTCTTATTTTAATAAAATATTAGGAACCTCATATGTTGCACTTGAACTAATAATCATTAGTATCTACCTCTTTACTTATTTCATATTTACAACATAGGTTACGTTGAACGTATTGAAATCATATTTGTATGTCTTTTGTGTTTACATTTTAAATTATATGTTCATGTGTTATCATCCACGTGTTCATAACCGTGATCAGTGAGAACATCTAAATGCCATATGACCTGTTCATAAAAACCAAAATATAATCAAGTCAACCATCAATTTAAGAACAATGAATTGTGTAAATTCGAAATGTACTTTTGTAGTTTCAGTACATGGTGTATTTACAAAATAATAACCAATTCTATTAAAGTCACTCGTATGTTTTTTTATTCGTTTGAATTCACTCAATTTTCATTAAATTAAAGATTTCAATGTTGTGAATCTTTTCTAAACATGGTAAAACATTTTATATTAAGTGATTTAAATAGAATATTAAATTTTAGTGATTATTCTTTTAATTTCATTATTCATAAAATCTCTCTTTCACACTCACACATATTACGTTCATTTTAAAACAAAAAATATATTAAACCTGCAAAAACTGTTTATACAATTGTGTATAATGCTTTGATTGGTTACGTAACCATCTCATCTTTTTCTCTTCCACTACTTTGATTATCTGTATATGTATTATATACATGTGTATTATACGGTACTTATAATTTTCAACATATTACTGATTTTGATAAAAAACACATCTCTAAAAAAAACTCATCTGTATTACATAGACGTGTGTGATATTACTCATCTTGAAAATTATATAAACAGAAATATATCTAACTTTCTAGGAGTAATAGCAATATTGTAAAGTAAATTTACCTATATATTAATTTTACAAGTCAATGAATAGTAGTTTGTGATAGTATTAGCGTTCGGTACAACTGTGTAATGCATGTACAATCTTACTTGTCACTGGTATATTTGAGGGTTGCTGTTGTGGTATTCAATGCCCCATTTAAGTTCTGATATCTGCCCTCTTTCATTGTTTCTAGAGAGAGACAACTTTTTGGTAGAGAGAAAGATGGATAGATTGCTATGTCGTCGTCGGTTCTGGCCGCCTTTAGGTTGGTCGGCCGTCATTTAACCACGCCGCTCATTGCGATGGTGGTGGCACCTTCTTCTCCTCCCTGATTTCAATCTCTTTCCCTACAAGTGGGTAATGCATGTGGTGGTATGTTTTGTCCTTTTGGGTTGGGTATAGTTGAGTGTTGTTGTGGTGGGTCATCTCTTTAGTGTTGATGTTACTGCTGGAACCTTTTGGGGCTTTGTTGTTGTTTGTCTTGGTTGTGGCTGCTGTTGAACTAGCACACCTGGCTGTTATGCCCTTAATCGCTTCGGTGTCTTTGATATTATGTAAAGATTTTGTTCTTTTTTGAGTGATGGGTGTTTATCCTATATGTTAGTTTGATAGTGTATTGGACTATAGTTTGCAACCCTCGATGGTTTGGTACAACTGGATAATGCATGTATTGTTTTTATGTTCAAGTCGATGATGACGAGTGTAGGCTCATCTGAGATTTTTGTTACCGGTTGCATTCTTTTGGGATGTTTTTGGTTGTTTGATGTTGGGTTTGATTGATTCGGATATTCATTGTTATGATGGTGATAGGCGATGATAAGAAAACAAATCAATGTTGTTCATTGTCCTGGCGGGATAGACAAGTGTCTGCAGCCACAGTGGACCGCTACTGTTTCCGAGCCTTTTAATTTACAACTATGTCACTTGGTTTTGTTGCTTTCAATTTACACTTGTCATACTAAACATGCTTCAAATACACTGAATAACAGGCTATGATGATAAATATTCGTTTTCAATGTTTGGCGTGACAGTCATTTTTGCAGCCACACTGAATAACGATTTCTGAGCCTTTAAATGCTTACTTTTGGGGCTTGGCAAATAGCCGTTGATCATGATTTTTTTCGTGACGAAGCGCGAAAAGAAATACAACTACTTATGATAAAACAACAGTCCCTTGTTATGACTAATGGAAGTATCTAATTTCGTAATTCATCATTACAATATGAAATTTTATCGCTATTTTACATAACTAGTATTGTTCCCGTGCGCGCGTTGCGCGTATAACAGATCGGTTAAACGAAAGCTTAGATAAACGCATATTGTCCGATCATCATGTTCTTACCATCATAGCCTTCTTTTTACGAAGCTGCTATTTGTTTTAAAATACAAAGTTAGCCAAAGGTGCATGATTGTTAAACAAATAAAATTTACCTCAAAACACATAAACCAAATCAAATTAAAGTCATATAAAACGATTAGTTTTAAAAATTCACAAGTTCGGCTATAACACATTAATTAATGTATATGTTAACAAAGCAACCAAAAGACAAACCATAATATTTCAAAAAAAGAACGCTTAGATATGGGTATTGGGTTATCATGGTTGCAAAACAGGTTGCAAATGCAGAACATCACGCATGCCCTCACTGATTATGCCACGCCAAGCAACCATCTTTGCCATAGTCATCATAGCAATGCTTACAACTAATGGGTTCCGCAATCGTAACCGATTCAGTGACGTCTCAGGGAAACAATCATCGATGTACCATAGCCACCATTATAATAATCCGGAAACAAATCAATGTAAGTCCCTAACGACTTCAAACAATAAACAAAAACTAACACAGAGACATGGGTCTCAGATGACGGGTCGTCATCATCATCGACTTATGAACACCGAAACATGCACCACCGTCAAAGACCAAAAATAAAAGATTAGGGTTCAAGGTCACCTTGCCCATCATCACCATTCAATAACCAGAACCCAGAGGTATGCAACAAAATAGAAACACCAGGATTGATGGTTTAGATTAGAAATACCCAAAACAAAACCCCAAGCAGCAGAAAAAGAAGCAAGCATGAAAAACCCATAGATCCAACAGACTATTAGGGTTAAGTGAAACCCTAACTCTCAGATGAGCTTTCGCACATCATCACCGAGTCGATTAAACATGCATACCCGAATAGCCTTGCCGAAATCAGGAGGCAACGCCGCCATCGTTCCCTCGCCGACGATGCCAACAAGGGAGGCGGGAGCCCAGGATAGTTAGAAACCAATCGCCGGCCCGACCTCAACCAGAACAGGAGGCAGAGCGGCAATAGGCACCACGACCATTTCAATGATTTAAACTACGGTTGAATTGAGTAGATCAGAAAAATGTCAGCTTCAAACCTACCGAAAAGAATGTTACCGAAGAAAGAAAGCAGCGGCACCGCCACCATCGCTATGCTCCCCACCGCCATCGTCACAAATAACCTCTGAAACGGCGATAAACGGCGACTAAGCGGCCCGTACCACAACGACTAGCACTGCGAACGGTGAAGGGGAAACTAGGGCGACAGGCCGGCGTTAGTCGTCGGCGGCGACAACCACGGGGCCAAGACCACAAACCGCCTTTCTCTCTCTAAGAAAGGATGCACATGCACATAGAGACCAAACATGAATGCTTACAAAAGATACATGACCAATGTTTAAAATCTCATAAGAACCTATTTCTGGCTTTGGTTTTTTCATAGTATGTAATGTAATTAACCTTGTTCGATTGTTCTAGCTCCTTACCAGACTTCTTTTAATAATAGATTTCTCATTGTAAAAAAGAAAAAAAAAAAAACCTTTAAAAAGTTGTTACTAAAAGAAATAATACATTACTAAAAAGGTGTATTCCTTCTGGCCCACATGCAAAACAGATTTGATACAAACAGATACACAATCAGAGCCGTTAGATCTAATCT
The DNA here is from genome assembly GCA_025506505.1 of Flaveria sonorensis. NCBI lineage: Eukaryota > Viridiplantae > Streptophyta > Magnoliopsida > Asterales > Asteraceae > Flaveria > Flaveria sonorensis. Next base: position 9,337,210 of record CM046433.1, on the reverse strand, counting down.
AATCTACGCTCAAGATTCCTATCCGTGTGCTTCAACATTATTGGCCACAAAAACACAACAATCGCCCCGCTATATATAACCACCACCAAAGACCAATTCCTCAAACAACAAATTACCCTCAATTGCAACTTCTTCTTCACCGTACATCCACCACCACCACCACCAATTTTCCGACGAAAAACCACCGGAAACAATGGCCGGAAGAGGCAAAACCCTAGGATCCGCCGTCGCAAAGAAGGCTACATCGAGAAGCAGCAAAGCCGGCCTTCAATTCCCCGTTGGTCGCATCGCTCGTTTCCTCAAAGCCGGAAAATACGCCGAACGTGTCGGCGCCGGAGCGCCGGTGTACCTCGCCGCCGTCCTTGAGTACCTCGCCGCTGAGGTAAACTTGAATTCCGTCGATCCACTGTTACCTTATTGTTAATTTGTGATTTAGGGTTTCGTTGTTGGGTTGAAATTGAAATTGGATTTGAAATTTGTCAAATTGGATTTGAAATTTGTGAAAATGGATTTGAAATTTGTGAAAATGGATTTGAAATTTGCGGAATTGGATTCGAAATTTGTGAAATTGGATTCGAAATTTGTGAAGATGGTTTCGAAATTTGTGAAGTTGGATTTGAAAATTGCGAAATTGGATTTAAAAATTGTGAAATTGGTTGTTTACAGGTGCTTGAATTGGCCGGAAATGCTGCAAGGGATAATAAGAAGACTAGAATTGTGCCTAGGCATATTCAATTGGCTGTGAGGAACGATGAGGAACTGAGTAAGCTTCTTGGGGATGTTACCATTGCTAATGGCGGTGTGATGCCTAACATTCATAATCTTTTGCTTCCGAAGAAGGTTGGGTCTTCGAAGCCATCTGCTGATGATGAATAGGTGATGAAGTATTGATGTTTGATCTTTTATGGGTTGGTTGCTTAGGGTTTCTGGATTAATGGGTTATTGTTTTGATTTTAAGAATGTAGGATTGTTAGCTACATTGGTTAAATGGATTAGTGTGTATATCTTCTGATTTAATGGAAACTTGCTTTGTTGATTCAATTGGTGTTGCCATTTCATCATTTGATTGTTGAATTCTTATAAGTTAATTATGGAGTTTTTTTTTATTAGTATTTTTTTTTATTAGAGTAGGGCGATTTTAACTGGCATCAATTTTTTTCATAAGTTTACACTAAGTTTCATAAAAGAAACATGTTAATGTTAAGATTTGATATTTATTTTTTAAAAGTTCATAGCTATACTTTTTGTCTAACAAATAATATGTTAAAATTACCATTTTTTTCTTCCAAACACTTTATCATCACTTTGAACACTTTGAACGTTTATCCAATTTTATTATCACAACTCACAAGTCAAAATTCATAAGAGTTTGGTCCAAGATTGATCCAAATCGAGTAAATGTTAACCCTATATGTAAAATTGAAACAATTTGATGTTTGGTTTGATGATTGATATTCACTAGTAGATTTAGTGGATGTTTGGATGTCAATACTTGAGATCATCAAATGTGTTTATTTGATTTGCCTTAAAACAATTGATCTATCGACCGTCTTTGTTGTAGATACCCAAACGCTCTACGTTAATTTGTAAACAATACAACTCTACGAGGGAAATTGTTGATTGAAAGTTGAATGATCAGAATGATGATGGAGGGTTGTTATAATTACTTTAGAATCTTGTTAGAGTTTGGTTGGTGAATCAAACAATGTTTGTATGAATATAAGTTTAATTAAAAAAGAGATTGTGAGATGTTCTGTCGGTAAATCAAAATTATAAAAAATTTATAAAATGACCAGCTTGTCCGACACTCATGAGCAGGCTCTTGCCTTTATGTCCAAGGTGTATCCTCATCTCCTTCTTATGCTTATGTTTGTACCTTATGCTTTAAAACTTTTGCGCAAAATTATGGACTTGTTTTTCGATTATTGTGCCCACAAATCTCGTCTCAAATTGGCAATGACAAGCCCGAACGCATAAACTTATGTCTAAATGACATCATTTAAGCACTCCATATGCATGGAATGGACATTTTAAACATGTTAGTATGTTATCTTCATAAAAAATAATCATATATATATATATATTTGTAAAACAATTAGTCCTATAATAATATATTCCATGCATTCCTTAAACTAGTTTTATATTTTATACAAATATTTAATTATTTAAATCTATAAAAATACTACAAATTAGAACATTTCTCTTAAGGATCATAAGATCAATGTAGAATATTATACTATTCTTCTGATATTAACAAACTCAACATTTAAAAATACTCAAAACTCTTGGAACTTTTTTATCCACCGCTAATTCAGTGAACACATTCTACTCGATTACAATCGAAATGACGTTCTTGAGGTAAGAAATCGCCACTAATGTACACTGATTCGTAAACATCACTATGTACTCATCTTACGAAATCGTCACTAATCAATAACAAATTCCCAAAAAACAGGATATATATACTCATCTTATGAAATCGTCAATGCATCACTAATCTCTAAAGAACCACACACTCATCTTCTCAAATCGTCACTAATTAATAAAGCACCGTATACTCATCTTCTTCAACCGTATACTTCCGTAATGGTCACTAATCTGTAATGAACAGTATATACTCATATCAGAAATCATCACTAAACTGTTGCGGATACTAGACTCATCTTACGAAATCCTACTACATTCATCCGGTGGAAGATTTCTCGCAAACATCTTCTTCCACAACAAGAATTCTTCCATTAACACGTCACCCACAAACTCATCACTCTGCAGATTCTTGAATTTAAACTTCAAATGTCGAATTTTACTCTCCCACCCCCCTTTATTCCCAACGCCCATAAGAATATACGGAAAGCAGAATCTCCTCATATGGCCACATTCCACAATTGGGTTAACCCCATTTCGAATTTCATACTCCTCAAGCTCCTGATACAGATCAAGATCGTTGATTTCAACTTCCTCTTCGATTTCTTGTTTTTCGGGTTTGCTCGAGGCGGTGTCGTTCATGTCGTCGGAGTAAGATGATGAGTCGTGGTGGGGGCGTTTGGGCGGCGGAGATGCGGTGGTGGTGGTGGTGGCGGCGGTGGCGGTGGGCTTTCGTTTGATCGGTGGGTTTAGGGGTTCTTTCGCCATTGTCTATTATTATTAAGGTGTTGCAGGTGGGTGTTAATGGGGTTTTGTGTGTGTTATTTGAAGAGTTTGTTGTAACGGGTTTAGAATGTTGGGGGATATTGTTGTAACGTCGACCGTTGGAAATGGCGGTAAGTTTGGAGGTTGACTAAGGATAATATTATTTTAAGTGTATTTCTTTTTTCTCGATTAACATTATGATAAATTTCTTTTAATTTTATAATTATTTGATTTTAATAATCCTAACTTTTATATATTTTTCTAATCTTAATTTAAAAATATTTATAGATATTCTTAACTTTAAGTTTATTTTTCTCTAACGATCAATTAGTAACTAAGAATTAACCATCGTTAGTTTTTTTGCTTTTTTTTTTAAAATTTTATGTGACCAACTTTGAACTTATTTTATAACTTCGTCATCACTCAGCCTCCATCAGATCCGTTTTCTAGTGTCTGGCCTCCATCGTGACCTAAAATCTACCTTCAACGAGTCTAGTAGTTCAGATCAGAAGGTGAAGATTGATGGTTTTAGGGTGCATGAGTTTTAGATTGATGGATTTGATGGTATATTTCAACTTTTCACTTAGTGTTTTGGCCACATAACCAGTCCATGCCATAAAAAAAACTAACAGGACTAATTCACGGTTAGTAATTGATCATTTGAAGAAAATAAGTTCAAAGTTAGGAGTGTGTGTAAACATTTCTTGAGTTAAAATTAATCCCAACCAATAAGTGAAAGTTGAGATTATTAAAATTTGATAACCCTCTTAATTTTATTTGGCAAAGCTACAATGTTCATGAAACTACTTTTTAACATGTTGTAAATAAATTCAAAGACTAGTAAAATGTTGATTTAAGTGTAGGATTTAGCAAGGAGTAAATAAAGTGTTATTTTGTTATTAATATATGAGCTAATATAAATTAAAAAATATATCATTTCTCATGGTTATGTGCTTGTCTATATTATATAAGGATTAGAATACAAAGCAAAATTTTCATACTAAGGGCAAGGACTTGGCACGAGACAAGATGATGGTTCGATTTTGAGATGCAACAAATAAGTCTCGAGATGGAGAGGCGGCCGCAACAAGATGATAACCAGATGTGACATGACTATATCAGTAGAAACACTGCTCCCACTTAAGAGAAGACATTTTTTTCACCATTATATGAGATACCATATTGAATTTGTTATAGGTAACATACTTTATGTGTAATGAGATAAAAATAAAATAATTCTATTAGAGAAAACATACTTTAAGATCATTGTGTTTTTAAAAAAAACATCACTTCTAGTATAATTCACATTAACTACATTTTATAAAATAAAATATAATCAACTAGTTAGGGTTTCATTACTACACAGACAGGAAAATCAATCACCTGAGTGAGCTTGAATGCTAGGCATCACTCCGTCATTAGCAATTGTAGTCGTTCTAAGCGATGTGTTCAGCTCGTCGTCATTTCTCATTGGTAACTGCATGTGACGCGAGACATCTCTCGTCTTCTTGTCTCTAGAGCCAGTGCTAGCCCACTCCAAAATTCAGTCGCATGGTACATCTGGACTCTTCTTTTATAAATTCACTAGCTTCAGTAAACATGTGTATTACACGGGTTGAATAAATAAAATAAAAATATAATAAATTTATGAAATTTAAACAATATTCTAAGATATGATATGACTGAAATTACGTACGAGTAAATAATATAAGTAATAAAACAGTGATATCAACTTTTTAAAATTTATTTTGACTTTTTTTTTAAAAAAAACTAAACATTTTGTTTAAACAAACTGTATAAAAATATCATTTTTAAAATTTTCTTATCATAACTCCTAAATTTAATTATTTTTTATTTTTAAATAATTTACTTTTTAAAAACACCAGTTTTATAATATATCGTATTTTTATAAAAGTTTGATGTTTTAGAAAAAAATATTATTTATAAATTTTTTTTTATTTAGGAAAACATTAATAAAAAGATCTTTTTCTTAATTTATAAAAAAAAACTGTTTTTAATCTTAAAAAATATTAAATAATATTATTAGTAATTAAGGTAATTATTTAATAGGAGAGATGCGAAAATTTTTTGGTGAGAATGATTGTGATATTGATATGTGTCATCTCAAGTTATCTTTTTATTAGAGTAGAAAGATTGTTTTAATAAAATCACGTTTTAAACTTATAATAGAAGATATTCTCTAATTACTTCGCCTACTAAAATAATATCCTTAATGGTTTTGAGCTTAAAAAGAGTAACCTAAATCATAATATATTATGCCTATTATTACTTTTTATAATATTTAATTTTAAACACCTATCACTTTGTTCTCGTTAACACAAAACACTCTAACATGCTCGTAAATACTTTCTCAATTCCTCGTGTTTAACTACAGAGATTGATGGGATCCAGGCCTCGAAACACGTCATGCACAATAAAATAGCATACTCTATTTAACTTAACATTATTTTATATTTGTCATGTTGGGTGTGCGAGAACTATAATAACAGAACCGTAACCGGAATAACCAATGAAACCAACCGAAAAAACTGAAACTAATAAGAAACTGATGGTTTGGTTTGATGGTTTTTAAAAAAACCGATTTTTTTCGGTTTGGTTTCGGTTTTGCTTGTAACAAAAACGACCGAAACCTTAAAAACTGAAATTGTAAATATAGAGGTCTATTCATACATTTATAAACATAATTAACCTATTAGTAACTTATGTTATCTAGTTATTTATTTATTTATTTAATATTTAGGTTTCAAGAATAATCTTTGAACTTTTTATTTGAATTGGTAGATTAAAATGTTTTATTGAATTTTTATATTATTGTATTATATGAATTGTAATTCTTTTGAATGTCAAGTAATTTATAAAAATATATAGATTATATTTAGATATCAACAAAATCATGTAAGCCTAAAATTTTTAGTTTATATACATTACTTTGAACCATTTTTTTCTTGAAAAACTTGAAGCCCAAATAGTAAAACCAACCGAAACTGAAGTGAAAACCAAAAACCAAAACCAAACAGTTTTAAACACATAAAAACCAAGCTATCGGTTTTTGGTTTTTGATTTAAGATAAAACCGAACGAAACCGACCCTGTACATTCCTACCGTCATGTAATAATGTAATATTCACCACATTATTGTTTCATGTGAGGCAATTGATCTCTTATTTAGATCTCTCTTGTTCGAATATATGCTTGTCCCATTTTGTTACTAAACTTAAAATACATTAAAAAAAAGTAGCATTATCTTGGACTAGTGAGTTCTTGTCCGACAATACCAGACAATCGTGAATTTTGTTTTAGAACCATGTTCAATCTAAACATCTTATTTTCTATTTGAATCTTGCAGTTGCAACAAATCTTGGTTTAAATGCTATTGTATTAATGTATTAAGAATTGTAAACATTTTAATATCATATTTTTCACCTATTTCAACCTACCCAACTCATTTTTGCTTTCTATAATGCTAAAATTATGAACATAGTAAGAGTACAAAATTTTGAAATACCATCCAGGTTAAAACCTAGTTATAAGCAGTTTAAAAGGCCCGAAAATAAGATATATAGAAATGCATTTGGTAATCATAGGGGTGTAAACGAGCCGAGCCGAGCCCGAGCTCGGCTCGTTTTAGTTTTAAAGAGCTCGAGCTCAAGCTCGGCTTGTTTATAGTTCTATTTCTAAAGCTCGAGCTAGGCTCGTAAAAAGTTTATCAAGCTCGAGCTCGGTTTGTTTATTGTTAAATTATTAAATGTTTATTTTTTATAATTACTTTTATATTTTTTATAATCAAACTTTTTATAAATAACATAATATATATTATTTAATTATTTTTATCATAATAAAATATATAATAATATGATTTATGTGAATATATATTCATATATATTTAATACGTAAATAAAAATTTATATAAAACAAAAACTCGTTAAGGCTCGCGAGCCGGCTCGAGCTAGATGTCTGAAGCTTGGGCTCGAGCTCGTTTAGTAAACAAGCCATGATGTGAGCTCAAGCTCGGACTCGTTTAAGCTCGGCTCGATTCGAGTTTTTTTCGAGCCGATCCAGAGTAGCTTGCAAGACGGTTTGGCTCGTTTACACCTCTAGGTATTTAGATGAATGCAGATAGTATTTCAAACTTGTGAGAGAGAATTAGGATTCATATACAACATTAACACCACCTACAGCCTGCACTTTCACCATTTTTAGTTCATCAAGTAGATTAAAATAAAGAAACAAAAAAAAGAATCAATCTTAGTAGCTGAAAATAACACCCTACACACTAATCTTCATCTGAGCTAGAACTGTCCATCCGCCGCCCAATAATTGCCGGAAACAACCGTTGACGTTGATCAGAAAACATCGCCTGGCGGGTTTCAGACGGACCCCCGTCCTGATCATCTTTCCTTTGAACCCCCGGCTGCAAATCGTCATTTCTTTGTGGTCTTGGTGTTCTTACAGGATCACTCTTTACTTCTTTACACACTTTATCTAAAATTATCAAGAAATCACGAACAATCATGAATAATCTCAACCCTTCATCCTTCGAGGAGTTCCCATGAAAGTAATCCGTCGTGTTCTTGATCAAAGTTTTAATTCGCTTTTCTTCTTCAAGCATCCAAGTGATCTCCTTCTCAGCATTCTTCACAAAATTCACCAAAATCCTCTGAAACTCATCACCATCATCGTCTACCTTCTTTAAATCCGTGTTTATAAACTCACGGGCTTTTACTAGGGCCCGGCCCAAACCTGACACTGAACTGGTCAACCCATCAGCATCAACAATGGCAGCCTTCTTCACATTCTCGAGCTCACTGCTCAAGCCCGACACTACTTGAAGCCCAAGCATGCGATAACGTTCCTCGGTTTCTTCAGCAGAAGATGAAGTTTCTTTGAGAAGATCCTCGGTTTTGAAACTTTTTGATTCTCGGGTGGTTCGGGCAGCCTTTATACCTTCTGAACGAATGATCTCTTGAACCACAAAGTGCAAAAGTGTTGTTTTTCCATCGATTCCTTTTACGTCTGATAATTTCAAGAGGGTATCGAGTTTAAATGCTTGTGCACTGCCACGGAAAGTTCCATCATTCATACGGTTACCGGTTTTCAAAACGGCTTCCAAGAGTTTGAGGAATAACCGGCTTTTCCTAAGCTCTACACAAGCAGCCTGTATGATTTTTAGAATGACACTTATAATTAGCATGCAAAAACCAATTCTTTATCCCAAAAAAGAAGTTTACTTAAGAATCATGCACAAGAAGTAGAGGTTGCATTTAAGATCAATTTACTTAAGAATCAGTTTTTTTGAGATATATATACTTATGTTTATATCTCTAACGGGTCAATGAATTGAAATATGCCCAAAATGTAATAACAATGCATAAAAACTTTGCCCATGTCACAAGCAATTTCACGTGCCACGTCGTAAAAAACTAGCATGGGACTGTTATTGGTAACAAAAACGAAAGTTGGGATTAGTACTGGTCAAACTATTTATGATCATACTTGACACGAGATTTCATTAAAAAGTTGAATCTACTGAATAATAATTGTTTTCGGTAACATGTTTCCACCTACACAAAAAGTTATCAGTTTTGACCCATTTCCCGCCCTGTTTGGCACTGGCACGCTTAACATCTCTAATAAAAAGTATATGGTATATAAAAATTCAAAGATTTACCTCTAAAGTTGCAAATGACTCCTTAATCATTGATTCATCCTCCTGGAATGTGCACATAAAGAGCAAAGATTCTAGTCTTTTGAAAGCAAATGGTATTTCAATTAACATTTTTAAAAACCGTTCTGCGGTTCCAAGATGTGAAAGATCCCCATTGTACATCCTCAACTTCAGTTCTTCATCAGCAGTAGGTGCTGTTTTTATCAAAGTTTGAATAAGTTCCACCGGAAGCTCATTTCCTAATTCAATGCACACGAGTTAAATTTTGTTTCATGAATAAAAAAACAATCAAGATTCAAATCTAAACCATCTAGATAATTTTAGGCATCTTGTAGAACTAGTGGTGGGATGATGAGAGGCTCAGGTAACGGGCTCGAGTCAAAACAGGTCAAGCTAGGGTGACCAAAACCACATTGTTTTTGCCCAAATTTATTAACTTTAAGTAAATAACTAATGCATTTAATATGATTGCAAAAACAGCATTACTACATATAATAATATAATTATTTTAAAGAAACAACTTGTCAAGTTGCATACAGTAACATTAATATCAGACGACTTTCAACACTTTGACATGTTCCCTTTTCAGCTTATGTTTATTCTTTTGACCCATCTAAGATTAAAAAATAACCCAAGGTTACATATTTTGAAAGTGACTTAAAGAGGACATACCTTCTTTTAGTGCATCACAAATTTCTTCAATTGTCACATTAAGTGCTTTTAATTGAATAGACAAATTTTGCGCCTTTTTCGGATCGATAATTTGAATATATTGGAAAGTAGGATCTTGAGATGCAGAATTTTTCCTGTTGTGATCTTTGTTTTTATCCGTAGCATTATATCCAAATAAAGTTTCTATCATTTCTTCACTAAACCTGTTGATTAACAAGTTCAGCATGTTATGGGATCTTAACAAAAGTGAATATAAATTTAAGAAGCTAAAAGAATAAGAACTTACTGAAATGACCCTGATTTAATCTGATGCCAAACCATCGATTGATCAGGGTTAGCCATAACCTTGTCCCAAAAGAACGGCTTTAGCTTAGCTTTAGAAGCATCAGCTTCATCACCATTGGAATGACTAGGTCCCTCTGACGGGCGTGGCGGTCTTAGGCTAGAACCTGGTGGTCGTGGCGGCAGTGCACCACCACCTGGTGGATGAGGCGGGCGGGGACCTGCAGGCTTAGGTGGTGGCGGTGGCGGCGGTCCTCCTCTAGGTGGTGGGGGTGGCGGCGGTCCTCCTCTAGGTGGTGGTGGTGGTGGCGGTCCGCCTCTAGGTGGTGGTGGTCCTCCTTTAGATGGTGGAGGAGGTGGTGGACCAGCAGCAGGAGGTTTAGGTGCAGGAGGAGGAGGTGGTGGAGCAGCAGCTGCATTCACAGACAACCGCTTAGACGATTCTACCCTTCCTGGTGGAGGCCGTAGTGACGATTCCACCCATCCTGGAGGAGGCTGTAATGACGATTCTACCCTTCCGGGTGGAGGCTGTAAAGGGATGCCTAATGGAATACGAGAATCCATTTTCTGTGTGTTTGAGTTAGCGTATAGTGATTCATCCCCCGTGTTCCCAAAGTTGTGCACCGAGTTATTTACATTGTACGATGGTTTATATGAAGCACCTGAAACATTATAACTAACTCAATACAAAAACAATTAAACAAACACAAATGAATTTCATGCAAAAGAAACATACTTTAAGTTAATTTCTACTTTAGGAATGATGCTTTCAAACTAACATTTATGGATCTCTACTTTAAAAATGATGCTTTCAAACTAACATTTATGGATCTCTACTTTAGGAATGAGGTTTTCAAACTAACATTTATGGGTCTATGTTATAAGTGTATGATCAAATAAAGGACCCAATTAAGGATCTAACCCTTATTTGACTATAAACTTATAACATAGGACCTCTGAAACAGAACTTAAGGGAATTTTATGTTCTTATTAAGTGCCATAATTCCCATAAAGTTTAACAAACTAAGATAAGCATCAAACAACATATACATACCATTAATCGAATAATCACTCATACTCAAGCTAAGAAGAGGCCTCTCATCATTTTGCCCACGCCGTCTACCACAAGTCCTAATATAACAGCAGAAGAACAATGCAGCAAGAAGAAAAGTTGTAGTAGCAGTAACCACAACAGCAATAACAATCTTTTTGTGTGTATCATTATCCCCATTATTCGAATGTACATTCGCACCAGAACCCATAGGTGGTTGTGCAGTTTTACCAGAATTAGGACTTTTAGGCAGCCAAGGAAAGAACGGAGGGGCAGGAGGTATTGTAACACTAGGAGCCACAGCCGGTGAAGGGCTAGGACCCGGGCTAAGTGCAGGTGCATCTGCTTCGGCTAGCCTACGGGCTCTATGACCATGGTTAAGACCTAGTGAAAAATACTCTAAATACTCCATATACCATTTTTTAGAATGTTTTGTTTCTCCTGATTCAGGGGCAACAACAGTTTTAGCATTTAAGCAATCTATGATTGTTTTCTTGACATATAGATCTTGAAGAGCTAATGATTTCAGTACTCTATCATGTTCTAAAAGGGTCTCATGATTGCTACTAGATTGAAGATCTTGAAAACCTTCAATTATACGCATCAACTCTGTTACACAATTATCCCCCTGCAATCACCCAACTTCATCAGATCATAATAAAATAACTAGGTCAAATTAACATCAAAATACACGAGTAAAATCACAATACCGTATCTTTATCGATCATTCCATCAAGATTGATCAGATTATCGATCGGCAGATGTTGGAGATCGATGTCGATTCTCGAAGTTGCTGTCAAAGGGAAAACAAGAACAATAATCGCTATCAATGGAACCATTTGAACGCCCATTTCGTATCGAGTCCGAAATCTTAATGTGTATAACTATGCTCATCTCATAAATACATAATCTCCGATTTGAAGAACACGAACACCCACAAAGCTCAAATTTTCTTCAAAACCCAAGTGATTTAGCTGATCAAGAACCTAAAGATTGCCAACAAAAGACTTCTGATTGTGGGTTTTTACACAAATCGCAAGATATCGATCGATTTGATGGGTAGATTGAGTTAAATTGTTAGGGTTTGATGCAAAATGATGAAATAGATAAGGTGTAGAAGATGAATTATTTGGGGGAATTTCTTTGGTCTTCAAGATTATACTGCAAGTGCAAGGCCGCCAGAATTAACAAAGGTTTTCGCTTTGAGTTGTTAAAAGTTAAAAAGATAATAATTTACAATGAATGTCCTTGAAGTATTGCTGGATTTGCATGTATTGGCTTTTAATGAAGTTTTAATGTTTGTGGTCCATCTTGCTAGAATTGTTACCTCCAAGACTGTTGTTTGGTACTTTTTAAAGCTAAGTTGATGAAACAAAACATGTGCAATTTGTTTTAGTTTTATAGTTTTTCAAAACTTATATTTATGGATTTATTTCTAAAAGCATGAAAATTTAAATTTTGTCTTCAACTCCTTTATGACAACCTATTTATTTGTATTTTAGCAGTCATGATCTTAAAATTGAGATCTTTACCAGTGTACCAATATCCTCTTGATGCCTACGATTTTAATGTAAAAGGATGATAATATCACTGTCAACATTAAGATATTTATTGTAACATATCAAGTCAGTAGTAAAAGTAAGCAAAAAAATATTTTTTTATCTTTGATCTTACAATGGGTGTAAAAATATACTATCGCACTGTAATGTTGTTAATGTGCTTAAGGTGAACGTTCATAGTAAGATTTTTTTCAATCTTAGTTTGATCAGTGATTGAGGTACGTAAAGCAAATCTGTTCGTATTAACGATTCACACACATTCACTTTCTCTATATCCTTAGTTGTCTTCTTAATCCTATATCATATGTGGGATGTATTGAGTATACAAGGATTAGATATGAAATGTTGTTGGTTAAAACCAAAAGTCCAAAACATTTACCAACGGTCAAAATGTGCAATCTGACAAAAAATGAAGGACTAAAGTCGTAACATGTTCTAAAGTAGCTTTTTAGAATGATTCGCCTTATGGGGACGCGCCTGTGTAGAAAAGAAAATGCATTAACGCGTAAAGGGGACGGTCTAATGCAAGCGACCCTACGGTTTGACTATTTCAAGGGTCAACAAAACGACAACGACACCGTATTGGTCTCCTCTAGAATCTAAGAATTGTCTTGAGGGCTCCACCCATTCAATTCACCGACTCACCGTATAATGTTTTTTTGTTTGACAAAACAACAAAAATAATCCTTAGTTTATAAACAGTATAAGTTAAAATGTTGATACGAATATTCTTGAAAATGATTTTGAAGAGGATTGTAACGAGAGAGGACTGGTGTTACGACGGGTGGGAGGTTTTTTTTATCTGAAATGGACAATACAAACATTGTTAGTCTCGTTACATATAGAAAAGAGTTTTGTTTTGTGAGTTGATAGTGGCATGAGAATATATATATATATAGGGGTCGGTTACTATACAAAGTGTAATTTTCATGCGAAGCGTACGAACTCACCAATGTGTGACACGTGTTTTTTTAGCGAATAAGTATTTTCGTCCACGCTACAATTAAGCATAAAAGGTATATAATTACGTAAGTTATATTCATAATTATGCAAGTTATATATGCTATTACGCAAAGAAAAATTACTCACGTTATAAAAAGTAATCACGCGAGTTATATTTATAATTACGCAAGTTATATGATAATTACGCAAGTTATGTTGATAATTACGCAGTGAATAATCACGCAAGTTATACGCACAGTACACAGACTTTTTTTAAAAAAATGTTGTTTCTTTTAAAAAAAAGTATAACATTACTATACTCATATTAAAGAGGATAAAATTCTTGTTTTTATGGTGTATTTTATTTTTTAAAATAATATTATATGAAAAAGTCATGTGTTTAAAAAACAGGGGGAAGTTAAAAAAAAGTCAACAGTTATAGTCTATTTACAATTCTACTCCTCTAGGCACATTCCTTCCGTGATTATTTCATCTTAAATCTGAACCGTTTATCTCTTAAATCAATGATCCTTGTTGCTTCGTACCCTTCGCACGAAAACAACACTTTATACCGTAAATTTTCAATATATATATTTGCGGTTCAGAAAGAGATAGAACATATGCAATGCAAGTAGTAAGCGTATGTATTAAATGAGAGCATAGTTGATCAACATTCGAAGACTCTTATTTTTATGGGAGTGGGACGGAATTTTATAGCAAATGGTTCATCATCATATCCCCAACATGTTAATGACTCTTTTATATATGTGATTCTCTTTGTTATTGGTGAGTTAGAAAATGTGATGTAGATAAAGTCTTATATTATTCAATGGTTATGTACTTTTACTGGTAACATTTTTTATTTGGGTAATTATAAGAATGTTGTGACATGAAATCCATACGTTAAAATTATGCGACCCCGAACGTACGAAATCCAGAGCTTCCTTGTGGGGACTCATCTAACGGGTTGTAGTGGTTCGAAGCCTTTGCTTCTTGGTCCAGGTGTGATTGGTCCCAATTGCTATTGATAGCCATGGCACATACACTACTAACACTACAATGATCAAACATATAAATTTAGAAACACGACACTTTATACAACTTTACTTATGAACAAACAAAGGATCTCGCCGGAGATAACATCTTCGACCCTCTTCTCTCTGGTCGGCCTGTTCGATCACGACGGCGATGGTAAATGGCATGCAAATCGGAACCAGTGGGTAAACACCCGATCTTTCCATGACATAGACGCCACCAAAGGTGACTCGGAGAGCACCGGCGGCGTCAACGTGACAATCCTGTTACAAAAGCAGCAAAAACCGACAACGTAGAGGAACTAGAAGAAGAAGGCTGTTGGGAGACTCAACCGACTCTGGCTCCCACGCCAAAGGCCACCGCCACCACCGCACACTCAGATCTGCATGTGTGAAAGTGAAAAGAAGATATGTAAAAGGGAATGTATAGCTTCCCTACCTTGCTATAAAAGTTGTATTGCACTATTCATTCCGTTCATCAGTTAATAGATAGGTTAATTACATGAATTGATTGATAAAACAGGTAAATGGAAGACGTGAATACTTGCAGAAAATAAAAATAAAAAACATTTAACTTCAAAAAAACTATTGCTACAGTAATGGGGATGTAGCTCAGATGGTAGAGCGCTCGCTTAGCATGCGAGAGGTACGGGGATCGATACCCCGCATCTCCATTTATTTTACTTTCACACTTTTTATTTAGACCCAAAATCTTTGCTCTCTTGGGCTTTCTTATCTGTGTTCATCTTTTAAAACTTGAAATCTTTTTCATGTTGGCCCAAAACTGTTCTTTTTTGTGCTGTGTGATAATGGGCCTACATGCATTTTGAAGTTCCAACGAATCTTAAATAACATTTTTGATAAGTTATTCTCACTTTTTTTCCACTTTTTTGCTCCGAGTTTTGTTCTATTTTGTTATTTTCATTAAAAGAAATTTCTCTTCTGGTCATTGATATTTTAAAAAAATATCGTTTTTTTTTTCATTTTTATTCACTTAACTAGTTGTGTTTGTTAAGTTGGGGCAATTTAAATTATTATACGGATGAAAACTTAAATTAAATGAGTATTATGATAACTTAAATGTCTCTAACTTAACAAACACAATTAACTAAGTTAACAAAAATAAACGAAAATGATAAGTTTATAATAAGTCAGGGCAGAGAAGAGATAATAAATATTTTTTGAATGAAAATGACATATTCAGAGACGAAAATGACAATTAACTCTTTTTGATATATAATAACTTGAATAAATATAATAATGCCAATAAAAGTAGAATAATTTGTGCGATAGTATTAATAATGGCAAAAAGAACTACGGGAAAGTAAACATTTAGTTATGTAGCTTCAAGAATTATTTAGGTATTGACTTATTAAAAAAACTTAAATTCTAAACAAATTAATATTAACTAGTTATAAAACCACGGCGTTACGGCGGAACTGTAAAACCTTGAAAAAAACTAACTTCGGAACGTTTCTACAAGCCTATGTGTTGAGGGGGGCGTAAAAGCATGAAAAAAACTAACGTCGAAACATTGTTGCTAACCCACACATTGATAACATATGCAACTTTATATAAGAAAAACGAAACATTGACGGTGTTGATGTCATTAGAAACATGATATAAAAAATACAAAACAGTTACAAACCCGTGTATTGTGTCGGGTCACTGATAATCCGACGCGTTTTGATTCGGTCTTTTATTGGACATCTAGTCTTTAAACATTGAACATACTTAATTTGTTCCAAATTAACCATCATGTTAAAGCTTTTATAGAATGAACGTAGTTAGATAAGTTATTTTCAATATATAAATATTATTTTAAAAAATCTGAAAAACATAAACTAAAAATCGTAAAGTACATTCATGTTTTTAACTGTTTTTTCTTTTGAAAACCATATTTTATTAATATATATATCTTGTACTATATGCTTTCCAATGAATTAGGGGTGAATGTGAAACATGATAAAAAAAATTGTGGCACAACTATGAAGGTCCTAAAGTCAATTGTAGGTAAGATTCATATTTTATATAGAGTATAATGTTCACTTTTAACTAAAAACTACAATTGGACAAATATGTATTATCAAGTTCGGGTCGAGGATTGGACTTAACTTTTGGTTAACCTGTTTGTCAATTTGTGTGTGTGCAAACTTGTCAGGTTTTTTAAATAATAAGTTAAAGTTTAAATTAGCACTTTTTTAAAGTATAAATGTTATGTGTGTAAAATACAACTACTGCTTGTAAGTTTTGTAAGTCTTTAAAGTTTCTAAACTTATAATCACTTTGTAACAGATCAAGAAAAACGATAACATAATATAACTTTTAAATAGTAACAAAAATAAGTTTATTTCATAAGAAGCGATAGAAATAAGAAAATAATGAAATGCAAGATATAAATTACTAGATGAAAGGCAAAACATAGCATTTTAACTTTATAAATTTTAAGTGATACATAACTATATATACACACATAGCATGTAAATCGATTTATTTATTATTGTTTTGCTGTTTTATTTAGATACAAAAAAAAAAAGCAACTTGTTTGATATCTTTCTCTTGTTGATTAATTACGAACTTATGGAAAAATAGTAATATTATTAAATATGAAACCTCCAAATGGGGATGTAGCTCAGATGGTAGAGCGCTCGCTTAGCATGCGAGAGGTACGGGGATCGATACCCCGCATCTCCATTTTCTTTTTATTATTTTTCACTTTTAAGTTTTGGTCCAAATATTTATAGTCGGCCCAACTATGAAACACAACTAATAGTCTACCATAGGAATTTTTAGTGTATAATCTTGAATGCAATATAATCTTTACTCTTTTTGTAAGTTGTAATTTTTAGTGTATCTCAAAATCTAAAAGGTAAGTTTATTGATGTTCTAAATAACGTTTTTGATTTATCAAATTAATTAAATAAGAAATGAATATCAATGATAATTTATAATTATTTTCATGCAAACTTCACGGAATAATAATCAAAATTTTATAATTATTCTACTAAAGTCACTTACTATATATTTCTTTCTAAAGTTGCTTGGCTTTTTCTAATGTTATATAACTAGTAGAAGATCTCGCGCGTTGCGGCGGAATATTCACACGTAAAACAAAAACCAAGTTATTTAACACGACTTGGTTTTGAATAAAATTTATGTCAAATTAAAGAAAAACTAAACCAAATTTAAAAATAGAAATAAATTCAAGCGTAAATAGAAAACAAATTATATCCAACACGGGTAAGTTTTTTAAAACAAAACTTATATCAAGTTAAAGAAATAACTAATTAGTGGGAAAAAAAGAAACTTGGAGCACAAAAAAGAAAATAAATTACATCTGACATCACCTTGTTTTAATTTTTTACAATAAAAGTTATGTCAAGTAAAAGTATAAGGACGTAATTTTTTTTTAGAAAAGGACAAAAATATATTAGTGAAATACCCAAAAAGATATTTTAGTTAAAACATAATAGTTAATTAAAACCAGGGACCTTTGTGTAATACTCTATAGCCACGACCACTGCATAACTTTTCTCATTTCACTCGCACAAAATACATATAAAGTAATACATAATGATGAGCCAATGAGCCAAAGAGTTGTATATGCAGTAACAAATTATAAATCATGTTTTAGATAGTTGCACGTTACTGTAGATGTAGTTCATAATTGTTATATATATAATTTTTTTATAAATCTATTTTTTCATATTAATTTAAGCAAATCTATAACCTCTAATAAAACAAGGTTTTCTTTGCCATTTGTTATTTTCTTATCTTATTTTTTTGCCACTTGTCATTATATCAATTTTCCCTTCAAAAGGGTATTATAGTAATTA
Source organism: Flaveria sonorensis (assembly GCA_025506505.1). NCBI lineage: Eukaryota > Viridiplantae > Streptophyta > Magnoliopsida > Asterales > Asteraceae > Flaveria > Flaveria sonorensis. The sequence goes on along the minus strand of CM046433.1, from coordinate 9,319,020 downwards.
AAATATCAAATAAATTTCTCTCTTTTATTAAAAATGAATTATATTAATAACTATATTTCTCTCTCTTATTAAAATCAAACTATCTTTTTTAAAAATAGATTTTATTAAGGAAATTGAAAATCACATCTTTTAATTAAAATCTAAATGATAAAAAACTAAAATTTTATATAATATGAAATTTTCTAACACACTAAACCTTTTTTAAACAAAATATTTCAAATCATTTTGTTTTTAAAAAAAGTTATAAACAGGTGAATTTTTTTAAAAAGTTGTCTTATTGAAACAACAAGAAATCATTACAAACTAGCATTTTTAAAAAATAAGACTTTTATAAAAAAAATATTTAAAAAAAAAACTTAAAACGAATGTTTAAATATGACACTTTTTAGATAAGAGAATTAAAATTAGTATAATTATTTTATTTCTTGAACTATTACGTATATATAACTATAATTATATTTTATATTAAAATATTATACTGTAACTCTTCGTGTTTATTACTAAGTATAATCCGTTTAATTAATGGTTTTTAACCTATCCATCTATTTATAAAAAAAACTAAAATAAGCGTGAAATAATTATAAGACTCGTTATTCTTATTTTCTCATTTCTCTATGTTGTTAATAATAATATTGAATACTAATAATATTACTCGTACCATATTCAATTTAAAAATATATAATTTAATTAATTAAAAATCTATTTTTTATTAAAAACACACTTTTTAAAAACAGAAATTTTATAATATACAGAATACAACAAACTTTTTTTATTTTTCTTTAAACAAAATATTTAAAAATAACAATTTTTTTAAAACAAAAGTTTAGAAAAATACATAATTGTTTATTTACTTAAAATAGCTATTTGTACGTAATTATAAACATATTTTATCTTCAATCATGATCTTATAATGCATAATTTTTTAATACTAATTACTTAATATTTTGTTTATTTAATCTGTGTAATACATATACGAATCTTGAGCACTATTTAGTAATATTTGGATGCGGCTTCTCTATCACCGGAGATAGAATGAAAGGTTTGCCTGCATCTCGTATTCCCTATATCCTATAAATAGCTAGGTGAGATTTTTTATGTATGATTTTTGTTACTTGTTCGGTACTATCCGATAATCGTATTTTTCAAATTAATTTGGAAAGTAGGCAATAGTGAAGAAGAAAAGTTTAATAAATAATATTCAAGTTTTATAGTTATTCAGTTCAAGTCAAATTAGAAAAAAATCACTAAATGGTAACCAAGTTTTATATATGTTTTATTTAGCCTAGTTAATAATAAAAGTTATAACATTTATAAAATATTATATTAGATTGAAAACTTAAATGCATATTGAGTTACTTTAGATAAAAAGATCTAAAAAGGAAGTTTAAATAGTTTTGATAAAACATTTTAGAAATGCGGTTAGTATCATATAAAGTTTAAAGATGCTTAATTTAAAAGTATTTGTGGGTGATTGGAAATTAGAACTTTTAGTTCATAATTCTAATTAAGATTTTCTAATACTAAAATTAGAAACACCACCAAAAACATTATAAAACTCAACTTCAAACCTTGGTGATTTGTTAAAACAATCCAAGATTACCGGATTTTTAAAATTTAAAAAACCAGTTCACTTTCACTTTCACAGTTGCATCATCTCCTTCATATTCTTCCCTGCAACTCCAAGCAATCACTTTAATTACAATCTTCAAAGCTTCTATTTCAATTCATGAACACACCTAACACTCACTCCCACAACCAAGAATCTTCCCTTTTAAGTAACACAATCAGATCACCTAACTGAACCTTTTATCCATCGATTCATATCTCACAATCTCTGAGTCTTAATTACTATTTTGTTTGTGTTCAAGAACATTAACAAGATTACGACTTTCGGGTTGATATCAAAGCAGCAGAAAGAGAGTTAAAGGTTTAAAGTTTAAAGAATGGTTGGGCCGGCCAATGGTGGGAGAATATCACGGCAGGTGTTATCAGTTGTTAATGGCGGTCATGATCCGGTTATTCGGGTCAGGCCAGCGAGCATTGCTGGTTCGGATTGTGGGGCGATTGAGTTTACAAGGGAAGATGTTGAAGCATTGTTGAGTGAGAGGATCAAACCCAAGAATAAGTTCAGTCTCAAGGTTAGCTGCTGTTGTTTTTTTTTTTGGGGTTTATTTGTTGAAGTTCGACGATAATTTTGTGATTTTTGTAGGAGAAATGCGATGTTATGGCGGATTATATAAAAAGGCTTAAAATGTGTATCAAATGGTTTCAAGAATTTGAAGGGGATCTGTTATTAGAGCAAGAAAAGCAATGGAAGATGTTGGAATCTGCAGAAAAGAAATGCAGTGATATGGGTATGACTATAATATCAAGAACAATATTTATTCTTTTTCCCCAAATTCACAATCTTTGGTCATTTAAATTTTTTGTTGTAATTGATTGCTTCAAGAGCTACTAATGGGTGAAAAGGAAGAAGAACTGAATTCTATAATCTTGGCACTACGCAAGAATTATGCTGCATTACAAGATAAATTAGCAAAAGAAGAATCAGATAAATTGGTAAGTTGTACAGTTAGAAATGTAGAATCTTGATCATGGTTAACCTGGCAAATCGAGGGGGGGGGGGTCATGTCAGGTGAAAGTTCAAACTGGGTCGGGTCAAACAAGTTTTGTACAAAATGGGTTCAGGTCAAACGAGCCATTTTATAAAAGTACAAGTTTGGTTTGGGTGAATATAGGTTTGGACAAAAATAGACTTGGGTTGAAGTGAGTTCTTTTAGAATAAAAGTATTAAAATAGGTTCGCCGACTATATATTTTTATGGAAGCAAGTGGTGTCAGGTGGAGGTGATGTAGGCTTGTTACCCGAATTAACCCTTTTGTGAAAAAAGGGTCATTGCTTCCACCCGACATGACATCAAAACAGGTTATTGTTGCAAAAATTTATAACTATAACGATCAAATTTAATCTCAGGCTGCAATGGTATCGTTAACCAAAGAGAAGGATGCTCGATTAGCTGTAGAGAGATCACAAGCCCCCATTTTGGAAGAACTTGAAAGAGCTCAAAGAGAGAGTTCAAGTGCTAATCAAAAGGTTACTTATAACTTTATATATGATCTTGGTGAAATTGGTTCTTGGAATTTTTTTTAGCTGTGTGAAAATGAAAAAAAAAAAAAATGACATTGAATATGACTGATCTTCACATGGATTATTTGGTTCTCAGATATTATCACTTAATGATATGTACAAGAGACTGCAAGAATACAACACAAGCTTACAACAATACAATAGTAAGCTTCAATTGGAGCTTAATCAAACCAACGAGATCCTCAAAAATGTAGAAAAAGAAAAGGTTGCGGCTTTGGAGAACCTCAGCAACTTAAGGGGCTACTGCACTTCTTTGGAAGATCAGTTGACTGCTACTAAAGTCGGTATTTTACCATTTGATTGCTTCAATTTACTTATCTCAATAAATGTTTCTTATATAGTTTATATAAATTAATGTTTAGGAAAGTAGTAATGAGACCATGAAGCTTAAAGAAGAACTCGCGAGTGAAGTTGGATGCCTAAGATTGGATTTACAACAAGTGAGAGATGACCGCGATCGCCAGCTGTCACAAGTTCAAGAATTATCAGCTGAAGTTTTGAAGTACAAGGAGTGGACCGGAAAGTCAGCTGCTGAGTTGGACAACCTCACAACGAAGTCAAACGAACTTGAGGTTCTTATTTGTTGAGCTTTTCATTTGTCATAGCTTATAATGTTGTTATATCAATCAGTATTGTCTTTTCAGGCAACATGTGCTTCACATAGTGATCAAATAAAGAAACTGCAAGAGAAACTTGATGCTGCTGAGAATAAACTAGCGGTATTATTGATTTTATTAACATAACAGTATAACACTCTGTGGTTTGACTTACTTTGACTATTTTTTTATTTCTTTTAATGTTTTAGATGTCTGATTTATCAGCATTTGAGATAAGAACAGGATATGAAGAACAAAAGAGAGAGAACTCTGAGTTACAGTTCCGTTTAGCTGAGGCAGAATTAAAACTTGTTGAAGGAGAATCGCTGCGCAAAAAGTTGCATAACACAATACTGGTAAGCTTCAATATCTTTTTGATTCATTTTTTAAATATAATATCACCATAACGATCTTTTGTTTTGCCACAGGAATTGAAAGGGAATATACGAGTGTTCTGCAGGGTAAGGCCTTTATTGTTTGATGATGCTGCTGAAGATGAACCAAAGGCGGTTTCTTTTCCTACAACAACAGAAAATCTTGGTCGTGGCGTTGAATTATTGCAACATGGTACTATGAAGACGATCTTTCGTGCAGAGTTTACTTTTATTTACCATGTTTTGATGCTTATATTTTTACCGTTTTTGTTGTGAAAAAGGACAAAAGCATTCTTTTGTGTTTGATAAGGTATTTGTGCCTGAATCTTCACAAGAAGAGGTGTTTGTTGAGGTCTCACAGCTTGTGCAGAGTGCATTGGATGGTTATAAGGTGATGCATTCTGCTCACAGTCATCAAGCATTTTTAGCATGTTTTGAAACGGGTTGGGTTGTATGCATTAAACAATAGCCTTTGCCTGGTTCTCCTTGTAGCTCAACCTTTTAGTTTGACCAGTTTGAGATTAAACACAACCCACATTGACCCGTTTGATTACTTTTTCCAGGTTTGTATCTTTGCTTATGGTCAAACAGGGTCTGGAAAAACGCATACGATGATGGGTACACCTGGAAATGATGATGACAAAGGATTGATACCACGGTCTTTGGAACAAATTTTTGAGTCCAAACAAACACTTCAAAACCAAGGGTGGAAGTATGAAATGCAGGTTTGAGTTTTCAATCATTTTTATTGTTTAGTTATCGAAGAAAGTATTTCTTAAATAATGGTTTTACAGGTTTCAATGTTGGAGATATATAATGAGACAATACGTGATCTGTTGACAGCAAACCGACCTTGTTCAACAGAGTCGAGTACTAAGCAGTATACAATTAAGCATGATGCTAATGGAAACATACATGTTTCTGACCTGACTGTAGTTGATGTACGCAGCAGTAGAGAAGTTTCATTTCTGTTAAACCATGCTGCACAAAGCAGGTATTGACATACTCCTAACCCTTGTGGTGTCGAGAGGATGTGTTACATGTCAAAAGTTGTAACTTTTATACACATCATAATGGATGGGTCGGGTTAGTTGACCTTTAACACATTTTGTCCAAATATTTTTAATTTCTCTTAATCAGTTACCCGGGTCAAAATGGGTATTTTTGAATGAGTCAAAGCTTGTCAGGTCAGATTTTGTAGGGTTGACCCGAAACACTTTTTGTCAAAACAAGTATACTCTTAATAGTTGGTGACAATATAATATAATAATTTTGTTTGAATAACATGATTTAGGAGTTTTAGTGCACATATGTTCAACCCATTTTACCCGTTTCCTTTTACTTATGTTCACGCGACTTGTTACGAGGCTCAATTTCATCTTTTTTAATATTTAGGTCTGTGGGTATGACTCAAATGAACGAACAATCATCAAGAAGCCATTTTGTGTTCACTCTGAGGATAACAGGTGTTAATGAAGTAAGTGAACTTCGCTTTTTTCCCTTTATATCATCCTGCTAATGGTGTTGGCTAATGATACAGTCTTGATTAATGTTGTAGAGCACAGAGCAACAAGTGCATGGTGTTCTTAACCTTATTGATCTCGCGGGTAGTGAACGCCTTTCCAAAAGCGGGTCAACTGGGGATCGTTTAAAAGAAACTCAAGCCATTAACAAAAGTTTGTCATCATTAAGCGATGTTATATTTGCTTTAGCTAAAAAAGAAGAGCATGTACCTTTCAGGAACTCAAAACTTACATATCTTCTGCAGGTACACATCCAACCTTTTTTAATTTTGATCTTGAGTTCATATCATCTGTTTGAAAACTTCTGATGAATTCAAGTTGATTTTGACTTTGAAAATGATCAGCCTTGCTTAGGTGGTGATTCCAAGACTTTGATGGTGGTCAATGTATCACCGGCACCTAGCTCCATTAACGAGTCACTCTGTTCTCTTCGGTTTGCTGCAAGAGTTAATGCTTGTGAGATTGGAACCCCTCGGAGACAAACATCAGTGAAGCAATCAGATACTAGATTCAGCTATGGCTAATGATATTGTAGCACAACATTACGTTTGAGCAACACATGCATTCGTAAATATCAACCAGAAATCGATAGCTTTTTGAAATTCTAACACTCTGGTGTTGATGTGTGTACACCAGAAAGAAAGATTGAACAACAGTAGTTACAAGATGATCTGATTTGATTGAATTTTTGTTGTTTACATGTTATTTAAAGTAATATTTCTGATTTTTGAATCAATCTTGAATCTAACACTCGAAGAACATAATGATTTGATCTGTTAGTTGTAAATAACTAAATATCATGCATGATCTTGCAGAATATTTTGTGTGGCTATTATTCTCCCACGCTTATGGGTATTTATATCTGATCTTCGATCAAATCTGCAGCGAATTTCTTCCATCTTTTTCAATTTTCAGTTTTCAAAATCACCAAGATGACATCTTTACTCCCAAATGTTCATATGAATCTTGTGAGACATCATTCAATTCCATCGCAGCTGATCTTCAAACACCCAAATCAAATACCCAATTCCAATGCGCTCAATCAAACATTATCAATTGGTTCATCGAATACCCAAGTCAGAAAGATCATCTACTGTAATCTCTCTTCTCCACCCAATTCGAAAGATGAAGCCATACGTCAAGCGAAAAAATGCCTCATATCCACCTTAGAGAAACCTCTAAACAACCCAAAGCTCGCTGGCAAGCTTAAGAAAGCAAAACAACCAAGATTTCGTGTCGAAATCCCCGTTGTTGACGACTCACCGGAGTCGTTATCACAACTTGCACTCCAAGTGTTCGATGAAATGCCTCTGAAGAAAAAAGGGTCTAAAGTGAAAGTGTTGATATTATGGCCCAATTCTAGACTAACAGAAGCTGCTAACAAACTACCATTTGGGTCTGCTGAACATGCTGACATTACTTCATTAATCAATATGGGGGATGGTGTAAACAGAATTTTAAACTCTGCTGATGTGGTGGTGTTTTTGACACCAGAAGCTTCACAAGTTGAAGTGATGGAGACTGTCACCAATAGTCTTTATCCAAAGCCTGTGGTAATGTTCAACCCCAGGTGGAGTTACGACGACGAGGAAAGTAGTTTTGGTGATTTTACGGACTTTTTGGGGTCGTTTGAAGTTGTTTATTCGTTTATGGGATTAGAGGTCAGAGGACTGTTGAGTAAGCGAAATGGTGTCGTGTTCAAGTGTGCTAGAGACGGGGTTTTGAGTGGCGAAAGATGGAGTGTGTTAGTTGAAGAAGAAGGGGAATTGAAAGTAGTTTCAAGATTTAAGACGAGGCCTTCGATTACTGAAGTTGAGAATGTTTTGTATAACTTGATGGCGATTAATTCTCCGATCACCAAGTCTGCAAAGTTCTTGAAAGGATTGGTTTCAAATGTAACGGGAAAGAAGTAAGTTTTACTAAACATGAAAGTTTGTTTCAATTTTTTGTTCTTTAGTTATGTTTATACCATGCAATGAGGAGCAATATTATCTAGTGACAGAGAAATGCAAGAATATATATATGTGTGTAGGGTTAAATATATAATGTCATGACAATGTAGATGAATTAGTTTTATTAACTTATGAAAGTAGCCATTTTTTACTAGTTCTACCTCAAAGGTTATATTAAAATAGTTTCACACATATAGTCACTAGATATGCAAAACTTTGGTTGTGTATCTACTTTTGCTCACATATTACCCCCCCCCCCACCCCACCCCATGAGTATCTTCCTAATTAGCTCTATATCTCTCTCTCTCTCTCTCTTACACAACAACACCCCCATCAAAGGGTTTACATCCAAAAATATGTGCTGGATCCTTGAGGTTCTACATCACTTTGAATTAAGAATATTTATATTGAAGGTCGGTAATGTTTCCATCTTCAACTTAGAATGGAAGCCTTATGTCTCCGTTCTAGGCGGGAATAAATATCAATAATGGCATCCTTTAATTAAAATACATAAGGTAAAAGTGATTGTTCAAAGAATTATACAATAGTAGTGTATACATAGAGTCTACAACAATAATCACATGTGATTGATCATATACATGATGGGTTTCAGAAAAGAATTGTACATAAATAATGGAACATTAGTCGTCTTTGTAATGAATTAACTCCAACATCGTGTTTAATCTTCACTTTTCAAAGCAGTATTCATGAAGATGGCTTCTGCATCTTCACCTGCAACAGCCACAAGTAATCCAAAATATTATGTGTTATATTGCTAGAAGCGTTATATGCTCCTTAACAAGAATCAATGGAGGTGGCCATGTCGGCCAATTTAGCTTTTATGGTTTACCTGAATGTGTTTTATCTCAAACAAATCAAACCATTAATTACTCAATGGGGAAAAGGTTAAGCTACTAAATGCATTTATTCAAATACTTGGAACTATCGATGAAATGATATTGTTATTGTAAACATAACACACTAACTATTTTCATTATTAAAGAAAGGGACAAAAAAATTTGTGTGGGTCAACCGGGCCCAACCCAATCCGTTTGGATTATATTAAAAATAACCCGTTTTGATCCACATTATACAACCCGCCCACATTGCAACCTCAAAGAATCACGAAAGGATGCTTAAGAGTTTAGACACTCATGGCATAACATGTACCTTTTTGAGATACTTTTTATGAAGTTTCATAGCCCCCGAGCAGGATTTTCTAGCATCCAGGTTACCCGAAGTGTCGTTCAATATCTGGAAGAAAAGGATGAGTAAAGAAACCGTTCTACATCATGAAAATTCTGTAAGGAATCTTTGTTTTCTAAAAGATTATAAGACTGACCCTGACAACATCATCAAGTCCCTTGGCTTCTGTGAGCAGTTTGACCTTTTTCTCCTTGAGCACACTCGCGACAAGAAACACAGAGATTGGGAGTGGTTCTCCATTTTTGGCGCCACTTCTCAAGTATTCTCTTTCATATTTGCCACATTGGCTCGATGATTTTGGCTTTCCTTTAGCATCGTCGGGTCTGTCTGAATCAGACTCCTCATATAAAGTGTACAAATCAGGATCATATTCCAAAGCCCACATCATCTGTTTGAAATTCATTAATCAATCAGAAGGACTAGAGGTGACAGTTTTGACCCGTTTATGTACAAATATGTCTATTTGGGTCATGTTTTATCTTGAACCCGACAAAAGGATTAAAGCAAAAAGATTCAAAAAGAAAGGAAACGAGTCAAAGGTTTTCTTGAAAGTCATTTGAAAAGTATTCAAATGCCTGTGTTATTAGTTATTATCACCTCCCATAAGTACAAAGAATCACCAAAAGATACTTCTCGTCTGAATAAAACCATAAGCATCCTGAAAGCAAACAGATAATCGCCACCACCTACGTATTCTATGTTCATAAACCAATATAAATTCGTTTAGCGTGTTTTATTCAAAGAAAAAATGAAAATAAAAAATCAGTAGTGAAAAAAATACCCAAGTGCTTATGAAGCTTAGGGTCAACAACTTGAATAACATTGGCCAAATTGCAGAGCTGTGACTCCACCCCAACGGTCCTTCCTACGCATTTGAAATTCCCTCGCTTCAAACCCATAAGTATATAACATTTCGTTAGTTGAAAACAACCAAAAGATATAACTAATGTAGAAAGATTTTGTTTGTTTACCAATCTGCGCATTAGACGTTCAAAACACCAAAATGCATCTGCTTCATCTTCAAGAAGCATAATCATGGGAGAACAAAGATCACTCATCCCTATTTGGTATATTCATAAAAACAAAATTTATAATTCAAATAAGATTCGTTACAAATAGTCAAAAGATAAGAAAGTTTTTTGTTAAATTAAAAATCAACCTTGACCATAACCGACATCTTTATCAAACCAAGAATAAACTGAAAGAACATCCCAAAGTTTTGCTAAATTCTCCTGCTTTTCATAGAATACTAATGTCCTGTCTGTGCGAACCACATCAAGACCTAACATAAATAGTAACACACTAACACGTATGTAAAAGGTTACATGATAATGACAAAACTGCATGAGCTAGCAGAAGTGCATGATGAAATTTATTATCTATCAACCTATTTGATGTAGTGTACGTTTCCATTGGATTATCTTCTTGTCTTCCTCCTTTGGACAAGACATGGCTGGATCTGAACAAACGGCATAAGTACGCAACTTACTACATTAAAAATCATTTAACGACCATTAAGTCTGCATAAAAAAAGCATTACCAGTTGCTTGAGTTGTTGGTTTCGTTAGCATTTCAGGGTTTTCTTCTAGTACTACAGGGTCTTGGGTTGGAATGCCATCTTCTGTGATCACAGGCGCAGTGATGAACTTGCCACTTCCCACAAGAGGGAACATATACGTGCATAGTTCTTTTAGCCGCATGTACTCTTCTCTACAATAATAAAAGATCTTATCAGTTCTTTTAAACTTCTTTAGCTTCCAGGATATTGTGATATGCACAGTATGCCAAGAAAAGCGTAACCCATTGTAAATAAAGAGATTTAGGTGATCATGGTATGTGGAGGTAGCATTTCGACCCATTAGCTTATGAATAGGTCTATTTCGGTTGGCTTTTACCTCAAAACTAGTCAAATGCAAAAACATTAGTAACTAAAAGTGTGAGCTCAAATGGGTCAAATGAAAAAAATAGGTTAAAGGGAAAGATTAAATGGGTCAAATGAAAAAAAAAGGTAAAAGGGAAAGCTCAAATGGGTCGACCTTATCACGCTGGTTGAAGGTCGTTCATAGTCTAAATGCACAAAATATCCTAAATCATTATATTCAAAGATTTTTTTTTATAAATATGATTAACATGTTAATTAATTATAAATAAAGATTTAAAATATCGCCAAAGATGCAAATCAATCTAGACCCATTCTAACCTGTTACCTAACCCTCATATCTTGCCACCTTTAATAGTATGTACAAATAACTAAGGAAAAGTGAGTGACGAAACTGAAGAATACAAACTACCTTCGAGTTACTCTTATCTCTTTTCGCTCTTCGTATGTGCTTTTAGGATCAAAACAACCAAGTAGAAATTCCCATACCTCTCCTCTAATTGTTGGATGTATCCCCTTATTAATCAAAAATGAAAAAGGAACTACATTCAAATGTCAAATGCAGTACTAATCACAGACCAAAATAAGCAAAATTTCAAAAATAGAACTTACTCCACGATAAATTCGACCAAGGGTCTGACCAATATCAAGATAACCTTCTGGACTGAATGCAGACCGCCACTTCCTTACACTAAGGGTCTTCCCAGACTGTATAAACGTATCAGGAACTATAAGCTTCATTAACAACTCAATCACACATTAAAAAGTGATGAAAAAGAAGTAACAATTACAATGACAGCATTCAAAGTCTCTTTCATCCCACATATGGGAACAATGCTACATGCATCATCACAACTTTACTAGAATCACTTATTGCATAATCAGGTAATCAACTTTCTCACTGGTCCAATTCGGAAGAGATTTTTTAACTCATAAAAGCCATCTTTCTAATGTGCCAATCTCATATATATAGTTGTCCAACACAGCCAGTATACACAAACAAACAAGTGTAAGATAACATGGTACACATGGTGATGAAAGTTGAATCTATTCGGTTTACAATTGGATTATGTAATTGAGGTCATGTTCCACTTGGTAATTTGAATTGATAACGTTTCCATCATAATAGTCAAAGGCACAAAAGGCGCTCGCCTAGGCACCCAGGCAAGGCCCAGCACAACCAAACCTCTAGCCATCAAGATTCTCTGGCAAAATTACGGTGATATTTCAGCCAAACATCTAAAGATAGTCTGGAACCAACGTAAAGCAGCCCTTAACCAGCCTAAAACATGTCGAAATCCCTAACAATGATATGTTAATAGCGTGTGACTTCGCCTAGACCCAAGGCTCACCCTTTGCGCCTGCGCCTTGAGTGCACCTTCTACTGTTTAGGTTTCCACGTAAATAAACATGGTCATCCCCTTCCCCAAACCCAACAAAATGATCCTAATTAAAATAATTATTGGCTACAAGCATCAAAAGCAATTATAAATGATGAACCAAAAGTGAAAATACCAACCCAAAAGTTCAAAACTTTTAGCAAAAGATAAAACAAACCTTGATCTTAAACTTGGTTTTGGGAACATCAGTGCATTCAGCTCGAACCTCAT